>JALJCO010011078.1:55000-280000 GCA_023101725.1 Atherinomorus stipes | reverse complement strand
ACACAGGGACGCACAAAACACTGGTGTACTTAGAACATATAGAATGATAAAAATGAATAAAATGGCCAAATTAGAGGATGTAAAACACGAGACCAAAATAAATACTCAAGAGAATAAAAAGTACAAAGTATGAATAACCATCTCCACTAGTTAAAAGCTAGATCAAAGAAATATGTCTTCAGTAAAGTTTTAAAGGCTTGGACAGACTGGGAACTTCTAATATGTAGCGGCAGCCCATTCCACAGTTTCGGGGCCATCACTGAGAAGGCTCTATCGCCTCGAGAGACACATTTGGTTCGAGGAACCTCTAAAAGCAACTGAGAAGAGGACCTCAGAGATCTAGTGGGAGCATGCCTGATCAAAAGCTCAGCCATATATGGCGGAGCTAAACCATTCAGAGCCTTATAAGCGAGTAATAAAATTTTAAACTGGACCCTAAAGCTGACGGGAAGCCAGTGAAGCTCAGCGAGGACGGGAGTGATGTGGTCAGAAAGCCTCTTCCCGGTCAACAAACGGGCAGCTGCATTCTGAGCAAGCTGGAGACGGTGGAGGGATGATTTGCTGATGCCGTAATAAAGTGAATTGCAATAATCAAGACGAGACATAATAAGCAAATGAACCACCTTCTCAAAGTCATGTTTGGGCAGGTAAGGTTTGACCTTCCCGAGGACTCGTAGGTGGAAGAAGACGCTCTTGACCACTGAGCTAACTTGTTTATCAAGCTTCAAGGAATTGTCTATTATTACCCCCAGGCTTTTAACAAAGGGACGAGAAAAAGAGGCCACAGATCCTAACATGCTAGCTGCATCATTTGACAGCTTATCACCAAAAATAATTATTTCAGTTTTTTGTTCATTTAGATGGAGGAAGTTGATTGCCATCCAGGCTTTGAGGTCCTGAAGACAATCAAGCAACCCAGACACAGAACCATCTGTTGATTTAAGGGGAACATAAATTTGCAGGTCATCTGCATAGCAATGGTAGGAGATCTTGTGTTTTCTAAATATTGACCCCAAAGGGAGTAAATACAGCGAGAACAGGAGAGGACCTAAAATAGAACCTTGTGGGACCCCGCAGGAAAGAGGTGCGGCAGCAGAGGAATGCTGTTCAAGCTGAACAGTAAAAGTTCGATCAGTGAGATAGGACCGAAACCAGCTTAGAACAGCACCTCTTAAGCCAACACACTGCTCCAGCCGGGATATAAGGATCAGGTGGTCTACAGTATCAAAGGCTGCGGTTAGATCCAAGAGGACCAGGGCAGCTGGACAACCAGCATCAAGAGTTAAAAAGAGATCATTAAAAATTTTTAAAAGTGCCGTTTCTGTGCTGTGGAGAGACTTAAAACCCGATTGAAACTTATCTAAAATGTCATTAAAATCCAAATGGGTTTGGAGTTGTGACAGTACAAGTTTCTCTAAAACTTTAGAGATAAAAGGAAGTTTGGAAATGGGCCTATAGTTAGCAAGAATAGAGGAGTCTAGGTTGGGTTTTTTAAGAAGAGGCTGCACTATAGCCTTTTTGAAAGAGGCTGGGACAGTGCCTGCAGCCAGGCAGAGATTCAATAGGGTCAATATAACAGGACCAATGGAGGAGAATGCACTTCTGATAAGGGAAGGGTGAATACAGTCAAAGGGAGTAAATGAGGGTTTCAACCCAAAAACCACCTTGGAAAGTTCGGCGAGAGACACGGGTTCGAACTGCTCAAAGACAGCCGAGCAAATATGTGGATCTGCAGGATCTGGAACTGAGGGGGGAGGTAAGGACCTAATAGCTGTGATTTTTTCTGTGAAGAAACTTGAGAATTTCTCACACAAAAGTTGTGAGGACATGATGGAAGAAGGCTGAAGGGGGTTAATTAGGCGGTTCAGGACACTAAAGAGGACACGAGGCTTGTGCCTGTTATTGGACACCAGGCTGGAAAAGTACTGCGCTTTAACGCGCTTCACAGCTTGTTGGTAAACAGCATGAGATTCTCTCATGATCTGCAATGAGACCATAAGTCCGTCCTTTTTCCACTTTCTCTCAGCACGCCTGCATGTGCGTCTGAGGGCACGAGTGGAGTCATCGAACCATGGCTGACCCCTGGCTTAGGGAGCCTAGATGAAAAAGGGGCGATGATATCCAAAATTTCTGTACAAGTGGAGTTAAAAAGATCAGTAAAGGCATCAACACTTAAGGAACAGGAGTTAACTAAGTCTGGAAGAACTGAGTTATTAAAAGCTTCAGAAAACAGAAGCGGAGTTGAAGAATTAAGTACACGCTGGCGCCTCACGGGAGCTTGTGATTTGGGGGAAGACAATGAGCTAACAGAAAATAAAACAGGCCAGTGATCGGAAATACCAATGTCACTGACATCAGTAATGTCAATATTCAACCCATAAGACAAAACAAGATCCAAAGTATGTCCCTTTTCATGAGTGGGACCAGTCACAAACTGAGACAGGTTGAAGGAATCAATAACATGCAAAAAATCTTGAACCAGAGGCATAGAGGGGCAGCAAACATGAATATTTAGATCACCAACAATCAAAAATCGGTCGGTGCTTAAGGCAATCTCAGCCAAGAAGTCAGAAAAGTCATTAATGAAGTCCTTATTAAATTTTGGAGGTCGGTAAATCAGCGCACACAGAAAAGGGACACTGAGCTGGGCTTCGAACAGCTGAAGCTCAAAGGTAGGACGAATGTTTGTAAACAGCTTCCGACATTTAAAAACAGACTTCCATACGGAGGCGAGGCCGCCGCCTCTACCTGTGGTCCGAGGAGAGTTGAAGAAAGAGCAGCCCGGCGGGAGGAGCTCAGAGAAGGCGAACAGATCACCATCATGAAGCCAGGTTTCCGTAATAAACATGAAGTCCAAATCCCGAGTCTCAAACACGTTTTTTAGCAGAAACGTTTTGTTCGTTAATGATCTAGCATTGACAAGTGCCAGACGAAGAAGAACTTCCTTACTTTTCGGGCGATGCACAAACTTCAGGGACCGAAGGTCCCTGAAGTTTGTCCCCGAAGCCGTCACATGAAGCAGCAGTCTGGTCTGGAACTGGACCAGGATCACTGGTTACATGAAGCAGCAGTCTGGTCTGGAACTGGACCAGGATCACTGGTTACATGAAGCAGCGGTCTGGTCTGGAACTGGACCAGGATCACTGGGTCACATGAAGCAGCAGTCGGGTCTGGAACTGTGGATTGTTGCAGGTGGCATCCTATCACAGTTCCACGCTGGAATTGACTGATTCCTGAGAGCGACACATTCTTTCACACGTTTGTAGAAACAGTCTGCATGCAGAGCTGCTTCATTTATACACCTGTGGAAGTGATGGAACACCTGATTCCATCATTCGGATGGGTGAGAAAATCCTTCTGGTATCTGCAGATATCATGTATGTATGTGATGAAAACAGATGTTTAAGTGTGGATGATCGGGTCCTAAAGCAGGAGGGATGACGTGGAAGGAGCCAATAGGGGGCAGGTATGGAACCAGGATTTATGACACTGTTCTAACATGTTATTGAGTCTAAATGTGGCCCCACCGTCATGGCTGCTCCGAACGAGCTTCTCCAGTTCTGCCTTCATGGATCCATCAGTTTCCTGGAAAGTGATGTGACATAACAGTCACATGTCATGCATGATGTCAGAGGAAGTGTCATTATCGAGCGCTGTGGGATCAGAACAATTGATTGTATCCCAGCAGAGTTTCAGAGTGACGGGAAAGGGCTGGGTTCAGGGAGGGGAAGCTTCTGGTTGGTGATGCTGAGCCGTCGTCTGCACGTCTGTCACACGGCGCTCAGAGGGTTTGACTTTAGAGACTTTATGACAGTTTTAACCTCAAAATGATGAAAAAGTAACTGATGCAGACGCTGCAGAGCCTGGAGGTCCAGCATCACACACCCATCAGGCGTCACCGCTCGTCTGAGATCAACCTGATCAATCTTTTTTTATTTTTATTTCCCCTTTAAAGGAATATTCCACCCACAGAATGATGTAACTTTATTTTTCACTTCCCCTCATGGTGAGAAAGACTCTGCAGCACTTTTTTAATATCTCAAATGCAGCCGGCGATCAGGAAGGCTTCTAGTTTACCCCCAACTTTCATATAATGGAGTTCACCGTTGTCCGAGCCAAAAAGGTCCATAAAAGTCCACAAAAACTTGTCAATATTCCTCCATACTGCTCGTCCAATGTAATCCAAGTGTCCTGAGTGGGTAGCGTCCAGAATTTACTGGAAACATCATTTAGTAGATTTTTAGAGCCTAAACAGTTCTACATCTTACTTTCGTGAAGCGCGCATAAGCACATTCACGAAACTACGGAAGCCTCAGCGTTCAGAGCCTACTCTGCCGATAATACAAGCGTAGAAGAAGAAATTAGCTGTTTACATTGTGCTAAGAGCGACAGAGCTGCAGACGAACCGGGACAAACACAAGAGGGTCCAAGAGGGGTTGATTCTGATTTAAAACAAAGATGAAAGAAAGAGAACGTGTGATCTCGTCGGCAGCAGCTTCCATAATTTCATGAACGTGCATCAGCATGTTTGCAGGAGATGGCTCTAAAAATCTAGTAAATGATGTCGTTTCCAGTAAATTCTGGACGCTACCCACTCAGGACACGTGGATTACATTGGATGAGCAGTTTGGAAGAATATTGACAAGTTTTTGTGGACTTTTATGGATCTTTTTGGATGGAGTTAGGGGAAAATGAACCCCCCCCCCCCCCCCCCCGGATATTACAAAGTGCTCCAGAGTCTTGCTCAGCATGAGGGCGAGTAGAAGATGAAGGACCATCATTCTGTGGGTGAACTATTCCTTTAAATCTAAGGCTTGAAAATGATCAGAAACTATAAATCAGGAGGGAAAAGTGTGTTGTGTTGGATCTGGTTCACCGTTGGAACGAGGCAGCAACGTCTCTGCTCAGCACCCCTACACCCCTGGTCCTACAGTCTCCTCTGCTGTCCAGACCAGCTCCTGGTTCATTCCTCTAATCTCATCCACCTCCACCTCCATCATCCCTCCCTCCCCCTGAGCTGACGTCACATCGCTCCACCAATCGGCTCCAGTGTTTATCCTGCAGCTCGTATAAACGGGAGCAGCCGGACCAGTTCTCCAGTCTCTGCTGGTCCCACCAGGCCAAGTCCTCCCCACCGCAGTCTCTAAAACCTCCGGACCACGTCCCTCACCTCCCAGGACCTGCTCTCCCCTCCGCGCGCCATGCGTCTCCGGCTCCTCCTGTGCGTCACGGCGCTGCTCGCCGCCTCCTGCCCGGCGGACGGCGCGCGGATCGTGCGCCGCTTCGCCATCGGCTGCCCGGAGAAGTGCGACAAGTCCGCGTGCCCGCCGATCCCCGCGGACTGCCTCGCGGGCGACGTGCTGGACGCCTGCAGCTGCTGCCCGGTGTGCGCGTCCGGCGAGGGCGAGCCGTGCGGCGGCACCGGGGAGCGGGAGTGCGCCGAGGGCATGGAGTGCGTGGTCACGGACGGCGTGGAGGTTTCCGCCACCGTCAGGCGGCGGGGCAAGGCCGGCGTGTGCGCGTGCGCCAGCTCCGAGCCGGTGTGCGGCAGCGACGGCGTGTCCTACCGGAACATCTGCGAGCTGAAGCGCGTGAGCAGCCGCGCCGCGAAGCTGCAGCAGCCGCCGGTCATCTTCATCCAGAGAGGCGCGTGCGGGACAGGTGAGAGCTGCGCGCGCGTGCGCGTGAGAGAGAGTCCAAAAGATTTTATCTCAGAAAGAAAAAACAGTGAGCAGGAGAAGTGGGAGGGAAAGCCAGAGGAAGATGAGGAGTGGTGCTGAAAAATGTTCCCATATGAACTTCTGCCACCTTTACGCGCCTGCGCACTGGTGCTGAACATGGCAGATCTGCCAGATAATCTTTAACAGTCTGCAGTAAACTTATTAAACAAGACTTTATCATCATCACGGACAAACTAAACCAGAGTTTCTGACTCTGCTGAAGACCTGGACCAGGACTTGGTCCCCGTCAGGTCCCCCAAGTCCTCATCTGGACAGAAAATGTCCAGGAATGTGAAGACAGACTTGAACCCGGTTTCTGGGATCATAGCACCTCCATAATCACTCCACCACCACTCCACCTCTTCCTCTGTTACTACTGAACCTGCTGCTGTACTTTTAGAATACTTGCAAGTTTACTGAGCTGCATACTTGTAGCGTACATTTATATTCTTGGAACATAGCAAAGTATTCTTTAACTCTTTAAGGCCCAAACCAAGAAAAAAGAGCAGAAAATTATATTTTTTTTCCCCTAAAGTCCTTATTTGGGCCTTTAACAAACTGTAAAAAATTTGACTTGAAATAAAAATAACTTACAGTAAGTGTTAAATAAATAACTTACAAGAGTGTAATATGTCAAAACTGTTGTAGTGCAAAAGGTCTCCACCAGGGGGCAGAAGACGGGGATCAGATTGTGTACAACAGGGTTTTGAGCAAAGTTTTACCACAGAGTGATGCAAAAGGTCTCCGAGAAACTCAAATATGACTCGTACGGCACTGAAGGGTTAACTGAACTCATAAAGTTTGTACACGAGACAGTAACGTATTTACAAAATCACACGACAAAATGTTGAACAAGTTTGATGTACTACATTTTAGAATAGAGTACACATACGACTATAACTGCCGTTAAATCATCACGTGCATCTCAGAAACAAAGCTGATGTGTTGCTGAAAAACATTTTTATTCTGGGAAATGAGTAATTGACCTACTTACTGTGTACTTGGATAATATTTACAAAGTGTCAGTACTTTGTGGCAGAAAGAAGTAAAAAGTGTACTAAAGTGCAAGTATTAGTGTTAAAGTATAAAAGTTTTAATATTAATGTAGTCTTAGAATTTTTTCATACTTTTATAAGCCAAGTTTACTTCATTATACTATTATTAAAAAGTAATCTGCAAGTACCCTCCCTCAGTTTTAGTATCAAGTAAGTATACTGATACTGTGATTTCCATGTGAGTATTTCGTGTTTTCTCTGAGTTCGTTCCTCTGTCTTTCGTGGTGATGAGGTCGTTCTCCGCCCAACGATGAAACGTTAAAGCTTCATAACAAGCTGCTGAGAACAACAATGCAGTTAAAGCAACAAGAAAAACAACAAAAAAGAGGATAAAGAGTCAAATAAAATACTTCATATATTTCCTTCCACTTCCAGAGTTTTAGACGACGTGAGGACAAAGTAGTCTCGTGTTTATATGAACAGGTTTAATCAATCAGAATATCCGGGGAAGTTATTGCGGCTGCTTTTGCAGACTTCACCGCTCCCGATGAAGGAAACGAGGAAACCACCTGATCCTCCTCATTTATGATGTAATGATGTAGGAGTGTGTCGTAGCCTGGTGAGGTGGTGGAAACCAAAGATCCCATCATCACTACAGATCTGAACGGAAGTCAGGAACATCGTTTAGTTTTCATCATCTGCCCACAAACAACGTTAAACTGCTTTAATCTGGAAAATCTGAATTCAGAACTCAGCGAGACGACGCTGATATGTGCTCAAAGTCAAAGACAAAGACAAAGACAGCTTCATCGTCAATTTCTGCAAAACAAGACAGGAACTGAAATCAAAAGCAGAATTCAAAATTTTCAGATTTATTCAAAACGATCTTTCACAAATCACGTCCTGCTTACTGGACTGGAGTGTGGACATGTCCCCAACTGGTCTGGGTGTGGACATGTCCCCAACTGGTCTGGGTGTGGACACGTCCCCATCTGGTCTGGGTGTGGACATGTCCCCAACTGGCATCAGTGTGGACATGTACCCACTCTGGTCTGGGTGTGGACACGTCCCCATCTGGTCTGGGTGTGGACATGTCCCCAACTGGCATCAGTGTGGACATGTACCCAACTGGTCTAAGTGTGGACACGTCCCCATCTGGTCTGGGTGTGGACACGTCCCCAACTGGCATCAGTGTGGACATGTCTCCATCTGGTTTGAGTGTGGACATGTACCCAACTGGTCTTGGTGTGGACATGTACCCAACTGGTCATTGTGTGGGACAAGTCCTACATACTGGTCTAAGAGTGGACACGTCCCCAACTGGTCTAGATGTGGAACTGGTCTCTGTGTGGAACTGGTCTTAGTGTGGAACTGGTCTAGATGTAGAACTGGTCTCTGTGTGGAACTGGTCTTAGTGTGGAACTGGTCTAGATGTAGAACTGGTCTCTGTGTGGAACTGGTCTTAGTGTGGAACTGGTTTAGATGTAGAACTGGTCTATGTGTGGAACTGGTCTTAGTGTGGAACTGGTCTAGATGTAGAACTGGTCTCTGTGTGGAACTGGTCTTGGTGTGGAACTGGTCTAGATGTAAAACTGGTCTAGATTTACAGTAGAACTAGTCTAGGTGTGGAACTGGTCTTAGTGTGGATCTGGTTTAGATGTAGAACTGGTCTAGGTGTGGAACTGGTCTTAGTGTGGAACTGGTTTAGATGTAGAACTGGTCTAGGTGAGGAACTGGTCTTAGTGTGGAACTGGTCTAGATGTAGAACTGGTCTCTGTGTGGAACTGGTCTAAGATGTAGAACTGGTCTCTGTGTGGAACTGGTCTAGGTATATTTTTTTTTTATTTTTTGTTGTTTATTTTGACTTTTATGTCTTTTATTACTCTTAGACTCCTTTCTTTTTCTTATGTAGAACTGGTCTCTGTGTGGAACTGGTCTAGGGTGGAACTGGTCTAGATGTAGAACTGGTCTCTGTGTGGAACAGGTGTACATGTAGAACTGGTCTCTGTGTGGAACTGGTTATAGAACTCTGTGTGGAACAGGTGTACATGTAGAACTGGTCTTGGTGTGTTCTTTCCACCTCCTCTCCGTCTCTCTGGCATCCCTCCATCTGCTGACCGGCGCCTTGAACTGCAGAAACTCTAAACGGGCTCATTTTCCACCTCTCTCTCTCTCTCTCTCTCTCTCCCTCTCTCTCTCTCTCCCTCTTTTTCTCTCTCTCCCACACACACAGTCACACACACTTACACACACAGTCACACACACACTTTCTGTTATCGTAACAAGGTCATCATGTCTTGAACCGGCCAGGAAGTCCTGAGTGCCGCCCTGAGCTGCAGGACTACACAGAGCTCCCCTGTGAGGGCGAGCGAGGCTGCAGCTGTAAACACACCAATCTGCTGACTCCGAGTTAAACCAGGTCACAGTCCTCCACCTTCTTCTTCTCCTGAGAATCAAAGCATCTTTTCTTCTTCTTCTTCTCCTCTGCTCCTTCCATCTTGGATTTGTTCAACCCAAACCAACAAAGCTTCCTCTTCTCCCTCCGCTTTTCCTTTAATCCCGATCTGAACCGCTTCTTTCAGACTTGATCTCCCTCATTTGAGCAGAGAAATCTGTGAGATGTCAGTGATGCACGAAGACGCCACGTTGAGACGGCAGTGATTCATCTCCGGGACAGATCGGGTGGATTGTGTAACTCCTTAAACAGACACAGATCTAGGTCACTCCCTTATTTAACCCAGATTTAAGGATCAGAGCTTCCCTATGATCTCTCCTTCTTTAAAAATGTTCTTCTTCCTGTGCAGACTTGTGGGCTCGTGGTCAGATTGACAGGCCGGGAAACGCTGATGCAGAATGACTCGGCTCCTCTGGAGCCAGAGGATTTTTCAGGGTGTGTTCAGAGTCATCCAGCATGTAAGCTGTGATCACCCTGAAGTGGTTTTAGAGCTCTCTGATTCGTAGCTGTCTCTGACTCGCAGCTGTCTCTGAGTCGCCGCTGTCTCTGACTCGCCGCTGTCTCTGACTCGCCGCTGTCTCTGACTCACCGCTGTCTCTGAGTCGCCCTGTCTCTGAGTCGCCGCTGTCTCTGACTCGCTGCTGTCTCTGAGTCGCCGCTGTCTCTGACTCGCGCTGTCTCTGACTCGCACTGTCTCTGACTCGCACTGTCTCTGACTGGCCACTGTCTCGGACTCGCTGCTGTCTCTGACTCGCACTGTCTCTGACTCGCCGCTGTCTCTGACTCGCGCTGTCTCTGACTCGCCGCTGTCTCTGACTCGCGCTGTCTCTGACTCGCCGCTGTCTCTGACTCACCGCTGTCTCTGACTCGCCGCTGTCTCTGACTCACCGCTGTCTCTGACTCGCCGCTGTCTCCGACTCGCCGCTGTCTCCGACTCCCGCTGTCTCTGACTCGCACGGTCTCTGACTCGCCGCTGTCTCTGACTCGCCCTGTCTCTGACTCGCCGCTGTCTCTGACTCGCACGGTCTCTGACTCGCACGGTCTCTGACTCGCCGCTGTCTTTCCCCCCTTCCCTGTCTCTGACTCGCCGCTGTCTTTGTCCCCCTGTCTCTGACTCTTCTGACTCGCCGCTGTCTCTGACTCACCGCTGTCTCTGACTCCTTCTCCCTCTTCTTCCCTCCCTCTCCCTTCTCCTTCTTTCCCTTTCTTCCCTTTTTTTCTCCCCTTTTTTTTTTTCCCCCCGTCTCTGACTCGCGCTGTCTCTGACTCGCCGCTGTCTCTGACTCGCCGCTGTCTCTGACTCCGCCACGGTCTCTGACTCGCCTGATTCGCCGCTGTCTCTGACTCACCGCTGTCTCTGACTCGCTTTTCACTGTCTCTGACTCACCGCTGTCTCTGACTCGCCGCTGTCTCTGACTCGCACTGCTTTTTTACTCTCTGTCTCTGACTCGCCGCGCTGTCTCTGACTCGCGCTGTCTCTGACTCGCCGCTGTCTCTGACTCGCCGCTGTCTCTGACTCGCCGCTGTCTCTGACTCGCCGCTGTCTCTGACTCGCGCTGTCTCTGACTCGCCGCTGTCTCTGACTCGCCGCTGTCTCTGACTCACCGCTGTCTCTGACTCGCGCTGTCTCTGACTCACGCTGTCTCTGACTCACCGCTGTCTCTGACTAGCCGCTGTCTCTGACTCACCGCTGTCTCTGACTCGCCACTGTCTCTGACTCGCCCTGTCTCTGACTCGCCGCTGTCTCTGACTCGCCGCTGTCTCTGACTTGCGCTGTCTCTGACTTGCGCTGTCTCTGACTCGCACTGTCTCTGACTCGCGCTGTCTCCGACTCACGCTGTCTGACTCGCCACGGTCTCTGACTCGCCGCGGTCTCTGACTCGCGCTGTCTCTGACTCACCGCTGTCTCTGACTCACCGCTGTCTCTGACTCGCACGGTCTCTGACTTGCGACTGTCTCTGACTCGCCGCTGTCTCTGACTGACCGCTGTCTCTGACTGACCGCTGTCTCTGACTCGCCGCTGTCTCTGACTCGCCGCTGTCTCCGACTCGCCGCTGTCTCCGACTCCCGCTGTCTCCGACTCCCGCTGTCTCCGACTCCCGCTGTCTCCGACTCCCGCTGTCTCCGACTCGCGCTGTCTCCGACTCGCGCTGTCTCCGACTCGCACTGTCTCCGACTCGCCGCTGTCTCTGACTCGTCGCTGTCTCTGACTCGCCGCTGTCTCTGACTCGCACTGTCTCTGACTCGCACTGTCTCTGACTGGCCACTGTCTCGGACTCGCCGCTGTCTCTGACTCGCGCTGTCTCTGACTTGCAGCTGTCTCTGACTTGCCGCTGTCTCTGACTCGCGCTGTCTCTGACTCGCGCTGTCTCTGACTCGCCGCTGTCTCTGACTCGCACTGTCTCTGACTCGCCGCTGTCTCTGACTCGCCACTGTCTCTGACTCACCGCTGTCTCTGACTCGCCGCTGTCTCTGACTCGCCGCTGTCTCTGACTCGCCGCTGTCTCTGACTCACCGCTGTCTCTGACTCACCGCTGTCTGTGACTCGCCGCGGTCCTCGAAAAATAATGGTTATCTACAGCTGGACTAAAGAAAGAAGAGCTTTCTGCTGCGGCTGAGTTGGAGTTGGTTTTGTGAGGATATAAATAGCAGAAATAACTGGAGATGAGGTTAAATGTTCAGCTACACGCAGAACTAGCAGAAACTAGTTTGGAGTTTTAGGGGTTAATGCTACAGTGAAACCATCAGTCAGCCCAACACACACACACACACACACCCCCACACACACACACGGTCAGCTGAGCTCTCATAACAGGCTGCTCGGTCGGAAACTGGCTGCTTGTGTAAGGTGGAAGTGAGTCAGACGTGAACCTGGACGGCTGTGACATCAGTCGACCTGCATCCAACCCGAGTCTGACTTTTACAACCTCACACCTCATTTAACACGATGAAGCATAAACATTTACGACTTTCCGATCCAAACATCCACCGACGGCCGAACGCGGTCCGCTCTCAGGAAAACCCACCACCTGGCTGAGAGGAGGGAGCCAATCAGGACAGGTTTCATAATCCGTGTTTGGACGAGGCTGCAGCGCCGGCTTTCATCTGCTTCTGCTAAATGATAATATAAAAAACAAACTGACACTGAACGCAACACGTCATTTAGACAGAAACACTTTTATTTAAACCTCCTTACAGTGATGAACTGGAGCTGCTCTAAAGATTAAATCTATTTAAAGTAGATCAGTCCAAAAGTCAAAGCTGTTTTAGAAGAGTTTTATTGGGGAGGTGGAGACGTTTCAGAGTTTGTTTCTCCCACACGGTGATCACTGAAACAAAAACAATCAACAAGAAAGCAAAAACAATCAACAAGAAAAACAACGTTCACGAGAGCAGCCGAGAGGACAAATGTAAAAAGATTTTCCTCTGCAGCCATTTCAAAGTGGGAAAGATGCCTTCTATGACAGAGCAGTCCATCGGCTTTCCAGCAGCACCTAAACGCACCGTGTATGCAGAACCTAAATGCACCATGTAAGCAGAACCTAAACGCACCATGTATGCAGAACCTAAACGCACCATGTATGCAGAACCTAAACGCACCATGTATGCAGAACCTAAATGCACCATGTATGCAGAACCTAAACGCACCGTGTATGCAGAACCTAAATGCACCATGTATGCAGAACCTAAATGCACCGTGTATGCAGAACCTAAACGCACCGTGTATGCAGAACCTAAATGCACCATGTATGCAGAACCTAAATGCACCGTGTATGCAGAACCTAAACGCACCATGTATGCAGAACCTAAACGCAGCACCGTGTATGCAGAACCTAAACGCAGCACCGTGTATGCAGAACCTAAACGCAGCACCGTGTATGCAGAACCTAAATGCACCGTGTATGCAGAACCTAAACGCACCGTGCATGCAGAACCTAAACGCACCATGTATGCAGAACCTAAACGCACCATGCATGCAGAACCTAAACGCACCATGTATGCAGAACCTAAACGCACCATGTATGCAGAACCTAAACGCACCATGCATGCAGAACCTAAACGCACCATGTATGCAGAACCTAAACGCACCATGCATGCAGAACCTAAACGCACCGTGTATGCAGAACCTAAACGCACCATGCATGCAGAACCTAAACGCACCGTGCATGCAGAACCTAAACGCACCGTGCATGCAGAACCTAAACGCACCATGCATGCAGAACCTAAACGCACCATGTATGCAGAACCTAAACGCACCATGCATGCAGAACCTAAACGCACCATGTATGCAGAACCTAAACGCACCATGTATGCAGAACCTAAACGCACCATGCATGCAGAACCCAAACGCACCATGCATGCAGAACCTAAACGCACCGTGTATGCAGAACCTAAACGCACCATGTATGCAGAACCTAAACGCACCGTGTATGCAGAACCTAAACGCACCGTGTATGCAGAACCTAAACGCACCGTGTATGCAGAACCTAAACGCAGCACGTATGCAGAACCTAAACGCACCGTGTATGCACAACCCAAACGCACCATGCATGCAGAACCTAAACGCACCGTGTATGCAGAACCTAAACGCAGCACGTATGCAGAACTTAAACGCACCATGCATGCAGAACCTAAACGCACCATGCATGCAGAACCTAAACGCACCATGCATGCAGAAACTAAACGCACCGTGTATGCAGAACCTAAACGCAGCACGTATGCAGAACCTAAACGCACCGTGTATGCAGAACCTAAACGCACCATGCATGCAGAACCTAAACGCACCATGCATGCAGAACCTAAACGCACCATGCATGCAGAACCTAAATGCAGCACGTATGCAGAACCTAAACGCACCATGCATGCAGAACCATGTATGCAGATGTATTTCATCCCTACTGGTTTGCTTTCATCACCACTGTTGGCTGAATTATAAATCTGAGCTGAAGCAAAGAAGTCGGGGTGACGCTGAACTGGAGGATTTTTCTGTGATAAGATCTGGAGACAGCTGAGAGATGTGGAGGGAAAGGTCTGGTTTATCACCGCCGGATCCTGCAGAGCTGCACGCAGACGTGTCTGCACCGGTGGGGAAATGTGATGGATCACATCAGCGCCTCCATAACAGAAACAACTACTTTCCAAATCAAGTTGCCGGTTCCAAAACTCATTTCCTTCCTTCGCTTCCTTTGGTTTACATCAAGAAAAATAACAATGAAACTTTCTTGACACCAACAATCGATCACACACGAGGACCCGGATCAAGGCCCCGGCCTACAGTCTGCCTTTTAGGAATCTGCTCATTTCACGCATCTCATTATTTTTACCAAGAAATTAACCCTCAAAGTTACATTCAGTTCTCATGTGTACTGTTTCAGATTATTTCATGACTTTAAAATGTTCAGGATGGTTGTAGAACCAACATACACCAATCAGAAACTCATCTGAAAAGCCTCCAAAACGAGGCAACCAGGAGGCATCAGCGTCTCTGAGGATCTGTGATCCTGTTCTTTCAGTCATGATCGTTTCCTTTGAACAGCTGATGTTAGAAAAGCAGACAGACAAGCAGACAGAAAGCTTTCAGCTCTTTCTTTACAGCGACAGACTGGTGCAACGCCTCAATCCGTCCTCCCATCTCTCACGTCATTACTCATGACCAGGACCCTCAGATTATTAAACTCCCCTCCTATAAGGAACTCCCAGCACCAGCTCCCCTCCAGCCTCCCGACAGTAGATGCAACTTGTAGTTTGCTGATGATCCAAAAAAGGGATAGACGATGCAGATTATTTAGGGAGGATACCGATATTTTCTCATGATCCTCAGCCAATAAAACCTGACGATACTTGTGACACCCAAGTCAATATAATGAAGGATACAATCAAAATAATTTGACAACTCTTTTAATAGAAAGAAGAACATACTTCAAATAAACATAAAAAAGAAATGTTCTTGTAAACAAACACACAGATACACACATAAATACACGTGTATACATATTCATATATAAACGTATGTACACATATACACACATATTTATATATTTATATGAATATATATATTGCGACAGACTGGCAACCTGTCCAGGGTGTTCTCCACCTCTCGTCTGATAATAGCTGGGATAAGCTCCAGCGACCCCCCCCCCTCCCCGCGACCCTGAACTGGATAGATGGTAAAGAAAATGACTGATCTGATTGATATATATATATATATATATATATTTACAGTATATATAAAGTTATGCTGAATAGGGACATCCACCAACATACCCGATGTCGATGCCGATACCAGCTAAAAAATATCGGCCGGCCCAGGTATCGGTCTAATCCAGAGTGATTGATCTGTGCTTCCTTTCTAATTTGGTCATGTTTGATGAAACGGAGCATCGGACCCAAACAACGCTGGTGCATCTCAGTGATGCAGAGCTTTGATGTAACAGGATTTATAAATGGAAACGTGTTAAAGTCCGTGAGTGACAGAAAAATGTGTTTATAAATGTGGAAAATGATTCCGGGTCTGTTGCACCTGGAAGGTCCCGTTCATAGATCACTTTTAGTCGTTTAATTAGCCTTCATGTGGCTGCAAAGGTTGTTTAATTACATTTTAGTGACTGTAATTATTAGCGAGTGGTTGTGAGTAAATTTGTCTTTCAGAAAGCTCTGATGTTTACAACACAGATTTGGGGGGGGGGGGTAATGATGGGTCCCAGCGGATCTACAAAGGAGGCTGTGACAGATGTTGCAGCCCTCTGGAGCAGAGCCAGAGGAGGTCACATGAGGCGATAGCAGCAGAAATAGCAGCCCCCCTCCCGACCATCTCCGTTAAGATCTGAGTCATTTCCTTTGTTTTATACGCAGCAGACGCTGCAGCTGCTCTCATGCCTCCACTTTACACCCCCCACGCCACATCTGCCTCTGCTCTTACTCTGCAGACACAGTCTGGGCCCCGTTGCACCCATTTTCAAAACTTAGCAAGTTGTTCTGTTTTGTTTTGAAGTCCAACCTGGCAGCGCGAGCTTCCATTTTCCTCCTCTGTCGCTGGAGCCTGAACGGTGACTCCAGCAGCACAGTCAGGGGCTGACGTCATGTTTTCCTCCCCCCAGGTCAGCAGAACCCCGACAGTCTTCGCTACAAGTACAACTTCATCGCTGATGTGGTGGAGAAAATCGCACCTGCCGTCGTTCACATTGAACTCTTCCGCAAGTAAGAGGACACGCTGCAAGAATATGATCTTAATGGTCTTGATGTGAGTTTTAAAAAAGTCTGCCACTGCGGGAAGATAACTACAGTTGGTAAGATTTTTTCAAATAAGAGAAAACGTGGAGACTTTAGACAGTGAGAAATATCTTTAAACAAGTTGTAAACACTCATTTCACGTCCCTCATTTAATGAAAACCCACTCAAAACAAGTCTGGTAGTGCTTCTTTCTCTTTTCAAAAGAGTATCATGTGTCACATGATGGTGGTAGCCTATCAGATTCTAGCTTCTGTATCACATGATGGTGGTAGCCTATCAGATTCTAGCTTCTGTATCACATGATGGTGGTAGCCTATCAGATTCTAGCTTCTGTATCACATGATGGTGGTAGCCTATCAGATTCTAGCTTCTGTATCACATGATGATGGTAGCCTATCAGATTCTAGCTTCTGTATCACATGATGGTGGTAGCCTATCAGATTCTAGCTTCTGTATCACATGATGGCGGTAGCCTATCAGATTCTAGCTTCTGTATCACATGATGGTGGTAGCCTATCAGATTCTAGCTTCTGTGTCACATGATGGCGGTAGCCTATCAGATTCTAGCTTCTGTATAACATGATGGTGGTAGCCTATCAGATTCTAGCTTCTGTGTCACATGATGGCGGTAGCCTATCAGATTCTAGCTTCTGTGTCACATGATGGCGGTAGCCTATCAGATTCTAGCTTCTGTATAACATGATGGTGGTAGCCTATCAGATTCTAGCTTCTGTGTCACATGATGGCGGTAGCCTATCAGATTCTAGCTTCTGTGTCACATGATGGCGGTAGCCTATCAGATTCTAGCTTCTGTATAACATGATGGTGGTAGCCTATCAGATTTTAGCTTCTGTATCACATGATGGCGGTAGCCTATCAGATTCTAGCTTCTGTGTCACATGATGGCGGTAGCCTATCAGATTCTAGCTTCTGTATAACATGATGGTGGTAGCCTATCAGATTCTAGCTTCTGTATCACATGATGGTGGTAGCCTATCAGATTCTAGCTTCTGTATCACATGATGGTGGTAGCCTATCAGATTCTAGCTTCTGTGTCACATGATGGTGGTAGCCTATCAGATTCTAGCTTCTGTGTCACATGATGGCGGTAGCCTATCAGATTCTAGCTTCTGTATAACATGATGGCGGTAGCCTATCAGATTCTAGCTTCTGTATAACATGATGGTGGTAGCCTATCAGATTCTAGCTTCTGTATCACATGATGGTGGTAGCCTATCAGATTCTAGCTTCTGTATCACATGATGGTGGTAGCCTATCAGATTCTAGCTTCTGTATCACATGATGGTGGTAGCCTATCAGATTCCAGCTTCTGTATCACATGATGGTGGTATTTTGTATTTGATCATTTTTCCACTGAATAAACGTAAATAATCTAAATCTTTACTTATCTGATATTTGAAAGAAGTTTTTAATTCTATTTTTGTTTAATTTATTCAGTATGATTTATTACTATTTCTAAAGTATTTCTTTCCAGTACTTCTGCTCTCAAGTTTTACTTGCATCTAATATTGCTCTTACATTCAAGATGTTAATAGAAGCTGTACAATCATGTAGTTTTCTTTAAGGGACAGAAAGTACTGGTATTGATGCAAAGTTTCACAAACTACTGGTATCGTATCGACAGGAAAAGTTTTGGTATCGCTCATCCCTGATATGAACTGGTACGGGGAGGTCTTAAACAAGTTTTATAGCTAAAATTTGGAATGAAATGGTGTCTTGGTGAGATAATGTAACTTAATATCCATGTAAAAGAACCAGTTTTAGTATCATCCACAAAATAGGAAATAAAATACTCTCAAAACATGATGTATAATCAGAGCGTTTTTGCTGAATATACGACAGAAAGACTCGGTCAGATGGGCTGTTTTTGCAGAGAATTCTGATCTAAGTTTGGAGCAGCAACGTTGATGGATGGTGGTTCTGTTTCAGCTGATGACGTCATAATCGGTTGAATCACTCGTCACCCTGCAAGTTTTCCTGTTCCATAAACCGTGCATCACTCCTTTGATGCTCTGCAGCCAATTTTCCACGTTGGGTCCCGTTTTTTTTGTTCCATTTAGCAAAGATAAATCAGGTTTACATCCTCACAACTCCCGGCAGTTCGTGCAGGAATACCACCTCAGCACGAAGAGGCGGCGAGTCGCCTCAGAGTAGTCTTACTCTCCATTTCCCCCTCTCTGCTCAGGATGGTATTTTCTAAACGGGAGGTGGCCGTGGCCAGCGGCTCCGGGTTCGTGGTGTCCGAGGACGGGCTCATCGTCACCAACGCCCACGTGGTGGCCAACAAGCACCGAGTCAAGGTGAACACACGAACAGTGACTCTTCATCCCTGGAGAGGAGTTATAAATGCATAAATAACAGAGACGTGGTGAGTCTGGATGTTTGTGCATCGGGGAACAAGTGGACACCTCCTGATGAAAGAAAACAGGAAGCACAGTGTTGCCGTGGCAACAGTGAGGCTGCAACGTCCATTATATCGATATTTTCTCGCATTAAAACACAAAAACTTAGTTTCCTCGTAATTATCAGATTATTCTTTATGAAAATGAGATGTGTGTGTGTGTGTGTGTGTGATGCTGCGGTTCCTGATCAGAACTTCTCTTTGTCTCCTGCAGGTGGAGCTGAAGAGCGGCGCGACGTACGATGCTAAGATCAAAGACATTGATGAGAAGGCCGACATCGCTCTGATCAAGATC
Source organism: Atherinomorus stipes (assembly GCA_023101725.1). Taxonomy (NCBI): domain Eukaryota; kingdom Metazoa; phylum Chordata; class Actinopteri; order Atheriniformes; family Atherinidae; genus Atherinomorus; species Atherinomorus stipes. Next base: position 260,883 of record JALJCO010011078.1, on the reverse strand, counting down.
GACACACCAGTGAGCAGAATGATTGTTCATAGCAACTTTAATGCAACTTCATCCAATCACAGCAACTTTAATGCAACTTCATCCAATCACAGCAACTTTAATGCAACTTCATCCAATCACAGCAAATTTAATGCAACTTCATCCAATCACAGCAACTTTAATGCAACTTCATCCAATCACAGCAAATTTAATGCAACTTCATCCAATCACAGCAACTTTAATGCAACTTCATCCAATCACAGCAAATTTAATGCAACTTCATCCAATCACAGCAAATTTAATGCAACTTCATCCAATCACAGCAACTTTAATGCAACTTCATCCAATCACAGCAACTTTAATGCAACTTCATCCAATCACAGCAACTTTAATGCAACTTCATCCAATCACAGCAAATTTAATGCAACTTCATCCAATCACAGCAAATTTAATGCAACTTCATCCAATCACAGCAAATTTAATGCAACTTCATCCAGTCACAGCAACTTTAATGCAACTTCATCCAATCACAGCAAATTTAATGCAACTTCATCCAGTCACAGCAACTTTAATGCAACTTCATCCAATCACAGCAACTTTAATGCAACTTCATCCAATCACAGCAAATTTAATGCAACTTCATCCAATCACAGCAACTTTAAAGCAACTTTGTCCAATCACAGCAACTTTAATGCAACTTCATCCAATCACAGTAACTTTAAAGCAACTTTGTCCAATCACAGCAACTTTAAAGCAACTTTGTCCAATCACAGCAACTTTAAAGCAACTTTGTCCAATCACAGCAACTTTAATGCAACTTTGTCCAATCACAGCAACTTTAATGCAACTTTAGCCCTATTCTGACGGGATTAGTATTATCTAGGGACCACATGTAATAAATAAATTACCCCCTGACGTCTGTTTTTTATGTGGCGCATTCACACTGGATAACTGAAGTCTGAGATTTGACTGAAATTCACAGACATCCAGCAGATATGATGTCAACGTGCTACATATTGCGTAACATCTGCTCTTACAAGCTGTGTTTCCATCGGCAGTGGATGATCATTCAGAAACAAATGTGTTAAATAACACACGGACAGTTGTAACCAACGCTTTAAGAACTTGTACCATGTCAGCATGTTGTCCAAACCTAAACGTTTCTCGCTGCGGGAACGGGACTAGTGAAACTCCACTGATCACTCCGATTCCAAAGTTAATGCTTGAGCCTATATTATCGTAAACATGATACTTTGGAGGAAAAATTCTTTTGAAGCCTCCATTTTTCGCCAAAAAAGGAAATGAAATGCGTCCAGGAAGCAAATACCACCAAATTATGGGTCATTTCTGTCCAAATCACAGAGATGTCCATTCGCACTGGATTAGTATTATCAGAGGACCTCTGAGTTTAGCAAATTATAGTACGTAATTTGCGGGGGGAATTATTACATTGCAAATCACAGACATGACCGATTCACACTGGATTAAAATCACAGACAACCTCTGTAATTATTACAAATTACATGTGGTCCCTATATAATACTAATCCAGTCAGAATAGGGCTTTTGTCCAATCACAGCAAATTTAATGCAACTTCGTCCAATCACATTAACTTTAATGCAACTTCGTCCAATCACAGCAACTTTAATGCAACTTTGTCCAGTCACAGCAACTTTATTATAACTTTGTCCAATCACAGCAATTGTGGTCTATGCATGACTCCACTACTTCCTGAACTTAAAGTAGCTCCTTTGTTTCCTGTCTTCGTCCAATCACAGCAACTGTAATGCAACATTGATGAGCCTCAGCGCTTCTCTGTTACCTGATGCCCGTGCATCATCACATTTCCTCGTCTCTGATCCGTCATGCGTCAGCGTGTGCAGGAGTGATGCGTTTATGGGCTGTGGGGCTTTGCAGAGGGAAGGCAACCTGATCTGATCTGGGGAAACGTGTTTGAGCAGCAAAAACGTGGAAGAAGCTGACACATGAAAGTTGATGACAGCTGTAGGTGCTGGGAGGTCATCTAAAGGCTCATTTCACAGTTTTATTCTCTGAATTCATCTGCAGTGGGTTTTTTACCTCAAAGAAGTTTGAGTTATTTTCTCTGCTGATTGGTCGCCATCCATCGTGTTCAGACTCAGTGACTCATGAACTCAAACACTGAAATCTGGATCGGTGGTGGACTGTGGCTGAACTGGTCTCGTGTCATCCGTGTGTCCAGGCAGTAAGTCTGTAAGATCTCAGGCTGCAGGTCTCCCCCGGTCTGTTTCTGCGTGTTTGCTGAGGTGATGACAGCAGAACTTTCACCACCTGATCCTGCATCCTTTGCTGTCCTTCCTCTCAGTCTGGGTTTATCTGCTTATAAAACTGCAGATTTCAGGTATTTATTCCTTCCTTCTCAGAATGTTTTTGGTGAGGACTGAAACAGAGAGAAGTCTGTTTCAGATTTGCTCCCAGCTGGATCTCTGAGGCGAGGTGCCTCGGTGAAATAACGCCGTGACTCATGACAACATGTAACTATGGAGCAGGTCAGCAGTTTCGTGTGGGATGGATTTGGTTTTTATTTTCCTCCAGCTCTTTGTTCTGGTCCAGCGATGACTGGACGGCAGGGATCAGTGGAGGCTTTTTCTGGAAGATTTATGTAGAGAAACTTATTTCAGACTATGACGGTGGGTGTGACTGGTTTCTGTCCAGACGCTGAGCTGAGTGTTTTTACTGGTCCAGTTTGAAGCAACCACATGTCCATTTATCTATCTATCTATCTATCTATCTATCTATCTATCTATCTATCTATCTATCTATCTATCTATCTATCTATCTATCTATCTATCTATCTATCTATCTATCTATCTATCTATCTATCTATCTATCTATCTATCTATCTATCTGCAATAGTTGGATGGATGGATGGATGATGGATGGATGGATGGATGGATGGATGGATGGATGATGGATGATGGATGGATGGATGGATGGATGGATGGATGGATGGATGGATGGATGGACGATGGATGGATGGACGGATGCATGGATGGATGGATCGATGCATGGATGGATGGATGGATGGATGGTTGATGGATGCATGCATGCATGCATGGATGGATGGATGGATGGATGATGGATGGACGGATGCATGCATGGATGGATGGATGATGGATGGATGGATGGATGGATGGATGGATGGATGGATGGATGGATGGACGGATGCATGGATGGATGGATGGATGCATGCATGGATGGATGGATGGATAGATGACGGATGCATGCATGGATGGATGGATGATGGATAGATGACGGATGCATGCATGGATGGATGGATGATGGATGGATGGATGATGGATGGATGGACGGATGCATGAATGGATGGATGGATGCATGGATGGATGGATTGATGGATGGATGGATGGATGAATGGATGGATGATGGATGGATGGATGGATGGATGACCCACTGATGTCCAGGGAAGTTGTTTATTTGCAGTCAGTGAGTTAATGTTTAAAATGTATTCACCCCATAAAGTTTTTTTTTCTTTTTTTTTTTTTACTTGTCCTGTCCAGCATCGAAGCAAGCAGAATGGAAATCTGATTGCTTTATTCTGTTGAACAGTTTTGCTTTACCAAGCGGAGCTTTATGAACATAAGGCTCCACTTGATATCATGTTTATTCATTTTATTTCTTTATTTAAACATTTGTCTATTACACCATTCCATTTCATACTGCTGGGCCTGACAAGGGAGAAATGAAAGTGAACAGAGGTAATGATAGAAAGTGAAACAGAGAGAAAGGAGTAAGGAAGAGGAAGAAAGAGAGGAGAGAAAGCATGAATCCACTTACACAGTTCACTGGTACATCTGTACAGCGATCCCTAAACAACCAAGGTCTCTGTTGGAAAACAAAACAAGCAATCCCCCACAGGAGGACCTGCAGGTGGCTTAAATATCCTCAGATCATACAAACACACGCAAACACACGCAGAACTACGCAGAGAAGAGGTACAACCTAGTCATCGCAATGGGAAGTAGTGTCACAGCATCAACATGCATAATAAAGGGTCTCCGTGGTGATACAGTCATGCAGATGCAGCCTCGTCTCTGCAAGGAGGAGGAAGCCCGCAAGGCTCGCGACCCAGGCCCCCAGCAGCCACCCAGAGGCCCAGATCCCAGCTAACCCCCCCCCCCAAAGAGCGGACATGCATCCCCCGAAGGGCGGCAAAAGGCGGCCCCAGCCGGAGCCCCCCGCAGTCTGGGGGCCCAGGCCCCAGCGAACCAAGACCAGCAGCTGCCGACCCCACCGGGCGCCGGGCGCACCCCGGAGCAGAGACAGCGCCGGGCCCAGGGCCCAAGCGCCCAGGAGCAGCCACCCCCCCCCCCCCCCCCCGACCCGGGCGGCCCAACTGAAACCCAGGAGGACCGGACCCCCCAGACGACACCTCCCCAGGGCAGGCCAGCCCCCACCCCAACGTCCCTGCCCCACACACCTGACACCAGGGCGCCACCACCTCTACCACCCCCTACCCCGCCACCACGCTCCAACACACACTCCCCACACACCTACCCCAACACTAGGGCTGAAAGATATACCGCCACCGCATCCACATCGAGACACGGGCACCCAAGACATCAACACCGCAAGAGCAACCACACAAAAGATACAGATCCCCCCCGTGCCCGCCCCGCATACAAAGCCCCGGAAGCCACAAACAAAACCGCACCCCCCACCAAAGCGCCCGGCCCCCAACCAACCCGCAGCCACACCGCACCACACCGACACCGAGATTCTCGGCACGAACACCGAGATACGAAACCTCGCCCACACCGCCCAGCCCTACCCAACACCTCCATGTACCCCCCCCCCCCCCCACACACACACACATACACCCACCCACTCCGCTCTCCGACCTTACATACCCACACTCACTCCTCTCTCCACCCCCAACACTCTCCTCCCTCTACCGTCCACACCTACCCCCACCTCCTCATACCCTCTAACACACACATGCACTCCCCCCACATAACTGCACCAACCCCTCCCTACCCCCCACACATACGCCCCCACTTCCCTATACCCCCAATACCCCATACAGTCCCCCCTTACATGTCCAGCCCCGCCCATCCCTCTGACCTATCACACTCCCGCCCTTCCTTCCTTCAGCCCCTCATGACCATCCCTACTAGACACTCACGAGCATGCCACTCCTTCCTCCATCCCCCCTTTCCTCCAACCACTTACCCACATCTCCTCCCTCTTCCAGCCCAAGTTCCTCCCTCCCACATTTCCTCTTTCACACTCTCATTCATTATTCTTACATACCCACCTCTCTCTTGCCCATGCCCTCGTGCCTCCTGAGTGTTAGCTCGGGCCGGGGAAGGAGCCGTGAGCTCCAAGCCCCCGACACGCCCCCCCCCCACCCCATCCCCCCATTCCCCACCCCCGGACGCAGCAGGCCAGGCACCCCCCAGGCCAGCAGATCCCCCGCAATGCAGCCAGCCTTAACCACTGGCGCGTGAAGCAGCCACTGTTCCCCCTCCCCCCAGTAGCGCCCGGGAGACCGGGGTATGAAAGGACCCTGCCCCCCCCCCCCCCCCCCGCTCATGACTGTGTGTGTAAGATGTGTGTTGTTTGCAGTTAAAACTGAGGGGCAGTGCCAAGTCATGCCGGGAGTGGGGTCGCGTAGGGGGCATGACCCCCCAACCGGCCCCTCCCTCCTTCCACACACTATATGGCCCGCCCTCAGAAGTGGTTGTGAGCTGTTGTTATTTTATGTGTTTAGGTGTCTAAGTGTGGTTAAAACTGGGGAGCAGGCTGCCTCTAGACGTGGCAAGCAAAGGCACTTTGGTGCCCTCCCTCACCACGCCCGCTTGACACGCACCCTCCCCAAAACCCTACGTGTGTGTGTGTGAGGTAGAGCAGGGGGGGGGAGAGATCTTGGGAAAGGAGACCAGGGGGGTATGAATTCCCCCCCTGGAAGAAGAGCCGTTACCGGCATTAGGTATCCCTGCCTCCCGGGATCCCCCCAGGGCAGAAGGGGGCAGGCATGGCCGCCCTCACGGCCCGGCGACCGGCATTCACCACAGAGGGGCCCGCCTCGGCCCCTGGGGGCGCTCGACAACCCTAGGCCAGGGAGGGGGGAAAAGGGACGGGAGCGGAAAGGGTCGGCGGAGGGGCCAGAGTCACCGGCCCAACATCCCCAGGCCCCGCAAACCCCCCAAGAGGCACGCAGAGCTGCTTTTTTTTTTTTTTTTTTTCCCCTCCCCTTTCCTCCCCCACTCTATCGTATCACCCCTAAACCCTACTTCAAACAACCCACAACTTTACCCCCGTCAACACTCCCCCATCCCATCCTCCTCCCGCCCCTCCTGTATAGCCAGTTAGTCCCCGCACATCCGCCCCCCCAGTGTCCATGTCCCCCCCCCCCCCCCAAACCCAAGCCTGCACCCCCACCCACCCCATAAAGTTAACGAACCTTCTGTGACTTTATGTCGTCTGCAAGCTGAAGTGTGGCCTCAGTCGTGTAGGGTTGAAGAAATCATCAGCACTTCTATGATGGAGGAATGCGCGGCGCGTGCAGGGGGCGTGGCCTCATTGGCCCTGCAGTAAGCAGCGCTGTGTGCATGTGCTGGATAGCATAGATATTCAAGTGTGTTTGCGTTTAACCTGCTTGTTTTAGCCAAGATGGTCCTACAATATGTTTTCCTTCATTATATTTAATTTCTCTGATAAAGGAATAAACCTGCAATTTGGTCAGTTTCCCGTTAATTCACATTCCTATTAACTCAAAAATATCCAGGTTTATTCCTGTATGTTTCTGTTCATTCCTGTATATTCCGGTTAATTCCCATATATTCCTGTTAATTTCCATATACTCCATTCAATTCCCATATATTCCCATTAATTCTTATACAGTATATTCCTGTTAATTCCTGTATATTCCCTTTAATTCCCATATATTCCTGTTAATTCCTGTATATTCCCTTTAATTCCCATATATTCCTGTTAATTCCTGTATATTCCCATTAATTCCCATATATTCCTGTTAATTCCTGTATATTCCTATTAATTCCCTTCTTTTATCATATCTTTATTCTTATATTCCTATTAATTCCCATATATTCCTGTTAATTCCTGTATATTCCCATTAATTCCCGTATATTCCTGTTAATTCGGTTAATACTGTATATTTATATACATTCCTGTTAATTTCTGTATATTGCGTATATTCCTGGTCATTCCCATGGAACGTTTCCAACTTTGAAAATTGTTAGAACTTCACGACCCTAATCATGACCAAACCTCGAGTTTACACCCCTAACGAATGCAAAGCGCCGCTGTGCACGAACTTCTCCTGCCATGTTCTGCCTGTACTGCCTCCCTGACTGGTGGGAGCTGCAGGTTCGTGTCAAACGGCTTCGCTGTGTAAAGAGTTGGTGCAGCAGCCGGCGTGTGGCTGCATGTTCAGGACATGAACTTTTGTGCTGTATAACCAGAGGCCGTGTCAGAGGCAGATGTTTGGTTTTGGTCTGCCTTCGTGCTCGTGTGGTTTTTCCCTTGTCTAGAAGCTGCAGAGATGCTGATCTCATGACTCAGCGATCTTCAGATTATAAAACTCAGGTGAAGCGACGTGCTGCTGAGCTCCAGCCAGGACCTGCTGACGTCACATGATCCAGAACCCTTCCATCAGTTTGGTGCTGCCGACCAGAAACAAACGGTTGGAAACTGAGATCAGGAGCAGACACACAAATACAAAACTACGTTTGAATCTCATAGTCGGGTGTGTTTGGGTCGACGGCGGTGAAGCAAATGTGCAAACAGGAGCTCCTGGGCCTGTTCTAGCCTTCAACCATCCAGCGAAGCCTTGCGGTGTGTTTCCATCCCGGTCCGACTCGGTGGCACGAGTCCACCGGCTCATGGAAACTTCTCCCAGCTGATGCCGTCGGCTATCACCTGAGCAAAGATAGGAACGGGAGTTTTATAACCTCTGTCTCCAGCTCTGTAACTCCTATCTTCAGATTTGACTGTAACTACAAGTACAAGTGCAGGTTACGACAACAGACAATGTAGTTCTAAATTTATGAGGATTAAGTCATAAATTTACAAAAAAGTAGCAATTTTACAATAAAAACTTGTAATTTTACAAGAATAAAGTTGTAATTTTATGAGAATGAAGTCACAAATTTACAAGAATGAATTAGTAAATTTATGAAAATGATGTCATAAATTTACAAGAATAAATTTTAAATTTTTTCAAGAATAAAGTCAGAATTTTACAAAAAAGTAGCCATTTTTACAATAAAAACTCGTAATTTTACAAGAATAGTCCTAATTTTAGGAGGATAAAGTCATAAATTTACAAAAAAGTAGCAATTTTACAATAAAAACTTGTAATTTTACAAGAATAAGTCGTAATTTTTGAAGGATAAAGTCATAAATTTAGAAGAATAAATTTGTAAATTAATGAGAATAAAGTAATTTTACAAGAATAAAGTAATTTTACGAGAATGAAGTCGTAAATTTTCAACCTTATTCTCGAAGTCTGTAAGAAAATCTTCTTAGTACTCAGCTGTATGTACCTGTACTTCCTGTTACACTTACTAGTATGGAGATACAAGTTATAAATTGTGTACAAGTTACCAATCTGTGGCTGCAAATTAGAGATCGTATGTTCCTGTCATCTCCAAACAACTGCACCCAACAGATATCAGCACAAAGCCTTCCGGACAACCAGCTGCATCTTTGTGCTCTAAAAAAGAGGAATCTAAATTCCCCAAAGTTCAACGTTGGTGGAAAAGTTTCCGTCCTAAGACGAAGTGAGAGGAAGACTACCGAAGGAAAAGGAGATGTTCTTCAGTTTGACTTCGTCGTCATAGGAACAGAGATGTTCATAATCACACGACTGCTTGTGTTCACATGATGACGCCTGAACACATCATCGTTACCTCACCTCTATCTGACTCCGATATGAGATGCATCTGCAGAGAGAGGATGAAGAGTGTTTCTGGGAGGATGAGGATGGACAGAACAGAGGGGAAGTCGTATTTAGGTCGACTTGAACCCAGTGAGACTGGCGGGACCGTTGCTGTGATTAACGTTTTGGTTTCCACATCATCAGCTGCGCGTTGGATGACAAACGCGTCCTTCGGAGATAAACGTGGAGGCTGTGAAGCCCCCCCCTTCATTTCAGCTTTTTCTGCAGCCATGGGGGGCTGTCTGCAGGCAGAAGTGATGTTTCACATGTGGATCTGACTTCTGGTGGAATCCAGGAGAGAACAATTAAAATCTGAGTTTTAACGCAGACGTGAGGTAGAAGCTGCAGTTTGGTCTTTTCTCAGCAGACGCTGCTTGTTTTCCTCTTTCATTAGTTTCCCGTGTGGTGAGATCAACAGTAACATAATAAACCTGCTGTTAAAACTATGGGCAGAAACCAGAAACTCCTAAAACTCCCCCAGATTTCCCGACCGCTCACTTCTATCAAAATAAACCCACTGTAATCCATGATAACACCATTATTTATCCCATCTTCATCATAAAAACATCACCATCACTACTATATTGCTAAGAGACCTCTATGTAGACCTGGACATGATGATGAAGACACTTCTGTCCAACTTTCCACCAATCAGAGAGCTTAAATTGACGGTAACGTCCAATCAGGAGCAGCCAAAGATCAACAAGTGAGCAGAAAGTGTCTGAAAAGAAGAAAAATAATGATCCTCTATGTCTGGAAAGAAGAAAGAAGATCTGATGCAGCTGAGGTGGAGTCGATTTTGGAGTTTTACGGGTTAAAACCAGAGACTGTAAAAATATGTACGCAGAATCCAGTCTTGTCTGAAGAGCTGAAGTGAAGCCAGTTGGGTGTTCCACAGTCACCATTTTACTGCATTGTGTTATTACTCCCTGAAAATACTAAAATGGGCAAAGACAGGGCCACTCCAAGCCTCAGAACAAATGATTGACAGCCAAGCTAAATGCTAACTGAGCTAATCTGGACTGAATAATAATGGGCCAAGGATGGAGCCCTGGGGAGCACCTTAGGTCAACGGAGATGGGACAGAGGAGCAGTGGTGGACTGAAAACCATCTACCGTAGAGGTAGAAGGTACATGAAGGTAAACTTATTTCTGCTGTAAACACGTTTATTTCTGCTGCAAATATGTTTGTTTCTGCTGCAAACATGTTTATTTCTCCTGTAAACATGTTTTTCTGCTGCAAGCGTATTTATTTCCGATGTAAATTTGATTATTTTTGCTGTAAATGTTTATTTCTGATGTAAACGTTCATTTCTGCTGCAAACATGTTTATTTCTGATGTAAAAACATATTTTTGCTGAAAACATGTCTATTTCTTCTGCAGACATGTTTATTTCTGCTGAAAACATGTTTATTTCTGCTGTAAACATGTTTATTTTTCCTGAAAACATGTCTATTTCTTCTGCAGACATGTTTATTTCTGCTGTAAACATGTTTATTTCTGCAGCAAACATGTTTATTTCTGATTGAAACTTGTTTATTTCTGCCGAAAACATGTTTATTTCTGCTGTAAACATGTTTATTTTTCCTGTAAACATGTTTATTTCTGTTGAGAAGTTGTCCTTTTTAACATGGAGCTCTGTTTTGGAGCCAGCCCCTAGTGGATTTTGACTGAACTACAGTTTGTAAGGTTACTTCCGGGGCTTCAGTTTTCTCCTGCCGAGTTTTCCCCTTGATTAAAACAGCTGGAATAAAATTATGGATGTTTAGAAGTGGAGCTGGAAAAACAGATTTTCACACTTGGATGAGTATTTGTTGTCAAAGTTAGTCCAGAAGTAGCAAAACAAAAACATATGACTAAATTTCATCATGTGCAGGAGTTTTTCACCTCCGCTAGTTCCTCACTGACATATAAAACTTATTTTAGCAGCGTTATTCTGAGGAAAACCGATATGAAACTTTTTACTGAGTCCAGTGATCTGTGAAGCATCTCGGTGGTGAGTCTCGTTTACTTTTAAGACACGACACACAAAAGGAAGCAGAACGACATAATTAGAGGGAGGAAGCGAGGGATGAGGAGAGGACGGGAGGAGGAATCTTTGTTTGCTCGCTGCCGTGTTCAGTAATTCTGGTCTTGTGGCTTTGTAATCTCACCCTGGACCAACGCTGTCATCCTGCAAACCACAGAGCGGGAAACATGCTCATTGTGCTGGTGGGCGGAGCTCTGCGGCGCTGGATGGGCGGAGTTGTGTTTGTGGTTCGGTGTGGGCGAACAGGAGGAACAGAGGATGAACAAAACCCCCCAGAACCAGGACTTGTACTGTTGTTCTGGATACATCTGATGGATATTTACAGTCGGGTTTGTTCCTGCTCGTTCATGGGAATAACAACCTTCGTCTTCTTTCTGGGAGCGATTGTAAAAATATTTTATTAAGTTTTATACGATGAAACTTTGGGAGGAAAAATAAAACCTTAAATAAAGAAAAAGATAAAGCATTAAATCAAAGACTAAACTCACAATAGTAATTCAAATAACAAGAAACTGAAAACTGCAAAATGTAATAATAAATAAAAAATTACTAAATTATAATTTAGAAAAATGAAATATTGATTTTGAAATGTGGCTTTTAAAAAAACAAACAAAACTGTCTCAGACAAGTTAAAGCACCTTGTTCATGAACAGTGAGCAAAATAACTGTCAACAGGTGCAAACGTCTGATTGGACGTTACAGAAACACCTGATGGCAGTGATTGTCTCAAAGAGTTACTCAACAACATTTTAGTTCAGAAGGAAAAACATCAGCTGTCAGGGAAACAAGTTGAAATTGACAAAAGTAATAATAAATAAAAATTCTATGAAAATCATGACATTGATTTAGAATTGTGGTTTGAAAGAAATATTAAAAACACACACACAAAAAAATAAAACAAGCGTGATGGAGCTCTAAAGCTAAAATGTTGAGCAACACTGAGACAATCACTGCAATCAGGTGTTTCTGTAACGTCCAATCAGACGTCTGCACCTGCTGACAGGTATGTTGGTCCATGTTCATGGGAAAGATGCTTTTATGTGTCTGAGACAGTTTCGTTTTTTTTTATTATTATTATTATTTCCAACCACAATTCAAAAGCAACATTTGATATCACTAAGATATAATTTTGTAAATTTTTATTTATTATTAGTTTCTTGTTATTTGAATTACTATAGTAAATTTAGCATTTTCTTTAACTGGAATGAAGAATGAATAATTCTGAGGACGACTGTGTGTGTTATATATACACACACATCGTTTATAAAGGTCCGTAATGATCTGAGGGTCTGGATGGAAGATGTGCCGTGAGACGACGGTAAACACAAACTGCTGCTTCAGACTCACATTCTTTTCAACTTCATCACTCTCTCTCACACACACACACACACACACACACACACACACACACACACACACCGTGCAGGCTGCATGTCAGTGTTTTCAGCATACCTGTGGGTTCAGACATGCTTCAGCTAAACTGAGGAGCAGAGAGAAAAGTTGTTGTTGTGTCGGTTGTCTGGAAATGCCTTCATCACTTCACAGCGACCCTGAGATGAAAAACATGCTCACATCCGTCTGCATCTGTTCCCCTCATCACTTCCTGCTTCACTTCATCCAGTTTCCAGCCACTTTGTCTGGAGAAGTCCTCGGCTCTCACCTCGTGCTTCCCTCTGAGGTGTTTTTGTTTTGTTTAATCATTCTGTGTCTTACTAAACCGAAGCAGAAGTAGGTCAGACTTGTGTTAAGTAACCCGCCTGAAGGCTTGTTATTTAACGGAGGAAATGGGCTGCACATGTGCCTGTTGGCAGCGCAGCATCAGAATGTGTGCACGCTCAGACAAACATTCGCCGTGCTCGCTCAAGTGTGGCGTTGATGAAAGTCGGGTCCTCGCTTCGCGTCTCGGCCGTCGCATCAGGGCCTGAAGTGGGTCAGTAGGACAGCTTGTGGAGGGTCGGCCAGACTCCAAACTCTGCAGCTGGAAAGAAAAGGCTTTTTGGGATAGAAATGAGTAACTGAAGGTATCAGAGAGATGAGACTTAACTCCTCCAACCTACCTCACCTCCCCCCACTCCCATTTCTGCCTCTTGTTTCTACTGCAGACGATTGAAAGTGAGTCTGTGCCAAACTGCAGGGAGGCTGTGCCACTGCCGACGCCGAGGTAAAACACAATAATCATGGAATATTCCACATATTCAGGCTCATGCCTCAAAGCGTGGGAGTGAAAATTGTGCAGCAGCAGAGAACACAAAGGTCTGCAGTCTGCAGATTCATGGTTTTGGTAAAAGTGAACAAAATATTTCCACCAGCATCAATTTAAACTGATTATTCCTCATAAAAGCCTCCTGTTCAGGAGAAAGTTCAACACAGCGGGATCAGCTGCCATGAGGGAGCGAGAGGAAGACGAAGGACGTCCAGGTGGACAGCCTGTCCACCTGGACGTGTTCTGAGACTTCGTACTTCCATCTAAGTCGTTCGTCTGGACCACGGATCACCTCACGCACGATGTAATAATGTGCTCGTGGGAAGCGAAGCAGTGCCAAACTACAGGAAACTACTGGCATGCAGAAACTACCAGCAGGCAGGAGCTACGGAAAACTACCAGCATGGAGCAGCTTCAGAAAACTACCAACATGGAGGAACTACGGAAAACTACCAGCATGCAAGAACTACAGAAAACTACCGACATGGAGGAACTACGGAAAACTACTAGCATGCAAGAACTACAGAAAACTACCAACATGCAGTAGCTACAGAAAACTACCAGAATGCAGTTACTACAGAAACTACCAGCTTGGTTGAACTACGGAAAACTACCAGCATGCAGGATCTACAGAAAACTACCAGCATGCAGTAACTACAGAAACTACTAGCATGAACTACAGAAAACTACCAGCATGGAGGTGTGAACTAAGGATGGGCATATCGATACCTTGGAGTCAATACTTACCAGACAAAATATCGGAATCAATACTTTTTGGAGTATCGGGATACCACTGTACAGATACAAAACATGCAATTTGTTTCTACTTCTGAGAGTTTTAGGCAATGAAATGATGAAAGCAGCCAGATTCTAGCTTCTGTATCACATGATGATGGTAGCCTATCAGATTCTAGCTTCTGTATCACATGATGGTGGTAGCCTATCAGATTCTAGCTTCTGTGTCACATGATGGTGGTAGCCTATCAGATTCTAGCTTCTGTATCACATGATGGTGGTAGCCTATCAGATTCTAGCTTCTGTATCACATGATGGTGGTAGCCTATCAGATTCTAGCTTCTGTGTCACATGATGGTGGTAGCCTATCAGATTCTAGCTTCTGTATCATATGATGGTGGTAGCCTATCAGATTCTAGCTTCTGTGTCACATGATGGTGGTAGCCTATCAGATTCTAGCTTCTGTATCACATGATGGTGGTAGCCTATCAGATTCTAGCTTCTGTGTCACATGATGGTGGTAGCCTATCAGATTCTAGCTTCTGTATCACATGATGGTGGTAGCCTATCAGATTCTAGCTTCTGTATCACATGATGGTGGTAGCCTATCAGATTCTAGCTTCTGTGTCACATGATGGTGGTAGCCTATCAGATTCTAGCTTCTGTATCACATGATGGTGGTAGCCTATCAGATTCTAGCTTCTGTGTCACATGATGGTGGTAGCCTATCAGATTCTAGCTTCTGTATCACATGATGGTGGTAGCCTATCAGATTCTAGCTTCTGTATCACATGATGGTGGTAGCCTATCAGATTCTAGCCTCTGTGTCACATGATGGTGGTAGCCTATCAGATTCTAGCTTCTGTATCACATGATGGTGGTAGCCTATCAGATTCTAGCTTCTATATCACACGATGGTGGTAGCCTATCAGATTCTAGCTTCTGTATCACATGATGGTGGTAGCCTATCAGATTCTAGCTTCTGTATCACATGATGGTGGTAGCCTATCAGATTCTAGCTTCTGTATCACATGATGGTGGTAGCCTATCAGATTCTAGCTTCTGTGTCACATGATGGTGGTAGCCTATCAGATTCTAGCTTCTGTATCACATGATGGTGGTAGCCTATCAGATTCTAGCTTCTGTATCACATGATGGTGGTAGCCTATCAGATTCTAGCTTCTGTATCACATGATGGTGGTAGCCTATCAGATTCTAGCTTCTGTATCACATGATGGTGGTAGCCTATCAGATTCTAGCTTCTGTGTCACATGATGGTGGTAGCCTATCAGATTCTAGCTTCTGTATCACATGATGGTGGTAGCCTATCAGATTCTAGCTTCTGTATCACATCTATTTTTGTTTAATTTTATCATCACTATAAGTTATCATTGTTTTAAAAGCGTTTCTTTCCTGTACGTACTTCTGATGTCAGGTTTTACTTATATCTAATACCCTTGTTTTCAAGGTATTAATGCAAAATGTACAATCATGTGATTTTCTTTTAAAGGACAAAAAGTATCGGTATCGATCTCGGTGTCGCTAAAAAAGTACCATAAACCACTGGTATTGTATCGACATGAAAAATTTCGGTATCATCACTAGTGTGAACTGCAGTTGAGGAAAAGTTGCAGTTTTGGTGACGTTCTTCTGGCTGCTTCACGATCTCTATTTCATCCAATAAAACACGTTTTAGGCTAAAAATGAAGATTTAATGTAAAAGGTGTGGCGTGCAATGACGGGAGTCGGAGGCGGAGTGTCAAACGACGGTGCCAATGGCAGTTGTTTTATTGGCATTTATATTTGTGTAACAGCGACAGCAGAAAACCCCTCAACTCGTCTAGCTCGTAGCACGACAACATTAATTATCCGCAAGCCGGAATAATAAAGAAGACACCTCAAAACTGTGTAACCGTCCCCCCAACGAACCTCTCAAGGCCGGGGTGAATTGTAAACCCACTACAAAGGCTTGAATTAGACTTTTCTCGTCTGTTTTCATTCGGGCTGTCAGGCAAATTTTAAAAAGTTAATCTGATTAATTACAGGATTTGTAATTAATTAATCTGATTAATCGCATTGTAATCTCATATCTGCTAAGCGGTCGTGAGGAACAATGGTCCTCCAGGGCCACCGTCCTTTAAGTTTTCCATGCAATCCTGCAACACAGCCAATGAAGTTCTGTTCACCCTAAAAACAGATATCCGGTTAGTAGTTATGTGTCCCACCAATCTTTTGGTTAATTTTTACCAAAAGATTGGTGAGATTAACCAAGATTTTTAACCAATATTTTGGTCAAAGTGACCAGCATTGGTTACTTTGTCCAAAATCTTGGTTAACCTAACCAATGTTATGGTTGAAACAACCACACATAGCTAGTAACCAGTAACCTGCATCCGTGTCTGTCCTGTGTTTGTTGGAGCAGATGAAGCTGCCGGTGCTGCTGCTCGGCCGGTCTGCAGACCTGCGCCCTGGCGAGTTCGTGGTCGCCATCGGCAGCCCCTTCTCCCTGCAGAACACCGTCACCACGGGCATCGTCAGCACCACCCAGAGGGGAGGCAAGGAGCTGGGCCTCCGCAACTCCGACATGGATTACATCCAGACAGACGCCATCATCAATGTGAGTGGAGGCACAAAGCCGAGCCTCTCTGTGGTCCAGTTCTACGGAGCATCTGAGCAGATTTCATTTACCTTCATTCAGCTTTTCATTCTGTCTTTGCTTATGTTTCATTGCAGTACGGCAACTCAGGAGGACCATTAGTCAACCTGGTAAGTTAGTTGGAAGTGTACTCAGCACCTTTCCTCATTTTCTGCTCCCACTCTCAGGTTTTTGGTCATTTTAATGATAAATTGACAGATTTTAGCTCAGCTGTTTACATGAATCCGGTGTCAGTCGTCGAGCGAGCAGAGCTGAGATGCATGTTTAGGAAGACGTAGATTCGTGGAGCTTAAAACACAGTGTTGGTTTTTAGAGGCTTGTTAAGTTTAATTAGCAGCGTCACGCACGTTTTCTCAGTGCTTAAATGACAGGATAGAAGGTCAGGAGGTCGTCTCCTCTGACCCCGACACGCAGCAAAGAAATAAGCCAAAGTCTAACAGAGGAAACAAAAAAGAAGAACAGCTGTTGGTTTGGAGCAGTGATCCACAATCACCATCCTCTTCATCAGCTCCACTTTCTAGAACTGAGTCAGAAGCCCGTTTTAATCCTGGTGTGATAGTTTCAACAAGGAAACATTGCTGAGAGATTGTGCTCCATATTTATAGCATCATGTATTTCTGATTCTCTGATGAGAATCTCCCGTTCCACCTCATCACGATGAGAATCTCCCGTTCCACCTCATCACGATGAGAATCTCCCGTTCCACCTCATCCTGATGAGAATCTCCGTTCCACCTCATCACGATGAGAATCTCCCGTTCCACCTCATCACGATGAGAATCTCCCGTTCCACCTCATCGTGATGAGAATCTCCCGTTCCACCTCATCGTGATGAGAATCTCCCGTTCCACCTCATCATGATGAGAATCTCCCGTTCCACCTCATCATGATGAGAATCTCCCGTTCCACCTCATCCTGATGAGAATCTCCGGTTCCACCTCATCCTGATGAGAATCTCCGGATCCACCACATCACGATGAGAATCTCCCGTTCCACCTCATCACGATGAGAATCTCCGGTTCCACCTCATCACGATGAGAATCTCCCGTTCCACCTCATCCTGATGAGAATCTCCGGTTCCACCTCATCCTGATGAGAATCTCCGGATCCACCACATCACGATGAGAATCTCCCCGTTCCACCTCATCGTGATGAGAATCTCCCGTTCCACCTCATCCTGATGAGAATCTCCCGTTCCACCTCATCACGATGAGAATCTCCCGTTTTACCTCATCACGATGAGAATCTCCCGTTCCACCTCATCCTGATGAGAATGTCCCGTTCCACCTCATCCTGATGAGAATCTCCCGTTCCACCTCATCACGATGAGAATCTCCCGTTTTACCTCATCACGATGAGAATCTCCCGTTCCACCTCATCCTGATGAGAATCTCCCGTTCCACCTCATCACGATGAGAATCTCCGGTTCCACCTCATCACGATGAGAATCTCCCGTTCCACCTCATCCTGATGAGAATCTCCGGTTCCACCTCATCCTGATGAGAATCTCCGGATCCACCACATCACGATGAGAATCTCCCGTTCCACCTCATCGTGATGAGAATCTCCCGTTCCACCTCATCCTGATGAGAATCTCCCGTTCCACCTCATCACGATGAGAATCTCCCGTTTTACCTCATCACGATGAGAATCTCCCGTTCCACCTCATCCTGATGAGAATGTCCCGTTCCACCTCATCCTGATGAGAATCTCCCGTTCCACCTCATCACGATGAGAATCTCCCCGTTTTACCTCATCACGATGAGAATCTCCCGTTCCACCTCATCCTGATGAGAATCTCCGGTTCCACCTCATCCTGATGAGAATCTCCGGTTCCACCTCATCCTGATGAGAATCTCCGGTTCCACCTCATCCTGATGAGAATCTCCGGTTCCACCTCATCCTGATGAGAATCTCCCGTTCCACCTCATTGTGATGAGAATCGCCTGTTCCACCTCATCCTGATGAGAATCTCCTGTTCCACCTCATCCTGATGAGAATCTCCGGTTCCACCTTATCGTGATGAGAATCTCCGGTTCCACCTCATCCTGATGAGAATCTCCGGTTCCACCTCATCCTGATGAGAATCTCCGGTTCCACCTTATCGTGATGAGAATCTCCGGTTCCACCTCATCCTGATGAGAATCTCCGGTTCCACCTCATCCTGATGAGAATCTCCGGTTCCACCTCATCCTGATGAGAATCTCCCGTTCCACCTCATTGTGATGAGAATCGCCTGTTCCACCTCATCCTGATGAGAATCTCCTGTTCCACCTCATCCTGATGAGAATCTCCGGTTCCACCTTATCGTGATGAGAATCTCCCGTTCCACCAGCAGCAGTCTGATGCCTTGCTCCAGGGCAGGATGGATCCATGCTTTTGTGTTTCCAGCAGATTCTGAGCCGAGCATCTGAACGTGGAGCTGAAATTGAGACTCAAACCAGCAACGTTCCTCCATCTTCAGCTGCACACGTCTCCAGCCTGTTCTCACGTTTCTCCATCAGCTGACTGAAACCATCAGAACATTCTCAGATTCTCAGATTCTCAGCGATGGAAGACGTGCTGGCGTTTTAAAATCTGTGAAACACAAACAGAACTTCTTACTTGGACCACATCCGTACGTTTCACAGCACACGTGTAATCTCACACCAGCAGAGCAGCATTTCGTCCTTGTTAGGAAACGTAAATAAAGAGTTCAGGTCCGGTCTGGCTGGAGCTGCTGCACAGCTGACTCTGATTACAGCTCCGGCTCCATCCAGCGCTTACCAAACACAGAAAAATGTGGCGTCAGATTTGCTGTTTAACGAGCTTCATGTGGATGTTTGGTGTGTCTGCAGGATGGAGAGGTGATCGGCATCAACACCCTGAAGGTCACCGCGGGAATCTCCTTCGCCATCCCGTCAGACAAGATCCGACAGTTCCTGGCAGAGTCGCATGACAGGCAGGCCAAAGGTTCGCTCGGCTGACATCGCACCGGGAAACTCGCTCCACTTTCACATAAGCTGGTTTATTTTACGGCCCCCGCTCATTTTCTGGAATGTTCCCTCGTAACGTTCCTGAATTAAACAGGTCGTTTATCTGATAATTAGACCAGCGTTTGCTGGAAACGGCTTCATGGTTCAGTTCCAAACACACGTGTGAAGTAAGTGTGAAAAGTCCAACATTACGCCTTGTTCCCCCGAGCAAAGCCTTCATCACCGCTCATCATCCTCAGCTTTGCAGAGGCTCTGCAGCTTCTGTTTGAAGTCTCGGACCCTGCAGTCCCGGCTTCTGCTGCTGTTCTGTTAAAACATGCAACCGAAGGCTGGACCCGAACCGCGGGACGGAAATCTAACTGGGATTTGATCTTTTAAATTCCAGTTCCGATTCTATATTCTAACCAGGACGAAAAGACACGAACGTCTCACCAGGATAACTGATACCATTAACCGATAATTTTCAGCTTGTCATGGCTGATACCGATACCGATACTGATATTAAAGCTGTAAATCATATAATAGGGCTGGACGATATAGAAAAAAAGATTATCGATAAAACAAAATTTTGTATCGATTGATATCGATATTTATTTATGAAAAAGGAAAAAAAAAAAGGCATTATCAAATTAAAAGCCATTTTAGGTGCAGTCCTGGCCATTTAAAGGGGAAGTTCGTTTTTTTTCGACCTGGATCTATTTTCTAGCATGAAATCTGTTCATTTCCTCACCCAGACAGTTTTGGTGCATCTTGAAGTCCTTCAGGAGATATTTAGATCCACTCCAGATCAGCGTATGTCCAATATAATGGAAGTGATGGGGCAACCGTGCGCAGCCTCTAAATAAGCCATTATCTGCCACAAACTCCTTCATTTCACCAATGTTTTGTTATGTAACATTTGTCAGACCCCCTGTGAGCTCGAAGCAGCTTTTTTGTGGTGATTTTTCCATTATATCGGACATACACTGATCAGGAGCTGATCTAAATATCTTCCGAAGGAATTCAAGTTGCACCAAAACTGTCTGGGTGAGTAAATGAGTGTATTTCATGGTAGAAAATAGGTCCAGATTGAAAGAAACTGAACTTCCCCTTTTAAGCTTTTGCTGAATGACCCACTCATAATAAAGATCCCACTAACAGTGAATTCCAGTTCAGCCTTTGCCTGGTCTGCGTTTGTGATTGGTTTGGCGGAAGGAGTGACTGTAGTATCATGCTAACCGAACGGCTACAGCGGAAAACTGTTTCTATATTGAACTTTTATTATGTTAAAAAAACCTCTATCAATGGATATATATCAATATTGAATTATCGTCCAGCCCTATGATATAATATTCATTTCTTGTGCAAAATGATAGAATTCCTTCTGCTGCAGATCCAGTAGTTGCCGGAGACGTCATCATGTTATCGGTGGGCGTGGCCTATTGTTGTTGCCATCATTGTCATCATTTATAACTGTTTTATTTACAATCTTATATTTCTGAATTTCCAGGAGCTTTAAGACCTGGCTGCAGATGGAAACCAGCCTTGTGGCTGAATCTGCTGTATTTAGAAGTTTTTAGAGTTAGAAGTTTTAAAGTGAATATTGGTCAATACCGATATTGAGCCGCTAATATTGTGCAACTCTAGTTTTGGGATATTTTTGATCCACAACACATTTCTTTGTACTTTTCAGGTAAAACGACCTTGAAGAAGAAATACATCGGCATCAGAATGATGAGTCTCACTCCAACGTAAGTTTCTATTCCTGTTTTCCCGTCATTTTCCTTCCCGAGGAGTTCAGCAGGACGTCTGCAGGACAGATTATTTTCCAGACATGAAAGGGTGTTTTGATGCATAAGTCCGGCGTTGTGGTGATGCAGTGATCTGATCTCCGTGAAGCTCTGAAGCTGATGTTTCTCAGCTTTTATAAGTCAGAAGGGTGGTGATCAGATTGAAAGTGTGACCTCAGCTGTAGGCGTCTGCCGCCAAGTGACCAGTCTGGACCGGAATGTGAGTCAACCCGGGACAGCCGGTGGGTCGGAGTAACGCCTGAGCAGAAAAACACCAGAACGAGCTTCACTTTATGACGCCTGATTAAGTTTAATGACTCCTTAGAGGTCGCCATAAAACTCCCCACAACTTGAAATAAGTTCTTATGGATGTTGGCTTGTTATGGTTAAAACTAAACTAGATACATACGCACACGTGCATATGTATGACATGTAAACTATAGGCGGCATGCAGAGTTCTCCATCACACCTGATCTAAATGCTTAGATTATGGAAACAAACAAAATGGCGATATTGGGTTGCCTTTTGCGTGAATTGTGCTTTTTGGGCTATAAAAATGTACAAAATCTGCTCCAAAAATGACTTGGTGAACACAGGCAAGTTTGCTTGTAGCACTCAGCTGGTTTCTTTCTGGTTTGTCTGTGGACAAACTAACTAAATCCCAGTTTCCACCAGCAGGTCCAGCTTTGTGGACCGGTTTGGTAAATCTGATCTCTGTTCTGTTTCCACACACAATCATACGTTTACCCAGGAGGTAGCGTATCGATCAGATAGCGATAGATGCCTCAGCGGTGTAAAAGAATGAGGTCATGACCTACTTTGAATTACAAGTAAGAACACAAGCCCGGAAGAGGATGGCAGACATCCAGCAGGTTGTTTTTTTTTTCCACCGTGTATTTAAATCTGGAGCTCTTCCTTCTTTGTTTTTATTGGCAAGTCACACAGGAAGTGACAATTTTTTTGGGACTGCAGTTTGTTGTACTTCAAATTTCTGGGTCGAATAGGTATGACAACCCCAACAGAAGGGTCCAAAACAAGCGGGACAGTTTGGGTCAAATATTCCGGCACATTTCTCAGGTTTAGCCTGCGGAAACACGAAGTATGTGGATGCAGAACAATCGGGGGCCCAAAAAAGAGCCTTGTGGAACACCATGGGTTAACTCTGAGTAACTCTGTAGTCACCAGCTGAAACAAATTAATCACTTTGTGTCAAAAATAACTCAAACTAGCGGTGTGCGATACTGCAAGATTTAGTATCAATCTGGTATCAAGTAAATAAACAGCTAGTATCGTCAGTCAGGCTGCGAATAATTTGAGTAATTCAATTCATAAAATTACTTGAGGCAAATTAACTTAAACAGTGGGGGGACTTCAGACTCTCCCTTTAAACGTGGAGCTGTTCCTACTTTGTTTTTATTGGTGAGTCACACAGGAAGTGACGATTTTTTAATTTATTTTTTTTATGACTCAGTGGACTGGAGTGTGTTGTACCTCAAATTTTTGGGTCGAATCTGCAAGACGACCCCAACAGAAGGGTCCAAAACAAGCGGGACAGTTTGGGTCAAATATTCCGGCACATTTCCCAAGTTTTGCCAGCGGAAACACAAAGTACTGTGGGTGGATGCAGAACAATAGGGGGCCCAAAAAAGAGCCTTGTGGAACACCATGGGCTAACTCTGAATAACTCTGTAGTCACCAGCTGAAACAAATTAATCACTTTGTGTCAAAAATAACTCAAACTAGCGGTGTGCAATACTGCAAGATTTGGTATCGATATATATCAGGTAAATAAACAGCTGGTATCGTCAGTAGGGCTGCGAATAATTTGAGCAATTCGATTCATAAAATTACTTGAGGCAAATTAACTGCCTCGAGGATTCGTTAAATTCTCTCCTATGTTGCGGATCCTCCCAGATGGTTTTTCTGTTACACAACCCGGGCAGAACGTTAACTTAAGTGACGTTCCTCCCGGACGGGTATTTCTGTTGAGCATAACAGTTAGCTTTATGCTAATAACGTAACTAATGTGGAGGGAGAAAAAACTGTATGGGACCCTACAAACTAGACCGAAAGAGAGAGAAAACACAGTCCCCTCTCTGTGGTTCGGTAAGCACGTGATCCAGAACGTAGAAATAATAAAATTCCTTTATTATTTGTGTGATCGGTGGATTTTTGGCTGCGCCTGGTCAGTAAAAGCAGTTCAGAGCGGGTCCGTCTGCTCTGATTTGTGGTCACCAAACTACATCAAGCGTTACATTACCAGTGATAACAGGTTGAAAGTCTATCAGAGGGTCTCTGGTTTTAATTTTCAGAACAACTGCTGGGAGTCGGTTCAGCAGGTGCTGATCATCCTGATCGTCCATTTCAGTAAAGCTCAGAATTAAATGTGCAGATGTGGAAGCAACAATGAAGTTTTTGGCATCAGTGCTGCGTTCAGGGTAAACTCTGCTCTCTAGAACTCTAAAAGCTAGAAATTCTAGCTCTTACAAGCAATTTAAGTTGTGAAATTTGAATAACTTGCAAAATGTCCAATTTATCCGATTACTCGTCAGAAGAATCGCTAGACCTTACTCGATTACAAAAAACTTAAATTATCAGATTATTATTATAATTGCATAATAATTTTCTTAGAATTCTGACTTTTCTCAGAATTTTATTTTTTATTTCAGTGCTTCTGATCCTCTTCTGTAAACATCTGAGTCTTTCTGGGACCACACTTTTATTCCAGACTCAAACAGAGTCGGAGTAGAAGGAAGAAACATGAAGTCATTCTGACTCCGTGATGAAAATCCTGGATGAAACGGTCTCAGAGCTTCAGACTTGACCGTCTCCTTTAATCAGAGTGAACCTGAGTCGTCCATCGTGCTGCCTGCTGCATTTGGGAGGAAACTCATGTTTTTCTGCTGTTTTCTGGCTTCAGGCTGGCGAAGGAGCTGAAGGAGAGGCAGTCCGACTTCCCTGACGTCACTTCGGGGGCGTACATAATCGAGGTCATCAGCCGAACTCCAGCCGAGGCGTGAGTGTCTCTTCCAGCTTCGTGTGTTGACTCTGCATTAATCAGCAGGTGTGAGTTTGGTTTGCTCCCGGCTCGGCGGCGGCTCGGATCTCTGAGAAAACAGTTTGCTTCGGTGGTTCTGGTGGCTTTCTGCAGACCTGACCGTCGCGTGTGGAGATCAGAAAGTTCAGCTCTGGTTTTAAAGCTGCTGTTTGCTTTCAGAACGGCGGTGAAAGCTGGCAGTGAGCGCAGAAACGTAAATGCTGATGCTCCAGTCACAGCGGAGCGCGCTCAGATTCGTCTCAGGCTTCGTTGGGTTGTGTGTCGAGGGGGGGGGGCGAGGTCGGAGATTGGGGTGTTTTTTCTGGAAGGGAGAGGAGGTTCAAGGAGAATATAACATAATAATTATATATCATATTTGTTATATATTAATATTATAATTCATCACAAAAAAATAACAATAATACAAATTAAACAAAAAAAAAAATTTATATTTTTTATTTTTTTATACTTAAAAATTAGAAATAGAAAAAAATAAAAAATAAGGTAATTAAATATTTTTATATTTCCAAATTTAAATTTTAATTAAAATAAAATACAAAATATTTATTTTTCTTTTTTTTTTTTTTTTTAAATTTCAAATTATTTCAAAATTTAATAAAAAATTATATCAAAAATTATAGATTATAAATATTAAAATAAATTGATTTTATGTTTTAATGATATAATAATATTAGATTATAAAAAAAAATTAATAAATTCTCTTATTATTTAATAAAATAAATATGAATTTAACAAAAATTAAAATATTTAATAAATAAAATTGATTTATTTTCGTTTTGTATTTATATTATTAAATATTTTGAATTTTTAAGTTATTTGATATGATAATAACAATAAAAATAAGAAATTTATTAATAAAATAAGAAAATATAATATAATAAAAAAATAAATTTATAAAATTATAATAATATTAATTTTAAGATAAAAAATTACTAATATAAATAGGTAAAATTGGTATAATTATAAAAATGAAAAAGAAATGATAGAATATTAAAAAGTATAATAATAAATTTACAAAAATAAAATCATATAAATATATAATTAAAATTATTTTATTTTAATAATAAAAAAATAAAATTATAAAAATATAAATATAAATTAAATTAATAATAAATTAAATATATATAAATAAAAATTTACATTTAAAAAAAAAAAATAAAATTATAAAAATATAAAAATAGTATTTTTTATAAAAAATAAATAAATAGAAAAAAATTAAATTATTATTTTATAGATTATTTTTAAAAAAAAAAAATTTTTATATATATTATATATTAATTTAAAATTTAAATATGTTTTTAATTATTAAGTGAAATATATTATATTATAATTTTTAAAAAAAATAATTTTTAAATTTAATAATAATTAATAAGATATTGATTATATTTTTAAGATTATATTAAATAAATATTTAAATGAGATTTATTTTTTTTATTTTTTTTTATAATTTTTTTTATTTTTTTTTTTTTTATAAATTTAACTCTTTTTTAAAGTTACAACTTTATTCATGTAAATTCCTGATTATTCTTAAAAATTTAAAACTTTATTCTCATAAAACATTTATCCTTTCATTTATCCTAAATAAAAATCACAACTATATTCTTATAAATTTACAACTTTACTCTTGTTCATTTGTGACTTTATTCCAGTAAATTAAACAACTCTGTTTTTGTAAATTTACATCTTTATTCTTGTAAATTTATGACGTTATCAGGTAAATTCAGGACTTTATTCTTATAAATTTACAACTATATTCTTGTAAAATTACTTTATTCTACTAAAATGAAATTTATTTAAAAAAATTACAACTGTATTCTTGCATATTTACAGCTTTACTCTCGTTAATTCAAAACTTTACTCAGATAAATTTAAAACTTTATTAATATAAAATTACTTTATTCTCATAAAATAACATTTATTTTTTTTAAAAATTCCAACTTTGTTCTTGTAAATTTAGGACTTGATTGTAGTGAATTAACGACTCCATTTTTATTAAATTTACAACGTTATTCTCGTAAATTAGAGTCTATTCTTGTAAATTTAGGACTGAATTCTAGTAAAATAACTTTTATTCTCAAAATATACGACATTTTATTCTAAATTTATGGCTTTATTCTTATAAAATAACGACTTTTATTCTTTAAGAACTTTTTTTTCGTGCCATTACGACTGTATTCTTGAAGTCTTAATGTGACGCTAATATTCCGTCATAAATGATTGTAAAAGAAATTCTAACTATTTTAATTAATCTATTTTCAAACATTATGAATGTGTGAATTCCAATCAACAGATTTTCTCGGTCTTTAAGTTTTATTTATTTCCATCTTGTGATGTAAACGTAACAAAGTAAAACAAAGTCTCTTTCCAACTGAATCCTTGAGTCGTTCAAACAAAAACATACAAATCTGTAGAAATATAGAAATCAGAGTGAAATGTGATAAATCTGATGAAGTGTGGACATTTCTGGTGTTTTCCTGGTGCCTGGACTCTGCGAGCGCTTTCTGTGACTGACGTGTGATTTGTGGTGGCAGCGCCGGCCTGAAGGAGAGCGACGTCATCATCAGCATCAACGGCGAGCGCATCACCTCGGCCAGCGACGTCAGCGCCGCCATCAAGCGGGACGAGAAGCTGCGGACGGTGGTGAGACGGGGCAACGAGGACGTCATCCTCACCATCGTCCCCGAGGAGATCGACCCTTGACCTCTCGGCGGACAGTCGACGCCGCACCAATCCCGAGCTGGCTCTCAGCGCCTTTCAGCCAATCACGAACACTGAAAAACAAGCATCCATCACGAGGCGTGTGTGTGTGTGTGTGTGTGTGTGTGTGCGTGTGTGTGTGTGTGTGTGCGTGCATGTGCGTGTGCATGTCTGCGTGTGTGTGTGGCATTCCTCCTCCAGGTTGGCCCCTCTGGGATCCTTCGTCATGCTGGCTTCCGTCTCCTCCCACCTTCTTCTTCTGGGCTTTTATACTCGACTAACGCTGCCCGTCTCTGCGGAGCCGTTACTGCAGGTTACCCTAGTTCACTGTGTACTGTACGTCCCCGATGGAATATCTGTTTTAGTATTTTTGACTTTATGTTTGATGACAGTGTTTAAAAAAAAAAAAAAGGGAATAAAATTATTTTTAAAAATTTTGCCTTTTTGGGTCCGATCTCACCACAAATTTATTCATGACGCACATTTAAAAACAAGAGTGGTCGGCAAACTGCAGGCAGTGAGAGAAGATGCACGGAAACAGTAAATAAGTACGCGGGAGAAGAGACGAGGCTGCAGAGGACATTAAGAAGTCATGAGTAGAGTCGGTACGACCCGCAGAACCCGGCGGATAAAACCTGCAGCAAAAGAAGTTCATGGTTCAACAAAGGCAAGTTTTTATGTCAATGAAACTGTCAGAGCATCAAAATGAAAAAGTGCTGTCATTTACGACTTTACAGCCTCTTGGAAAATTACAACTTTATTCTCATAAATGTACATCTTTATTCTTGTAAATTTAGTATTATTCTTGTGTATTTATGACTTTATTGTAAATTTACAACTTTATTCTCATAAATTTACATCTTTATTCTTGTAAATTTAGTATTATTCTTGTGAATTTATGACTTTATTGTAAATTTACAACTTTATTCTCATAAATTTACATCTTTATTCTTGTAAATTTAGTATTTTTCTTGTATATTTATGACTTTATTGTAAATTTACAACTTTATTCTCATAAATTTACAACTTTATTCTCATAAATTTACATCTTTATTCTTGTAAATTAAGTATTATTCTTGTGAATTTATGACTTTATTGTAAATTTACAACTTTATTCTCATAAATTTACAACTTTATTCTCATAAATTTACATCTTTATTCTTTTAAATTTAGTATTTTTCTTGTATATTTATGACTTTATTGTAAATTTACGACTTTATTCTCATAAATTTACAACTCTCTTTGCATAAATTGACACCTTTATTCTTGTAAATTTTGTATTATTCTTGTGTATTTATGACTTTATTGTAAATTTACAACTTTATTCTCATAAATTTACATCTTTATTCTTTTTTTTTTTCATAAATTTACATCTTTATTCTTTAAAATTTAGTATTATTCTTGTGAATTTATGACTTTATTGTAAATTTACAACTTTATTCTCATAAATTTACATCTTTATTCTCATAAATTTACATCTTTATTCTTTAAAATTTAGTATTATTCTTGTGAATTTATGACTTTATTGTAAATTTACAACTTTATTTTCATAAATTTACAACTTTATTCTCATAAATTTACATCTTTATTCTTGTAAAATTTAGTATTATTCTTGTGAATTTATGACTTTATTGTAAATTTACAACTTTATTCTCATAAATTTACAACTTTATTCTCATATATTTACATCTTTATTCTTTAAAATTTAGTATTATTCTTGTGAATTTATGACTTTATTGTAAATTTACAACTTTATTCTCATAAATTTACATCTTTATTCTTTAAAATTTAGTATTATTCTTGTGAATTTATGACTTTATTGTAAATTTACAACTTTATTTTCATAAATTTACAACTTTATTCTCATAAATTTACATCTTTATTCTTGTAAATTAAGTATTATTCTTGTGTATTGATGACTTTATAGCAAATTTATGACTTTATTCTGATAAATTTACGACTATAGTAAATTTGTGACTGCAGTGGGCCACTTACTAAAAATGCAGTTCATTCCTCAAAAGCAAGTTTTTAAGTAGATTTATTTTGACCGAAGCAAATGATGATGTCAACAAAAGCAGAAAAAGTGTGAAAGTAAACAACAGGTCCAAAAGCAAACGCTGCCTGACGAGCACAGATGACTGAATGTTGCAGATGATCTGCACGTGTCCTGCTGCCCCCATGTGGACGGAAACCAGCCTGAAACTGAACGGCTGTTTTCTTTCCTCTGGGAGAAAGAAAGAAAGAAAGCAGAGTTCGGTTCACCAGGAAACCAAGAAAACAAGCTAACAAAGAGCTCCATCACCTCTCAGGCATCTGCTTCTCGGGCCTCTCCCCCCTCTGAGCGACACACAAACACTGAGCTCAGAGCAGGATGACACAATCGGCGTGTGCGGCGGCCATGTTTGCGTGTCCAAGCCCACAGGAGTGAAAGTCTTACACAACTTCTGCAGCAGTGAGGTCATGCTGTTGCTGTGAGCAGAAACACACCGTCCTCTTCATCAGCTCCAGCCAATCACAGAGCAGCAGCTCACAGACCTCCACACTGATCCAAGCTGGAGATGATGGACGTGAAGTCAGAGCAGCTCTGGTTCCAGCCAGCGTCAGACCAGACCAGACCGGGTGCCTGGACCAGGATCCACAAGACCAGACCAGACCGGGTGTCTGGACCAGGATCCACAAGACCAGACCGGGTGTCTGGACCAGGATCCACAAGACCAGACCGGGTGTCTGGACCAGGATCCACAAGACCAGACCAGGTGTCTGGACCAGGATCCACAAGACCAGACCGGGTGTCTGGACCAGGATCCACAAGACCAGACCGGGTGCCTGGACCAGGATCCAGCAGACCAGACCAGGTTCCATTCCTGTCAGCTAAGAACAGGAAACTGAGGCTACGATTCAAAACAGGACAACAGAAGATGGAGGATCGTTGCTGGTCTGAGTCTCCATTTCTGCTCCACACTCAGACGTCGGCTCAGAATCTGCTGGAAACATCATGAACACGGATCCATCCTGATTGGATGGAGGCTTCAGGCGGCTGCTGGTGTGACGGTGTGGGACCAGCCTGGGACAGACACACCTGTCTATATGAGACCTTACGGCTCACAGTGCACGTCAGAGCAAATGAGGATCATGAGGTGGAAGGAACTGTCCAAGGAGCTCAGAGACAGAATTGTGGTGAGACACAGATCTGGACAAGGTTACAAAAGAGTTTCTGCAGCACTAAAGGTTCCTAAGAGCACGGTGGCCTCCATAGTCCTTACATGGAAGAAGTTTGGGACGACCAGAACTCTTCCTAGACCCGGCCGTCCAGCCAAACTGAGCAATGGTGGGAGAAGAGCCTTGGTGAGAGAGTAAAGAAGAAGCCAAAGATCACTGTGGCTGAGCTCCAGAGATGCAGTAGGGAGATGGAGAAAGTTCCACAAAGTCAGTATCACTGCAGCCTCCACCAGTCGGGGCTTTATGGCAGAGCGGCCCGATGGAAGCCTCTCCTCAGTGCAGACATATGAAAGCCCGCATAGAGTTTGCCAAAAACACATGAAGGACTCCCAGACTGAGAGAAATAAGATTCTCTGGTCTGATGAGACCAAGATTGAACTTTTTGGAGTTAATTCTAAGCGGTATGTGTGGAGAAAACCAGGCACTGCTCATCACCTGCCCAATACCATCCCAACAGTGAAGCACGGTGGTGGCAGCATCATGGTATGGGGGAGTTTTTCAGCTGCAGGGACAGGACGACTGGTTGCAGTTGAAGGAAAGATGAATGCGGCCAAGTACAGAGATCCTGGAAGAAAAGCTCTTCCAGAGTTCAGGAGCTCAGACTGGACCGAAGGTTCACCTTCCAATAAGACAATGACCCTCACACACAGCTGAAATAACAAAGGAGTGGATCAGAACAACTCTGGACCATTCTGGACCGGCCCAGCCAGAACCCGGACTTAAACCCAACTGAGCATCTCTGAGAGACCTGAAAATGGCTGAACACCACCGTTCACCATCCAACCTGACAGAACTGGAGAGGATCTGCAAGAAGAACCAGAAGATCCCAAATCCAGGTGTGGAACACTTGTTGCATCTTTCCCAAGAAGACTCATGGCTGTACCAGCTCAGAAGTACTTCTACTCAGTACTGAGCAAAGTACTCAATACTTATCACCATGTCATATTTCAGTTTTTCTTTTCTTTTATTACTAAATTTGCAAAAATTTCTATTTTCTGTCAAGATGGGTGCTGAGTGTTCATGAATGAGAAATAAAAGTACGTTTTTGATTTCGGCAAATGGCTGCAATGAAACAAAGAGTGAAAAGGAGTGAATACTTTCCGTACCCACTGTGTATGTGTGTGTGTATATATATATATATATATATATATATATATATAAATATAAATACACACACATACACATATATATATATATATATATATATTTGTGTGCGTGTGTGTGTATATAACTAGAGTATAATATATACAGTCGTCCTCAAAAGTATTCATACACTCTTATTAAAGACTAAATTCACAATAGTATGTCAAATATCAGGAAACTAAAGAAACTAATAATAAACTATTACATATTTCTTTCAAACCACAATTCAAAATCAATGTCATGATTTTTATAGAATTTTTATTCATTATTACTTTTGTCAATTTCATCTTATTTCATCTACAGATAAATACAGTCTTCAAAATTATTCATACCCTCCAATTAAAGAAGGAAAAAAAATCAGCTGTCAGTGAAATATGTTTAGCTTCAGCGTAGAAAGTTTCCCCTCATGTCCCGAGGAAAACCGAACTTGCACATGTGGTTGCCGAGCAACACAAATTCTGATGCGAGCGTATAAATACATTTTTATTAGCTACTCACAGTGCAGTTCAACATGAAAGGTCAAACATCATTTAACAGTTTACAGACGTGTGAATCGTTTAAAACGTTATTAAAATACAGTTCCATCGTGGCTCTGGAAGCAGGACGTGTTTCACTCTGAGATCCAGACGAACCTGAACTCAGCACAGCTGCTTCCGTGACATCATCGCCTAACCGGTTACGTGTGAGGTTAGACGTGAACATTAATGATGCTGTTACAGTACAGAGAGCAAGAACACTTGGTCACGGTGACACCTGAGCGTGATGATGGACTTTACATACCCGGAGGAAGAAACGAGCATTCTGCTGGTGTTTTAAATAAATCTGCATCCTTCTAAAACACGGATGAGGTCACATGATCACATAACTGGAACTATTTTCCTCAGCATGCTCATTTGTGGTGTTTTACACACTTTCCTTTCGCCGGATTTGTGTGATTTATGATCAGAACGGAGGAGAAACCCTCGCGGTGCGTTCAGGACATTCACCTCAGCCGTCCATCGTGATGCATTCACTTGCTTTTTTTTGACCAAGGGCGTAAAAGTTGAGCAGAACAGTTACAGAAGCTGCGGTTGGAGAAGCCGGTGATGTTTTCATGTCTAACTGGTTACAGGTGTTAGAGGAACCTGGTTAGGCCTCCAGGCTGCGTTGGTCGCTCAGCCGCTCGGAGCTCAGGGTGCTGCTGGGGGGGTGGTGGTCCGCTCCGACGCCTCCCTGGGAGCCGGTGAACTGCTGGCGGCGCCGTGGTTGAGAACGCCCAGCAGGACGGCCTCCAGCTTCTGCTCCAGAGCGTCCAGGCGGCGGTCCACGTGCTCCTTCAGCCTCCGCTCCATCTCCTCCAGACGACGCTCCATGGCCGAGTCCAGCTCCCTGCAGACGGGATGGGACCCAGTTTATTCATGATTACAAGCCTCCCCGTCTGTGCTGGAGACTCCTTATAACACCTTATATGTTCAAAAATAAACTTAAAAGAAACATTTCCTCTGGGATTATGGATTACTCTGTAACATGAGAAGAGAAGGTGTGTTTAAAGAAAGACAGAAGTAACAGAATCATAAAAAAGAATCCAAAAAAGAGAGAAAACCCTGAAGAAAAAATGACAAAATCAATGATTTGAATTTATCTACAAACACAATTTCCCCTAAAATGAGAAAATTGCTGCAGAAACACAGAAAAACAGCCGTTCCAGGTGATGTTTCCCATCGCGTAGCGCACGTCTGAAAAACTGGACTTCAGCAGCAGGACTCTGGACTGCAGGTAGACCAGTTCAGCAGCCGGACTCTGGACTGCAGGCAGACCAGTTCAGCAGCTGGACTCTGGACTGCAGGCAGACCAGTTCAGCAGCTGGACTCTGGACTGCAGGCAGACCAGTTCAGCAGCTGGACTCTGGACTGCAGGCAGACCAGTTCAGCAGCAGGACTCTGGACTGCAGGCAGACCAGTTCAGCAGCAGGACTCTGGACTGCAGACCAGTTCAACAGCTGGACTCTGGACTGCAGGCAGACCAGTTCAGCAGCCGGACTCTGGACTGCAGGCGGACCAGTTCAGCAGCCGGACTCTGGACTGCAGGCAGACCAGTTCAGCAGCCGGACTCTGGACTGCAGGCAGACCAGTTCAGCAGCTGGACTCTGGACTGCAGGCAGACCAGTTCAGCAGCCGGACTCTGGACTGCAGGCAGACCAGTTCAGCAGCTGGACTCTGGATTGCAGACAGACCAGTTCAACAGCTGGACTTTTCTCCTGTTTGCAGCCATGCTGCTGTGATGGATCCAGTATGTGGTCCAGGTCTTCTGAAACCTCCATGTACTTTCCAGCAGTGATGGAGCTTCAGAGATGTGGAAGCTGCTGTCTCCATAGCAACCCCATCCCATCAGAGATGCAGCTTTTCATCTGTCCAGTGATAACAGCTGGATGCCCCCGACCCTCTTTAGTCTGCAGGACTCGGCCTCCATGCTTTCCAGAAACATCCTCACATCTTCATCATCCGACCTCAGAACAGTTTCCACGTTGCCTCGGAGCGTTTAAATGAGCTTTGGTCCACAGAAGACGGATGGCGGTGGTTCTGGATCCTGGTCACATATGGCTTCTTCTCTGCATGATGGAGCTTTAACCTGCATTTGTAGGTTTCAGGGTGAACTGTGTTCACAGACACAAACCAAATTAACCCCATAAGTTTCCTCGTATTCCTCCTCTGGCCCATTCACTGCTGCATCTCAACTTTATCAAACATTTTGCTGCCGTATAGTTCAATATATGAACGAGAACATTTCTTCAGAAATTTAGAATGCCGCCAATGCAGCTAACCACGTCCAAGAGAGCGGCAGCCATGTTACAAAGATGGATTGACAGACAGACAAATATTGAAAAAGGAAAATGGAGAGATGATGAGAGGAGGCGTGCTGTCGCGACACTGCCAGACGGCCCAGAATCACTCATGTCTGCTATAAACTACTAAAACCTGTGAAGGATACAGTTTATCCATCCAGTTGCTCTGATATATCATTATAGTATGAGGAAATGTGTGCGCGTGACACACAGAGCTGCCTTGTTGAGTGTTGCTAGGCAACGGGGCCTGCCTGTGTGAAAATGGCAGTTACAGACACAGAACTACACTTAATACAGTCTGTGCGCACTCCCCGAACAACTGTACACTGAGAGAAAACCGTAAGAGATATCAAAATATTTTTTTCACTGCGAGTGCCACAAGGCTTTGAGGAACTCAGAAATGTTTTTTATTTTATCCTACTGTGAACAGAATTTAAACAGCAACAAGTTAAATCCACTGGACAGAGGGGTAGTCATTTTTTATCTGTTTTTATGGGAGGCATAGGTCAATTTTGGAGCAGCGTAGCTCGCAAACTGTTAGTCTCAGCGACGTTTGGTCCCAAATGAAGCCGACAAGTTTTCCTGCATTTTGATATATAATTTATGCCTGTACGATGACAGCTTTAAGAGTTATGGGCATTTGCTTCACATCTGAAAATGCTTCAAAATTTAGAGAGCAGATAGAGTGTGGAGGGATTTTTGGGCTTTCTCTGATTTTTCCTAAAACGTAACTTGCAATTGTGTCAAAACCGCAGCAGATATGTAAATATCATTTCACATAGTAAAAGTTGTATCTTTCGTGGCCCATTTAAACTTTGAATGATGTTTCTATGTGATGGGATTGCTGAGCTATAGAGCTCCAAAGTAACGTGGGTTTTTGGCTGACGGAAACGCAGACGAATAGTAATATACTGCCATATGCTTTACCGCATTGGCAGCATAATTAATATTCTCCAAATAATAGCGAAAAGTCTGACGTTCACCAGCCGACTGCCAGCCTGTCGTCTGTGGTCATGAAACCATCTGAGAGCTGGTGGTCTGTTGAAGCCTGCAGGCCAACGGGTCAGATTAAAGTCAAGCTGTTACTGCTCCACACATCAGAGTTCAAACCACTCAAATCGAACAAAGTAAACTCTACCAAAATCCCCCTAAAACCTACGATCTTGTTTGGATTTAGTGATAAAGGGTGGGGAACGGGGATCGGGTTAGTCTGATGAGCGGTGGAAAGACGTACCGTGGAGCTGCCGTCCTCTCCTCGGCGTGGACTCGGACTCAGCTCAGACTCTCAGCCCACATGTTCGGCTCTAACAAAGAGCCTCATGTTCTCCGCTGGATAAAAGCCGTCTGCAGCTGCAGAGCGGAACTGGTGTCAGCGGGAAATCCAGCCGGCACATGCACCAACAGATCCATTCACTTTGGTTTTAAAGATTCAACAATAATAACAATAAACTTTACTGTCCCTGAACGCATCCCGACCACTGACCCCACCCAGATTCCACCGTCTGCCAGCAGCCCTGTTACCATGGTGATTTTCAGAAGAACCAGCATGTTGGGGGTGGAGGGAGGAGTGAGTGTGGGTATGTAAGGTCGGAGAGCGGAGTGGGTGGGTGTATGTGTGTGTGGGGGGGATACATGGAGGTGTTGGGTAGGGCTGGGCGATGTGGGCGGGGTTTCGTATCTCGGTGTTCGTGCCGAGCATCTCGGTGTCGGTGTGGTGCGGGTTGGTTGGGGGCCGGGTGCTTTGGTGGGGGGTGAGGTTTTGAAAAAAAAAGAAGAACCAGCATTTTATCACCATGTAGTTTTCAGTGAGAGCTGTGAGATCAGGGAGGAAAGGTTGAGCCCCCCCCCCCCCTTAGCAGCATAACAACATGGGCTGAAAATGTGACCCCAGACAACCACAGCTATTGTTCCAGAGCAGAAACCAGCCCTTGTTCCATCCACGCCTCGTTCTCCTGCACAGCGATAACACACAGAAATGTTTCCCAGAAACAAAAACCTACTTAGTTTCATGGTCTGAACACAACTGTTCCTGGTGTTTCCTCTCATTCCTACGGAACATGAGCTGGAGCACCAGTATGAGAGTCCCAGTTAGAATCTCCCGTTCCACCTCATCGTGATGAGAATCTCCCGTTCCACCTCATCGTGATGAGAATCTCCCGTTCCACCTCATCGTGATGAGAATCTCCCGTTCCACCTCATCGTGATGAGAATCTCCCGTTCCACCTCATCGTGATGAGAATCTCCCGTTCCACCTCATCGTGATGAGAATCTCCCGTTCCACCTCATCACGATGAGAACCCTCCGTTCCACCTCATCACGATGAGAACCCTCCGTTCCACCTCATCGTGATGAGAACCTCCAGTTCCACCGCATCATGATGAGAATCTCCCGTTCCACCTCATCGTGATGAGAATCTCCCGTTCCACCTCATCGTGATGAGAATCTCCCGTTCCACCTCATCGTGATGAGAATCTCCCGTTCCACCTCATCGTGATGAGAATCTCCCGTTCCACCCTCATCGTGATGAGAATCTCTCTCTCCACCTCATCGTGATGAGAACCCTCCGTTCCACCTCATCGTGATGAGAATCTCCCGTTCCACCTCATCGTGATGAGAATCTCCCGTTCCACCTCATCGTGATGAGAATCTCTCTCTCCACCGCATCATGATGAGAACCCTCCGTTTCACCTCATCGTGATGAGAATCTCCCGTTCCACCTCATCGTGATGAGAATCTCCCGTTCCACCTCATCGTGATGAGAATCTCCCGTTCCACCTCATCGTGATGAGAACCTCCCGTTCCACCGCATCATGATGAGAACCCTCCGTTCCACCGCATCATGATGAGAACCTCCCGTTCCACCGCATCATGATGAGAACCTCCCGTTCCACCGCATCATGATGAGAACCTCCCGTTCCACCTCATCATGATGAGAATCTCCCGTTCCACCTCATCGTGATGAGAATCTCCCGTTCCACCTCATCGTGATGAGAATCTCCCGTTCCACCTCATCGTGATGAGAATCTCCCGTTCCACCTCATCGTGATGAGAATCTCCCGTTCCACCGCATCATGATGAGAATCTCCCGTTCCACCTCATCATGATGAGAATCTCCCGTTCCACCTCATCATGATGAGAATCTCCCGTTCCACCTCATCGTGATGAGAATCTCCCGTTCCACCTCATCGTGATGAGAATCTCCCGTTCCACCGCATCATGATGAGAATCTCCCGTTCCACCGCATCATGATGAGAATCTCCCGTTCCACCTCATCATGATGAGAATCTCCCGTTCCACCGCATCATGATGAGAATCTCCAGTTCCATTCCGTCCCAAAGCTCCTCTGTTGGACTGAGATCTGGTGACTGTGGAGAACATTGCAGTGAACTCATGGTCATGTTCCAGAAAGCAGGTGGAGATGATGTCATCTCGATGACATCATCATCCTGCTGGAAGCAGCATCAGATGCTCCACTGTGGTCATAAAGGGATGGACATGGTCAGCAACATTACTCAAGTTTTAGCTTGTCCTATTGGCTGAGGTCTGGTGTCAATCAAAGCTGGAGGATGCTGGATACATTTTGAAATCATGAAACAAAAATGCTGTGAAATGAGTGATTGATGAGAGTTAGAGCAGCATGCTGATCAGTGAATCCTCTAAACTCACCAGTTACCGTTCCTCATCTTCTCCTCCTTCACCGCCGCTGCCACGGCGTCGTTGAGTCGCAGCTGCGTCACCTGACCGCAGACGCGCTGGAGCATGGGCAGAAGCTCCGGGCTCAGCGCCTGTCCCTGCCCTTTCAGGAGGTGTGACATCATCTCCGTCAGGTGGGCGTGACTCAACGGGACGCCGTTCTCACCGCCGGCTGCAGGGAATCGACAGGTTTCATCCCAGCATCGACGCTGAGGATCCAGATAAGGGAGCCGTGTCGTACCTGTGTTCGTCTGCATGGCGTCAGACAGCGGCAGGTCCGGGGAGG
Source organism: Atherinomorus stipes (assembly GCA_023101725.1). Classification (NCBI taxonomy): domain Eukaryota; kingdom Metazoa; phylum Chordata; class Actinopteri; order Atheriniformes; family Atherinidae; genus Atherinomorus; species Atherinomorus stipes. The sequence goes on along the minus strand of JALJCO010011078.1, from coordinate 222,658 downwards.
TAGAGCCCTCCGACATCGCTCCGTTCTGATCCGGGAGGCTCACGTCAGTAGAACTGATGGAGTCGGGAGTCTAGAAACAGCAAATAAAGTTATTATAAAGTCTTTTACTCCGACTAAGCCGAGAGCAGCAAATTCAGCAGCACGATTAAAACCGCTGAAGGAAACAGAAACAGCTGCTGGCTGGATGCTCGACATGTTTGCTTCTCCCGTCAGTTTTCACCACCAACTCACTGCTGGATCATTTAAGTTTACGAATCATCAGATGATTTAGGACTTCAGCCATCTGGTGAAAATTGACTAAAACACATGAAGATGCAGCTGCTGATTATTCATAAAAGACGGATACCGTTGAGTCTGCAGGCTGGGGCGGATTCCTGCCGGCCGCTGGAAACTCCCCCATTCCTCTGGTCAACGCAGAGAAAGCTCCACCCCCCATCAGGAGAGGCAGGAAGCCCCCCATGGAGCTGGTCTGGTTCTGGAAAAGGACACGTTGACATAGTGGATCATGAAGACTTTAGTCTGACCCCATCATATTATGTCATCTAAATTAACTCTTTTTATTTTTCTCAAGAAGCTCTTTTATGGATGAAATCTTATTTATCCAACAGAAAACAATGTGTACGTATCACTGGCTTACTTTGATCTGCTGGTGTCCCTCATGTGTCTGTCTTCGGCACACTTTCATTTACACTTTACATTAATAATCTAACTGATATCTGTCAAAACATAATCTTTTTTCTTTCTCATCTTTTCTATCTGTGCCTGTGTTATGTTTATTTGCATTTTATTGTTTTATTTCTTCTTCGGTGGTGCTTTCATTCTATCTTCTTACCTGCTTCAGTACGACTTTGCTATAATCTGTTTAGGCTTTCTCTGTTCTAAAGTTCATTCATCTGCACTTTACCAGTTAGAAACAAATAAAATCTGACATTAACGAATTCTGACTTGAATCAAAAAGGTTTGGAGGGACAAACTCATCAGAGGGGAGATTTTTTACACTGATACCACGTACAGTACGAGCCACACCAGTCTCAGAGGCTGGTTAATGTAATCAGTGACGACCTGTTGCTGTATGCCCACCTTCTGCTGGAACTGCACCATATCCATGAGGTTCTGGGCTCCAGGAGACAGACTCGTTCCCATTTCCTCAACCAGACACTGCACCTGCTGCAGGTCTATGCCGGGTCCGCGGGCCGGGACGGGCTGCAGTGACCGGAGGCCCACAGCGATGCGACAGAGCAGGACGCTGGTTCTACCTCCCAGGGACAGCAGCTGGGAGCAGGCAGCCGCAGAGACAGCTCATTACAACAAGAGTCTACCCAGTTACCAACATCAGCGTAGCTGGATAATAACACGTTCATCTAGACATAAACACGTTCACCTAGACATTAACACGTTCACCTAGAAAATAACACGTTCACCAGATTTCAATACGTTCATCTAGACATAAACACGTTCATCTAGAAAATAATACGTTCATCTAGACATTAACACGTTCACCTAGAAAATAATACGTTCATCTGGACAATAACACATTCATCTAGACATAAACACGTTCATCTAGAAAATAACACGTTCACCAGATTTCAACACGTTTATCTAGACAATAACACGTTCATCTAGACATTAATACGTTAACCTAGACATTAACACGTTCACCAGATTTCAACACGTTTATCTAGACAATAACACGTTCACCTAGACATTTACACATTCATCTAGACATTAACACGTTCATCTAGACATTAACACGTTCATCTAGACATTTACACATTCATCTAGACATTAACACGTTCATCTAGAAAATAACACGTTCATCTAGACATAAACACGTTCATCTAGACATAAACATGTTCACCTAGACATTAACACGTTCATCTAGACATTAACACGTTAACCTAGACATTTACACATTCATCTAGACATTAACACGTTCATCTAGACATTAACACGTTCATCTAGACATTTACACATTCATCTAGACATTAACACGTTCATCTAGAAAATAACACGTTCATCTAGACATAAACACGTTCATCTAGACATAAACATGTTCACCTAGACATTAACACGTTCATCTAGACATTAACACGTTAACCTAGACATTTACACATTCATCTAGACATTAACACGTTCATCTAGACATAAACACGTTCACCTAGACATTAACACCTTAACCTAGACATTAACACGTTCATCTAGACAAACACGTTCACCTAGACATTAACACGTTCATCTAGACATTAACACGTTCATCTAGACATTAACACGTTAACCTACACATTAACACGTTCATCTAGACATAAACACGTTCACCTAGACATTAACACGTTCATCTAGACATTAACACGTTCATCTAGACATTAACTCATTCACCTAGACATTTACACATTCATCTAGATATTAACACGTTAACCTAGAAAATAATACGTTCATCTAGACATTAACACATTCATCTAGACATTAACACGTTCATCTAGACATTAACTCATTCACCTAGACATTTACACATTCATGTAGACATTAACACGTTAACCTAGAAAATAATACGTTCATCTAGACATTAACACGCTCATCTAGACATTAACACGTTCACCTAGACATTAACACATTCATCTAGACATTAACACGTTCATCTAGACATTAACACGTTCACCTAGACATTAACACGTTCACCTAGACATTAACACGTTCACCTAGACATTAACACGTTCACCTAGACATTAACACATTCATCTAGACAATAACACGTTCACCTAGACATTAACACGTTCATCTAGACATTAACACATTCACCTAGACATTTACACATTCATCTAGACATTAACACGTTCACCTAGACATTAACACATTCATCTAGACATTAACACGTTCACCTAGACATTAACACATTCATCTAGACAATAACACGTTCACCTAGACATTAACACGTTCACCTAGACATTAACACGTTCACCTAGACATTAAAACGTTCATCTGGAAAATAATACGTTCATCTAGACATTAACACGTTCATCTGGACATTAACACGTTCATCTAGACATTAACACGTTCATCTGGACATTAACACGTTCATCTAGACATTAACACGTTCACCTAGAATATAATACGTTCATCTAGACAATAACACGTTCACCTAGACATTAACACGTTCACCTAGACATTGACACGTTCATCTAGACATTAACACGTTCACCTAGAATATAATACGTTCATCTAGACATTAACACGCTTCATCTAGACATTAACACGTTCACCTAGACATTAACACATTCATCTAGACAATAACACGTTCACCTAGACATTAACACGTTCACCTAGACATTAACACGTTCATCTAGACATTAACACGTTCACCTAGACATTAACACGTTCACCTAGACATTAACACGTTCATCTAGACATTAACACGTTCACCTAGACATTAACACGTTCACCTAGACATTAACACGTTCATCTGGACAGGAATGAATGAATGAACTGGTCTCTGACCTTGACTTCGCAGGCTGGGGACGGACGCTCCAGGATCAGCTGCTTCTGGTAGAAAGGACCTCTGTCTGCACTGTGAAGCACAAACATACGTTTGTATGAACACATGAACATGACGCGGTGAGAGGATGAGGAGAAACTGCAGCTTTCCTTCCACCTTCACATTCACTCGTTCTTCTGGTGACTGGTTGCGTTTCTGTCTCCATCACCTTCATTCCTTCCTCAGATACACGTCCATCCTCGCATTAACGCTGACGTTCGCTTTCACCTGTCAGCGCTAGCAGGGGGCGTGGCCTGAGACCGTGACCAAGAATGAACTGCCAACTTCTAGACTCTTAAACTCTGCTGAACCCATTTTCCTTTGACACAAAAACATCTGGAGCTCCGTGCAGCGTTTCTACAAAACCGTTGTTGGCAGGTGAAGAACAATTTGTCGCAACCGAGCAGCAAACTGCAACTTCATTCTCGTCAACCTGAGAAAACGCGAAACTAGAACGACCCAAACTGGAGGTCAGGGATGCAGAACGTAGATCTTTGTGTCTGGATAGAGGGACTCATAAATCTCCGATATTAAAACTGAAAAATATATAATGTAATATTCATTCCTTGTGCAAAATTATAAGAATACCTCAACCTGTGTTATGTAGAACAAGTCAAACTAAATGACAGTTGTTCAAACAAAACGAAGAGGATATTTGCACGATATCCTAGAACCACCTGGATTTGACCCAAAACTATTTGGTTATTTACACAAATGACCACTCTGCTCACACTAGCAGTGGGAAAAAATATCGCTACACTGAAATATCACAATATTTTCATATGTTGATTTCAAATTGATATTTAAAAACGTGGTATCAATCTATTTTACCAATGAAATCTTGCAAGATTTCACGAAATCCCACGACATTTCTAGTAACAGAACGACAAAATTTCAAGATTTCGTTAGTAAAATAAATCGATATTGTATTTTAAAAATCAATATGATATTGACTGGGGCTGGGAAAAAATATCGATACACTGAAATACTGCAATATTTTCATATGCTGATATATCAATATTTTAAAATGTGGTATCGATCTATTTTACAAATGAAATCTCGAGAGATTTCGTCGTTCAGTCACGAAATCTCGCGGGTTTTCGTGGAAATCTCGGGAGATTTCCGTTATCTTACAAATTTTCGGGAGATTTCGTAGGTAAAATAGATCAATATCGCATTTTTAAATATCTATATGAAATCTGCATATGAAAATATTGCAATATTTAAGTGTACCGATATTTTTTCCCCAGCCCTAATATTGACATGAAAATATTGTGATATTTCAGTGTATCGATATTTTTCCCCAACCTCTAGTGTGAACAGAGTTTATACACGGTCATTTGTTTTGGGGTATTGTTTTTTTACATGATTTATTTTTCAGCTTTAATATCGGTATCAATATCAGATTTCAGACTTTAGAAACAGCAGTCTGATCTGTTAAATATCGGTGGGGCGGCCAATCTCTGATACTCAGTTCTAAGGCCGATATAGGCCGATACCGATAGGGGGTCGCTGATATCGTGCATCCCCAGTTTAAACTCCTGAAATGCTAAAAACCGGAGCGTTTTGCGGGAGCGTGAAGTAAGCGGTGGCGGTTACCTGTAGGGGGGGCGGCTGTCGTCCCTCGCTCCCCGCACCGTCCCGCAGTACTCGCCCGTCTGGTCGTACACCTCCATGGTGCGGGCCTCGCTGACCACCAGCAGCTGGCTGATGGAGGAGCTGCAGGTGATGGTGAGGAGGCACGGGGAGCCGTCCTCCACCTGCTCCAGCAGCAGCGGCTCCGCCCTGCAGGCCAGACAACACTTCCATTACCACCGCGTCCGTCCACGCGCACGTCCACGCGTTTGACCTGGAGCAGCATCTCACCACCGATGGCATGTTCCGATCTCACTTTAAGATCTTCTGAAGCCGAATATTTCACTCAGACTTTGCAAAAATCTATTGGTTTGTTTGTTGAAAACCTTTTTGCATTCAGTGTTTTTATGAGAAACTTTATCATTTTCTCCATTTGTTCTATTTTCAAACTTTTTAATTACTTATTTGCTTATTTGATAGGCCAGTAAATATTAATGAACATATGTAAACATGTTGGATCATATAATGACTGGTGAAGAAAAGATACACGATACAGTTAGGCCTGGGACGATACTTTGTCCCACATATTACTGACGATAAACGATATTATTTTTGACATACCGACACCAAAATGTCCACTTATGTAATGTTAATGTATCATAATAATTAAGGATGCACAATATAATCAACCCTCTATCTGTATCGGCCGATATCAGCCTTTAAACTGAGTATCGGCGATCGGCCACCCCTCCGATATTTAACCGATCAGCCCGCTATTTCTGAAGTTTTAAAAAAAACTTCTTCTGCTTCAAAAACTTCATTTTTACAGACTTTAAAACTTCTAAAGACCAGGGGTGGGAAAAATATCAATACACTGAAATATCACGATATTTTCATATGCTGATATCCTGTTGACATTTAAAAACATGGTATCGATGTATTTCAATAATGAAATCTTGCGAAATTTCATCATCCTGTTACAAAATCTTGTGAGAATTCACAAAAATTTTGCAATATTTTTATATGCTGATATCATATTGACATTTAAAAACGCGGTATCGATCTATTTTACTCACAAAATCTTGCGATATTTCATTGTCCTGTTACGAAATCTCACAAAATTCACAAAATTTTCAATGTTTTTATATGCTGATATCATATTGACATTTAAAAACGCGGTATCGATGTATTTTACTCACAAAATCTTGCGATATTTCATTGTCCTGTTACGAAATCTCACAAGAATTCACAAAAATTTTGCAATGTTTTAATATGCTGATATCATATTGACATTTAAAAACATGGTATCGATGTATTTCAATAATGAAATCTTGCGAAATTTCATTGTTCTGTTACAAAACCTCGCAAGAATTCACGAAATATCGTGAGATTTTGTAGCAGAACAATGAAATCTCACACTTTGTAAGTAAAATAGATCAATGCCGCGTTTTTGAATATCGATATGATATTGGCATATAAAAATCTCGCAATATTTCAGTGTATCAATATTTTTTCCTACCCCTATTTTTCAAAGAGTCGGAAACGAATAACAAAATTGCTGTTTGGAATGACTGCTTATTTTTTCAGCCTAAATATTGGTATCGATATCAGTTATTGGCCACATGAGGTTTAAGATATCGGCATATCAGAAATCTGCCAAAATTCCATTATCGTGCACCCCTAATAATAATGGTAGTACACCCTTTTAAATGCAACAATTTTACTTTTATTCCACATTAGAATGTCCAGAACCAGAACTTTTAAATATCCGAAATAAATAAACAAACAAAAAACAATAAAAATAGAATAAAAAATTTACTCTCAGGCTTTAAAATAAGCATTTCTAAGCTCCTGGGAGCTCACTCGCTGCGGTCTGTGTATGTACGTGTGCTTTTGGCTCCGCCCCCTTCCACAGATACAAAGATCCTGAATGACTGACAGGATGCTTCACTCCTTCCATTTAATCCTGCGAAGCCACAGATGATGAGATATCAAGGCCAGAAAATTATTACGTTTCTTTTTTTTCATTTATCGTGCGAGTAATTGATTTATTGATTATCGTCCCAGGCCTAAATACAACAAAATAAATTAAACTGCAGCCAGATGCTGTTTCACTTCAAGTTATATGATATGATAAGGCGACACGCTCACACACTGTCTGCTGCCGTAGTGGATCATCTGTCCTCTGCTTCAGCCTGACTGACATGTGCTGGCTGCGTGTTCTTCAAAGTGATCAATCAAAACTTTGTTACATCTACATCTCACCGCTCCGCCTCCTCCCCGCCGGACCGCCTCAGCTCCTCTCCGTCATCGTCTCGGTCGCGCAGGTGCACGGGCAGCAGGATGTCGGCCAGGTGACGTCCCCGAGTCCGGCAGAGCCAAGCAGCTTCGCCTCTCACGGCCACGTCCACCATGGTGCAGCTGGAACAGGGACAGGTGACATGCTGGAGGAGGGGGGGAGCTTCCAGAGACGACGAGGTGAAGAGGACGTCCACAGGAGGAATTACAGCTTTAAATCGGATTTTGACTTAAACATCAGCTACCAGGACGTTTCCCTGCAGATTCCACCACAGGCCAATAAAACCAGAATGCAGTGATTGGCCGATATGACCAAAATCTCACATCACGATACCGTTACATACGATAAAGGTTTTTTTTTTTTTGACCCAAAAGAGAGACAACTTCTGTCTCATGGATGTGGTTTTGACATTAAAGATAAAAGAACAAAAAAGACAGACGTGGTCGTGGACGAGACGGCAGTACACCAGGTGTAGTGTTGAAAAACGCCCCAGAGAGCACATTTACAACCATCATCTGGTCTGCGGTGGTGATTTTATACCAACAGAGATCGGCCGATACTGATTTTTTAGGGCCAATACCAATACTGATATTTTATCATCATCCTCAGCCGACACAACAAATTAATGTGATGAAGGATACAATGAAATATAAAAAGAACAAAGTACTTCAAATAAATATATGAAAAAAAAACAGTGTACTTATAAACAAATATTAAATAGAAACATTAAACTGGGAATGATATATACATATATATCATATACAATATATATATATATATATATACATACATATATATTAATACTTTTGTATTTGATTTATTGCAATGCCTTGATTTTAGTGAGGTTAGTACACATCGTAGCCAAAAATGCTACGGTTAATTGACATAAAATTTCTTTCGGTGTTTCGGCCTTGGTGTGCTAATTTTTTGTTTTCGGTTTCAGTCAAGAATTGTTATTTCGGTGCGTATATATATATATATATATATATATATGTTTATATATATATATATATATATATATATATATATATATATATATATATATATATATACGTATATATATATATATATCATACATATATATTAAAGTTTTTGCTGATGCCGATACCAGCAAAAAAATGCAAAAATCGGACAAAAATATCGGCCAGCCTATGTATTGGTTCGTCCTTAAACTGTACATTCATGCGATTTTCTTCGAAGGGACATAAAATATATTGACATTGATATCAGTGAAAAAGTACCATAAACTATTGGTATTGTATCGACAGGAAATGTTTTGGTATCGTCCATCTGTAGTTGATGAGAACTGGGAATAATTTGTGTTTTCTTTAGATTTTACTTTGCTTTCTGGTGTTTTTAGGTTGCGGTTCACAGCCAGATCGTGTTGAGGCTCGACTTCTCTTTCAAATATCATATTTAGACCATTTTTCTCTCTATTTTCACTTCAAGAAATGACACGAGGAGCTGGATGATGAAATAAACTCTGATTTACGTGGATGTCAATCAGACACGAAGAGATTAAAACCCACTAAAAGCAGGAAACCTGTTAAAGTAATCCGTTTTCATCTGCGACGTCTCACATACTCAGATTAGAGGTTACATTTGAAAAGCTGGCCGCTTCGTGAATCTGAAACATGTAGAGATGGTAAATATTTCAGCTTTAGAAACGAGTCCCTGCCAGATAAACCTGGAGCAGATTCAGCCTCCGCTTTGCTAACATGAAACGATCATTTACCGTAAACTGCTTCTGCTTTCACCTTCGGCTTCTTCCGCTTTCTCCTCTTTCACATTTTCACCAAAACATAAAAATAAGAACCGAATTCCAGCCAGAAATCTCAAACATTTCTGTCATAAACCAGAAACGCGAAGCTGCAGCGATCTGCTGCCGCTGTTGACGGCGTCTCGCGGGGTTAGAGATGTGACGTTCGTGAACGAATCGATTCTTTTGAACGGCTCTTTTAAATGAACGACGAGAGTTGTTCATTTTATTTAAGGCTGGTTTAACCATAGATATCTATGTAATCGCAACTGAACGAAGAGAGTCGTTAATGTAAGGCTGGTTTAACCATAGATATCTATGTAATCGCAATTAAACAACGAGAATCGTTCATTTGAGAGCCATTCTTTAAGAACAAACAAAAATACAAATTGCCCATGTTGCCTGGAAGTGATATTTGTGGTCATGGTAGTCTGATGTCCAACATGGTTCATTCATGTGAACTCATCTGTGGGCAGAAAGAACTCAAATACTGCCCCAGAACATTAAAATGTGCACTGATGTAGTGCAGGTTTATTCCATTTTCTTTTTTTTTTTGTGTGTTTCTGTATTTTTTTCCTGCATTAAAAAATAACTCAGATGTGATAGGCCTGTATTTTACGGAAGAGGATTGGGGCCACTGAAAAAAAAAAATTCTGAGAAAAATTTCCAGAACATTAAAAAAATTTTTTTTTTCAATTTCCTAAAAAGTCAGAAATTCTAACTTTTTAGGAAATAAAAAAAAAATCCTGAATTATTTATGTTTCAAATGTGGAAAAAGTCAGAATTCTGACTTTTTTTGTCAGAATTCTTTTTCCTTCAGTGGCCCTACTCCTCTGCCGTAATTTTTAATATAGACGCGTATATTCTTTAGCCCTTATTCTTATATATTGACAGTTTTTTGCGTTACTAAAATGTTCTTGCATGGAAAATTTTTGAGCTAAGTTGTTTTGCATGGAAGCTCAGTTTTTGTTGCACAGCAAAGTTTTAAGGTGAGTAAAAATCCAAAATAGTGATTCTTAATGTCAAAGCACAGGGACGTGGAGCTGCTTTATAAAACGCTTACAATGAAAACAAGCCAAATAAAAATTATGGCTGATAATAATTTAGAATATTTCCCACCTTTCTTTAAAAGGAACGGCTCCTCATGAACCAGCTCCCTTTAAGGAGCCGTAAATCCCATCTCTACGCGGGGTTGTTGTGGTGTGACGTCATCACAGAGCGACTGCTGGGACGTATGGATGTGACGCATATTTTGGTTTCGGACGCGCTTCTCCAGGTAGATATCGGCTATTCTGGCTTGTTTAACCACAGATATCTATATTTGCCGCTAACAGGAGTGTGTGGTGGAGTGTTTTAGCGGTATAACTGCGTGTAAACGCGTCACAGCGGTGGATTTCAGTCCTCGGTGGCTTCTTCTCCTCTCGGACCACCAGGTGCGCTGATAGCGGAGCTGGACATGGACTTCTCGGAGTGCTACGGAGACACGGTGTCCAGCGTGGCGGCTGCGGCCCGGTCAGGGTGCAGGTTGCGGGTGAAGAGGCTGATCCAGAGCGGCTGCGGGGTGGACGGTCGGGACAACCGCGGCTGGACCGCCCTGCACGAGGCGGCGGCGGCCGGTAGCAAGGACTGCGTCCAGGAGATACTACAGGCTGCTGCAGGTGAGGACGACCAGGGGTCCACACACACACCTGTTCTACAGGTTAACCTGGAGTCCAGCCGACTGACGTCAGAGGCGGAGCTGAAGTTGGCTTCATGTGCATAAAGGGCGATTGTGGGACCCTAGATGATGGTAGACCTGGTCCTGATCAAAAACAACTACGGATGCACGATGTTGGAATTTTGGCCGATATCAGATATGCTGATATTTTAAAACTCATGTGACTGATAACATACACCGATATTAAAGCTGAAAAAAATAAGCAGTCATTGCAAATAGCAGTTTTGTTATTCGTTTCAGATACTTTGAAAAATAGGGAAAAAATATTGATACACTGAAATATCGCGAGATTTTCATATGCCAACATCAAATCGATATTCAAAAACGTGGTATCAATCTATTTTACTTACAAAATCTGGTGAGATTTCATCGTTCTGTCACAAAATCTGACAATATGTCGTGCAAAGTTTCACAACAGAACGATGAAATATCGCAAGATTTTGTAGTAAAATATGTAGATACTGCGTTTTTAAATGTCAATATCAGGGCTGGGACAAAATATTGATACACTGAAATATTGTGAAATTTTCATATGCAAATTTCATATAGATATTAAAAATTGTGATATCTGTTTTACCAATGAAATCTTGCAAGATTTCATTGTTATCTTACTAATTCTCACAAGATTTCACAAAACCCCGCAAAATTACGTGACTGAATGACGAAATCTCATGAGATTTCATCACTGAAATAGATCAATTCCACATTTTAAAATATCGATATATCAGCATATCAAAATATCATGATATTTTAGTGTATCTATATTTTTTCCCAGCCCTAGTCAATATATCAGTATATGAAAATACCGCGATATTTCAGTATATAGATTTTTTTCCCCACCCCTTGTCTGTAGAAGTTTTAAGGTGTGTAAAAAAAAGAAGTTTTTGAGGAAGAAGAAAAAGTTTTTTCTTTTTTTTTAAGACCTTAGAAACAGCAGGCTGATCGGTTAAATATCGGTTAAAAATCGGTGGGATGGCCGATCTCCAATACTCAGTTTTAAGGCCGATAGGGGGCCGATTATATCATTTATCCCTAAGAACTACAATACTTAGACTCTTCAAATCCGGACTGAAATATTTAAAACAATGTGTAGATTCATCAAAGCACTACTTCTGATTTTTGAAGTTTTTGTTTTATTTGTGAAAATGCAAGTTAGCCTCATTTTATTTAAATCTTGACTGAAATAATCTACACATCATACAGATTTCTAAATATTAGGGCTGGGAAAAAATCGATACACTGAAATATTGCGATATTTTCATATTCTGATCAATATGTAAAAATGTGGTATCAATCTATTTTACTGATTGATTGATTGATTGATGTTTATTTAAGTGTCAAGCACCTTGGTTGGTGCCCAGCCCTCATGGGCTTATTAGACACTATTAAATAACAATACAATAGCCTTGTGGCAAAATACAGAACAAAGCATGACATAAAAGAAAAACCTATAAAAATTTGGGCACATACAGAGAAAATAGTTCATCAAATGGGATACAAAATACTTTGCCGCAGATACCAGGCCTTTTCCACAAATTTTGCCAGGGCAAAAGCACCATTTTCAAACAGCCAGCCTAGAATCTCCGCTTCATGTTTCCAAAATAAATCAGGATTTTTTAAATGAACTGATTCAAAAAGACAATTTCTTAAGTCACAATATAAAGGACAATAAAACACAAAATGAAATTCATCTTCCACAACCTCGAGATCACAAAATTCACATAAACGTAGGTGTTCAGGAATGCCTTTAAAACGCCCCACTTCAACTGCCAGAGGCAAGGTGCTCGTTCTTAACTGGGCACAGAGAGATCTCTGCCTTCTCTTTAAATTAAACAAAATATAGGGTTCTGTAGCATAATCATTTTTTAACTGAACATAATTTCTAAGCTTTGGCTTCTTCAATATATCCTGTTTCCATTGAGCTTCATAACTCACAAGTAATCTTTGTCTGACAGAGTTTATATCACATTGCAGATTATTTCTAAGCATTACATGCATGTCAGAAGCTGACAAAACTACTGAAACCTCTCTAAACCAAGGCTGAAGATTTGCTCTGTCCCAGTTAAAAATTTTCCTAGTTAGCCTTTCCTCTGGCAGACTGACGAGACATGGTTCCACAATCGCACCATTTCACATCTTTGTTTTATTATACATGGATCCCATCCTGCATCCCCTTCAATTGCCACCTTTGCTGTATATTTATGCACACCAAGAAAACACCTCAAAGCACGATTCTGAACAAAATTACAATCAGAAATCTCCTCATAGCCCCAGACTCCTGCAGCATAAAATAAAACTGAATCAACCAAAGATTTATAAAGTTGTGTAAATGTAGAAAAGCTGAGCTCCGTACATGACTTCATTTTACTCAACACAGAACCTAAAGCTCTTCCAGCAGACTCTGCTAGAATTTTCCTTCCCTCAGAAAACTTCATATTTTCATCAAAAACAAAACCAAGGTATTTATACTGACTAGAGTACTTTAATGGCACAGAGCCAAACTGAAATATATAATTACTCAATGAATCACTTTTTTCCCTAAAATGAACCACTTGTGTTTTTTCACTATTAATAGTGAGACGCCATTTACTGCACCATAAACTCATAATATCCAACATATTTTGCAAATTTTCTTCATTTTCAGCAATCAAGGCAATATCATCTGCATAAAGCAGAATACTCAAATTCATGTCCTGTATTGGAACACCAAGATTTGCTTGTTTAATTTCCTGAGCTAGATCATTTATATAAAGTACAAATAAAGAAGGGGAAAGTAAGTCTCCCTGTTTCACTCCAAAGGGTGTTGAGAACCAGTCTGTTCTTAAATGATTGATTTGTATACAAGCAATGGGTTCTCTGTAAAGGGCTTTTATCGCATTATAAAATTTTCCATTGATACCAAGTGAAAGTAATTTAAACAACAAAAGTTCCCGGTTAACACAATCAAATGCCTTTCTAAAATCAACAAAACAAACAAAAGTACTTTTGCCCTTCTTCAAACAAGCTCTTACTACAGAAGATAGCACATAAATATGATCAATACAGGATCTATTTTTCCTGAAACCGTTCTGCTCATCTTCCAACCATCCACAGGACTCCATAAAAATTTTAAGTCTATTATTTAAGATTCCTGAATAAATTTTATAAACTGTACTGATCAAACTGATGCCTCTGTAATTTAATGGAACTCTAGGGTCATCTTTAATAGATTTTGGGATAGGTTTTATAATTGATTTATTCCAAACAGATGGAATAATACCATTTTGAAAGCATATATGACACAAGCGATGCAAAAGAATACTCAGATTAGGGTTTTTGAGTACCTCATTAGGGAGGTCCTCAATGCCTACCGCTTTGTTTTCTTTAATTTTGTTTTGCACTCTCAGAACCTCATCTAATGTAATCTCATTATTCAGTATATCATTTTGATGGAATGTAGTTATATTTATCTCAGTCTCCATCTCAAGTTTTACTTTACAGGTGTCTTCTAAGAAACAATCATCAAATAAAGTGGAACCACTATTGGCATATAATTTGCTGTAGTCATTTTCCCATTTTTTAAATATTTGACCAGGCTCAAAAGAAGATCTACCATTTTCCATCAAAACCTCCATGGGTATTAAAGTTTTTCTTTTTTGGTCCTAACTTGTGTATTTCCCTCCAGAACTGCTGCGGATTACCAATTTGTAATTGTTGTAATTTGAGAGCTTGACCTCTCTTAAACCTCCTCTTGAAGAACCTGAGCTTTTTATCAAAATTAACCTGACATTGCTTAAATTCATTATGCAAGACTTTCCTCCTCCCAGAATTCCCAAACCCACATTTAAGGAATGCCCTCTCAGCAGCACGCACCTTTAACCATAACTCATTTAATTCATTATTCCAAAATGGTTGGAATGGTTGGCTTACTAATGAAATCTTGCGAGACTTTGTTGTTCAGTCAAGAAATTTCGCGAGATTTCGTTCGTAAAATAGATGAATATCGCATTTTTGAATCTCTATATGAAATCTGCATATGAAAATATCACGATATTTCAGTGTATCGATTATTCTCCCAGCTCTACTAAATATGCCATTTGTGATTTGTGAAAGCTTTCTTCTATTTGTGAAGATGCAAATTAGCGTCCCACAAACTCAGTGGAACAGCCCTTTACTGGTCCAGCCTGGGACGCTGTGAATGGGAAGCTAACGTCGTCGTCGTCTCGTCCTGGATCATGTTTGGATGAACCTGCAGTCTCCCGGTGACCTTTAACCTTTGCCGTGTCTCCGGCTGCAGGCGGCTCCTCCAGGCGACGTCGGGCGTACGTGAACTCGCTGACTCATGAGGGGGAGTCTGCGTGTTTCCTGGCCGCCCAGCGGGGCCACCTGGCCGCGGTCCGCCTCCTCCTGAGAGCGCGCGCCGACATGGACCAGCTCACCAACGACCTGTCCTGCCCTCTGTACGCGGGTGAGGCTGCACGTCTCGGGCTCGGCGCCGACGTGCCGTCTCAGCGTCTGAACGAGTGTCTGTCTCCGCTGCAGCTGTGGACGGCGGACACGAGGACGTGGTGAAGCTGCTGGTGGGAAAAGGTGCGGCGGTGAACCGGACACACACCGCCTCCTGCTGGACCTGCCTCCACCAGGCCGTCTACAAGGTAAACGCACGATGGCGCCGTACGGGGGCGTGTCGGGGGGGGGAGTAAGAAGATTTCTGTCTCCTTCAGGGTCACGCGGAGATCGTGAAGATTCTGGTGAACGTCTGCGACCTGGAGGCGGTGGACGACCACCACATATCTGCGCTGTTCGTGGCCGCGCAGTACGGACAGACGGAGTGTCTGCGGATACTTATAAACGCCGGTAAACAGACGGATCCACGGCTCTTTGAAGGAGCTGGATCACGAGGCTCTTTCTTATTTTTCTTCCATTTTTACTTTATTTTAGGATTCAGTCAGCAGTAACTAATCTTAATCAGATAAATAATCTCAGGTAGCGATTCATTCGGCACGATTTGGACCGGAATAATTACTCCCTCAATATATACGTTGGTGAGAAATATTCTAAGTTATCATTGGCCATAATAATTTATGACCAATAATCTGTGTCCGGTGTTTGGACGCAAGTTATCGCGCGATTTTGGAACGAGATTTGATTTCCAGAGTCTGAGATTTTGGACACAGACATCAAGTAGGGCTGGGTGATAATGGCCAAAAATAAATATCACAATATATTGAGCAGTTCACCTCGGTAACGATAAATGGAGGATAAACCAGCCAAAACAGACAAAAACTACTTTTATTTTCATTTTATTAAAACAGACTTCTTGTTTGGCAGATAGATTAACAGGTTCCTCAATAAACACCCAGTAGATGTTTTGGACATATGAGAAGTACTGTGAAACTGAAATACAAACATACAAATATACAAAATAATGAATGAATTATTAATTATTAAATTGATTAACTCAAATGAGTTGGATTCTTATTTACGTATAAATACGCAAATATACGCAAATATTACTTCGTGTCCATGAAAACAAGTGCTGAGTCTCCTATTAAATGCACACAACTACCGATTAGCATGAATGCTAACTTAACATTGAAAAACCCATAGACAGGCTAACACAGTTAGCATCGCTACCGTTGTGAAAACGTTTAACACAAGCAACGTTCCTTCAAACGTTTATCACTTCATACTGACATCAAATAAACGTCACTGATCATTTACAGACATATGTTGTACAGAAAACATGCAAAAGATGATGAAAAACACGAAGCTCCAGTGCAGGAATGTCACGTTACAAGAAACTACGGCAAGTTGGAGAGAACAAAAAAGTCCCATGCGGTAATTCCACTGCCGGCTTTCTTAAAGGGACCGCAGCACCGAACATACCGACATGGGAAAAATGACGTCGGTTATCGCTGTAAACGTTAATGTCGGTAAATTTTCGGTTTATCGCCCAGCCCTAACACCGAAACGAACATCGATCTCCAGGTAATGTAGATACTTTGGTTCATGTTTCCTCTCTAGTTTGATGTCGGACACTCGTTGAGTCTATCTGAGCCCTTCAGGGTGGAAAAAAAGCAGGTTTTTAGGGTGAAATTAGACGCGGGGGCCAGTTGCCCCATTCTTATCATTAGCTGCTGCTAGGCTGCCTGCTGGATAAATACCAGAGCTGTCTTTTTCTCCATCACTCACATATATAAAAGAACAGATGAAAACACCCCCCAGGTTAGAAAAAGAGATGTTTAAATGTTGAAAATTGGGAATTAACTGACAGAAAGGAACAAAAAATACAGAAACACCAGCAAATGGAAGTCCCCGTCTGTCTGCGGTGATGCTGGTGGAACCAGAGTCCCGTCCCTGAACCCGGACCTGGGTCTGGTTTTCTCCGGTTTCCAGGTGCCGACGTGAACACCCAGGCCGCGGACCTGGCGACCCCCCTGCTGATCGCCTCTCAGGAGGGCCACCAGGCCTGTGTGGAGCTCCTGCTGGAGCGCGGGGCCGACCCCAACATGGCCTGCAGCCGCGAGTGGCCCCAGCTGCCCATCCACGCTGCCGCGGAGTTCGGCCACGTCAGGTATCGTCCCGGTCCGGTCCTGGTCCGGTCCCGGTCCCGGTCCGGGTCCGGTCCTGGTCCCGGTCCTAGTCCGGTCTGGACCGTGTTCCACTTAAGGTTATAATAGTTTAGAATTTTCAATTAGTTTCAGTTTTTATTTAGTTTTGACACTTTTTTTAAAGGTACAGTTTGTAAAAAATCAAAGGTCAGTGGCAGAAAAATGTTATATACAATTCAAAGCTGTGTTTCTTTTTATGTGTCGCTGCATTATAATAACTTTTATGTCTTTATTTTTTCAGAATGAGTCATTTATATCTACTTGCAGGGTGGTGCACATATGAAGGCTGCCATATTTGTTCCACCATTTTTTACTACGGTGTCCTTGAATGGACAAAACAATGTGTGTGAAGTGAGAACCTCTGAACTTTAAAACTGCTGTACCAGCTTTGTTTAATAGGAGGTAAAAGCACCGTTTGGGATCAGTAACGTCTAAACAGACATTAAAAATAGTTCCTCATCGTACAGTCATAGTTACATCTGAGACCACTGATCCGCTCACAGATAAAAACATATTTATGTCTGGGAGAATTTTGGCCTTTAACAGCCACCGTACATTCACTACAGTGCTTAGAATCATTTGAAAGAAAACATCTTTTCTTGCGATACCCATCTTCACCACTAGATGTCAGTAAATCTTACATACTGTACCTTTAAATTCAGTTCGTGTGTTGGTTTTGGAATAGCGCGTCTCTTCAGCGCTTGCAGACAGCAGAACTCAGCTTTTTGGCTTTATGTGTTTATGTGCTTGTGTTTTTTTTCTGTTTTTATTTCTGATTTATTCTTTTATTCTGTACAGCACTTTGGTTAACTGAGGTTGTTTTAAATGTGCTATAAATAAATGAAATGACTAGTTTCAGTTAGTTTTTTGAGCAGGTTTGCTATTTTTTACTTTTTATTTTTGGAAAATGCTTAGTTTTAGTATTTAGTTGTTTTTTTTTTGTAAATTATAGGTATTTGTCTGGTGTGACATTCAAAATCATCAGAAAACCAGTCGGAGTAAAACTGTTAGAGCAAAGTAAACAGATTAAATAGAAATAGATTTCATATCAACCCAAAAGGCCGATGTATGAGATCAATTTTCTAGGGCTGGGAAAAAAATATGGATACTCTGAAGTATCGTGATATTTTCATATGCAATTATCATGTTGATGATAAAAAATGCAAAATTGATCTATTTTACCAACGAAATCTCACGAGATTTCATCGGCCTCTTATGAAATGTTGCGAGATTTCCCGAAAACCAATGAGATTTCGTAAGAGAACGATGAAATCTCACGAGACTTTGTTAGTAAAATGGATCGATACCACATTTTTAAATATCGAAATGATATCAGCATATGAAAAAGAGAGAAAATATGAAAATATCACGATATTTCTGTCAATCGATATTTTTTTTCACAGCCATAAAATTTATGAAGACTGAAACTAAGGATGTTTTTGCTATAATTTTAGTTTTAGTTTTCCAAAAACAAAATACATTTTCAGTTAGTCATGTTTTTTTTTTTTAAACTGTCATTTTTGTTTTTAACGAAACTGTTTTTCAGTTTGTTTTTTTCGTTGGTTTTAGTTTACTAGTATAACCTTGGTTCCAGTAAGTTCTCTCCAGAAGTCGTTCATGGACTCTCGTGTCCTCGTGTCTCTGTCAAACGTCTGCGAGCAGCGTCCTCCGGAGGCTGATAGCGGCGACGGATCGCAGATGCGACCGGGGCGGCGGCTCGGTGAGTCCGCTCTACGTGGCCGTCCACAACCACCGGACCGACACTCTGGAGCTGCTGCTGGAGCAGGGCTACAGTCCAGATGCTCAGGACTGCTCCGCCACCCTGGGTCTGCGCTCCCCGCTCTCCCTGGCCTTGTGTCGGGGGGCAGACCGGCCCTGCAGGTGGGCGGATCCAGACTGAGCTGTGGGTCAGAGATGATGGAGATTTATTCTGTTCCTGGTTCATGTCAGATATGCCTGAACCTCACCTCTAAAACCGGTTTAAAGGAATAGTACACCCACAGAATAACTTTATTTTCCACCGACCCTCTTGGTGAGCAAGACTCTGGAGCACTTTTTTAATATCTCAAAAGCTCTAAAAATCTACTAAATTACGTTTTTTCCATTAAATTCTGGACGCTACCCACTCAGGACACTTGGATTACATTGGACGAGCAGTAAGGAGGAATATTGACAAGTTTTTGTGGACTTTTATGGACCTTTTTGGCTCGGACCCCGGTGAACTCCATCATATGATGGTTGGGGGGAAACGAGAAGCCTTCCTGATCGCCGGCTGCATTTGAGATATTAAAAAAGTGCTGCAGAGTCTTTCTCACCATGAGGGGACGTGGAAGATAAAGTTACATCATTCTGTGGGTGGAATGTTCCTTTAACAGGTCAATGACATCAATCTGTATCAGTAAGAATGAAGAAAATCTGACTAGAGATTGACCGATACAGATTTTTTTTTTCAGGGTAGATACCAATATTTTCTCTTCAGCCTCAGCCGATATTTGGGGCCGATACTGAATTTGACCTGAAAGTGATTAGGAATTCAAGTATTATATATATATAAATATATATATATATATATATATGCTAATGAAAGAATATTTTCTTTCATTCAATGATAATTTTGTAAGTTTTCATTTATTATTAGTTTCTTTAGTTTCTTGTTGTTTGAATTACGATTGTGAATTTAGCCTTTTCTTTAATTGGAAGGTATGAGTCACTTTGAGGACCACTGTATGTATTATATATATATATAATTATACATTATATATATATGTATATATATATATATATCTATATATATATATATATATATATATATATTTTATATATATATATATTTTATATATATATATATATATATATATATATTTTTTTATTTGAGAGAGAGAGATGGATAGATAGATAAAATGCTGCCTGTCTGTAAATTATACGGAGTATGGGAACTGACCAACACACCCGACCTTTAAGCAAAAAATGCAAATATCGGCCGGCCGATGTATCGGTCTATCCTTTGGACTGATCTGTTTGTTATTCATCAACGGCTTTGATGAATTTTTAAATTCCAAACATCATAATAATAATAACAGTCAGAAAAGCTGGGATGGATTTCCTGGATCAGGATATTTTGACGCATTCCGATCCATGATTTTTAACCGATATCGGCCCGATATGGGATGCCGGTTTGGGACGGGGACCCTCATCTGCTGGTCTTCTTTCAGCGAGTCGGTGAAGCTGCTGCTGGCTGCAGGAGCCCGTCTGAGCGAGGAGGACTGGGTCTACGCCCTGGCCACGGACCGGACGGACCTGCTGGAACTGGTCCTGGAGCACAGATGGATCCCCCGGCCGGAGACCGGGACTGCGGGCGGCTCTGCCCCCGCCCACCGTGGGGGGGCGGTGCTGAAGCTGCAGGAAGTGAGGGAGATGCTGTGTGTGGCCCTGAGCCAGGTGCAGTTTGCTTCCTGGTGGCTTCCCGTGGTCCTGAGGGCGGGACTGGACCCGTCTCTGCTGCTTCAGCCTCACATGTAAGCTGCCAGAACCCCCCCCCATCTGAAGCTGCTTCCTCTCTGGGGTTTCACCCGTTCTCCGTGTCCTCCCTTCCCTCCAGGCTGGAGCAGGCAGACGGTGCGGTGCTGAACTACCTGCTGGACTTCGTTAACTGGTCCACGCTGAATCCTGGTCTGAGACGTGTTCTGGACCAGAGGCGGGCAGGAAAGACCTGGGAACCGCACGCACACTTCGGTACATCAGCTGTTCTCTCCAGATTGTGTTTGATGTTTGTGTGACGACGCTGATCTTCTCTCCCCGCTTCCCTCCAGACTCCATCCCCCCGCTTTCCCACATCTGCCGGCTTCAGCTGCGACGGATGTTGGGACCGGATCGGCTGATGAGGACCACCGTGGTCCAGCAGCTGCCGGTCCCCGCGCCTCTCCACGGCTTCCTCACGTTCAGGGACATCTCAGCGCCCGTGTGCGTCCGCTCGCCACCGTCGCCGCTTGCAGATCGCGTGCAGAGATTCCTCAGCGCTCACCAACACAGACACGTTCTATAACCTGCACGAATAACGCCGATGGAAGATCAAAACCTCTCACGTGGAAATGTCAAAAACAAACTTTTTTATGCACTTTTGTTAAGTATAAATAAAATGTGAAGTCAAAATAAGGCTGTTTTTTTTTGTTTTTTTTTTTTTACCAATTATATATACATACACATTTATACATTTTATTCACTCATCTGTTCTGTAATTTTTAGAACGTATTTGTCTCTATTCTTTGTGTCTCTTACTGGGTTTGTTTTTCATCTCATGCAAATATTTCAGCCACCCAAAATAAATGTCATTGTTTTCTACAGTTTAACTCAAATTCTTTCCCACATATGTCAAAAATCAGCAAAACGCTATCTGGGAAAGTACGGAAGAGCATTAGGGCCACTACGGAAAAAAAAAAAAAAAAATTCTGGGGGAAAAAGTCATAGTTATGACTATGACTTTTATGAAAAAGAGAATCTCCTGAATATTTTATTTGTTTTTTTTTAATGTTATGGATAAAAGTCAAGTCAATTTTTTCATAAATGGAAAGCAAAATTTCCCCCCCTTTTTTTAATTTTTTTTTTTCTTTTTTTATGTTTTGGAAAAAAGTCAAAATTTGAAAAAAAAAAAATCTGTTTTTTTTATATTATGGAAAAATGTCAAGTAAATTTTTTCAGAAATGGAAAGCAAAAATCCCCCCCCCCCCCCCCCCCTTTTTTTTTCTTTTTCTTTTTTTTTATGTTCTGGAAAAAAGTAAAAATTTGGACTTTCAGAATTTGAAAAAAAAATCTCCAGATTTTTTTGTTTTCAATGATCTGGGAAAAAGTCATAATTCTGACTTTTTTCTCAGAGTTGTATGTCTTTTCTTCAGTGACCCAAATCCCCTTCAGTAGGAGAAGTCAGTGACTGATCATCCAGACAGAAGCTGTAGGCTCGTTCGACTTTGGCTATCTGCAGCGCAACTCGGCTGGAAGTGAAGGATTGTGGTCCTGGAATGTTGCATGCTGGTTAGAAACTTTGTCCGACTTCAGACTGCGCCTGCACGGCACCGGAAAACGTGACCAGACCACATGATCATCAAACATCGCGTGAGCCGTCCGTCTGCAGTCGGAGCGTGCAGTTCCTCCTCAGCAACTGCAGCTTTTGGACCTGCCTCCACCGCCGCCGGAACCTGGTTCTGATTGGTTTCACCTCTCACTGACGCAAGCTCCGATTTTTGGACGGGACTGTCCCCCAGTAATAAATCCATTTAGGTGTTTTAAACAGGCTACAAAATCAGCCTTGGTGTTTCATATTGTAGTTAGGCTGATGTTCACAAACCTGGACAGACTGATTTATGAACAGACTGATATCTGACTGCTGCAACAGAGGAACACAAACGTGTTGCAGCCACAAGTTATTCTACTCAGATAAATATAAAGCTTAATAAGTTATACCAAAACTTTCACAAATCCTCTTCAGAATTTGGATTTGATGGACTTATTGGTGTGTATCCACCTTTCCACTTGCTCCCCCTTATGTTATCCATGAGTATGCTACCCAAATCCTTAATAAAAATAAAATAAAAAATATATAATATATAATATTTATTTCCAGCCCCATATAGAAAAAATAAGTTTCTATTTCTTTATTTGTTTTAAATTTATTCTTCAAGGCAAAGCATTTATGGTTTTTATATTTGAGCCTGGACATTTACCAGATTACTGTCCTCTGTGTTTCACCTTAACAGGTAAACAACATTCTGTCTACTACAGTCCAGCACAAGTTCATGCAATCAGCGTCAACAACACGTTGTTTCATTACTCTGAAATCAGACTTGATCACATCTGCACAGCGTTCAGTAACTTTGAGCTCAATAAAGGAAAAAAATGCCGCGAGATCCTCCGTTATTGCAGTCTTCACGTTGGCGAACTTGTCCAGCTGAGATGCGCTGCGTTTATGGTCCGCCCCCAAGACTCACGCAGCTCTCGTCTGACCATGAAGTCAGACGGTAGACAGACGCAGTCAATCCGAACGAGCCTTGTGATAGAAGCTGGTTTCCACCATGTTGCTGCCTTGTTCCAACGGTGAACCAGTTCCACCAAAACCCACTTTTTTCTCCTTATTTACAAAGTTTCTGATCATTTTCAGCCTAAGATTCAAGTTTTTATCCAATAAAAACAAAGTTATTACTGGTGCTGTTTAAAAATCCACATTCAGCTTTATCTGGATGACAGAAGCTGATTTTGGGCTGCAGGTGTTGTGTCTAAGCGGTGAACCAGATCCATCACAACACCATTTATTCTTCTTTTTATAGAGATTCTGACAGTTTTCCAAACTCACATTTAGATTATTTATCATAAAAACAAAGTTAGGCTGTTACTGCTGCTATCTGGAATGTGCCAGGTGGGTGGGTCAAACCAGTTTTGAGGGGTGGGGGTTATTGGATTTTTGTTGTGAAAATATTACATTTCAACAAAGTACAGTCATCCTCAAAATTATTCATACTCTCAAATTAAAGGACTAAAATCAGCTGTCAGTGAAATAAGATGCAATTGACAAAAGTAATAAGTGAAAATTCTATGAAAATCAGGAAATTGATTTTAAATTGTGGTTTGAAAGAAATATTAAAAACAAACGCACACACACACAAAACCCAAGTAAACAAGCATGATGGGACTTTGAGCTACAGTTCTAGGCAATCAGGTGTTTTCTGTAACGACCAATCAGACGTCTGCACCTGTTGACAGGTATGTTGGTCCACTGTTCATGGGAAAGATGCTCTAATGTGTCTGGAACAGTTTTTTTATGTTTTATTATTATTTCTAACTATAATTAAAAAGCAATTTTTTTATTACACTAAATCGTAATTTTGTAATTTTTTATTTATTATTAGTTTTTTTTAGTTTGTTATATATACGTATATATATATATATATATATATATATATATATATATATATATATATATATATATATATATATACATATATATATTTAAAAAATATATATATATAATGTTACATTGTTTTCAGTTTTAATATCGGTGTTGGTATCGGCTATAAGAAGCACAAATTTATCAGTTTCGGCAGTTATCGGTATCGGTAGAAATTGGTCGTATCGTGCATCACTGCAACATTCCCTCATTTAAGCCAAATCCGTTCATGACTTTTTTAGTTATTTTGCTAACTGCGAGACAAACAAACAAAATTATTACAAATAATTACAATGATTAACGCAAACAGGTTGTGTTTATGGGTTTATGTGTTGGTTCGTTGTGTTTATGAAGTAAAATGAGTGGAAGTCCATCCTGATTGGCTAAAACCGTTGTTATCATCACCGAGCGCGTCTCTGATTGGCTACCATCATGTATCGGGAACTGTAGTTGACTGTAGGAAATACCGACGTTAGGAATAGGGAGCTCGTTTTGGGCGTTTTCTTCATTCAAAATAACCTTTTTAATGTAAAGTCGTGAAGTCACAGACAGAGGAAGGATATGTCTTAATGTATTTCATACGTGAGTATTTTAAACAATTGTTTTTTTTTCTCTGGGAATTTGTATTTCCCCCTACAGGTATCGGCTGTGTTGCTGTAGCATGCTAGCTTGGCTCGTGCGCACGCACTGTTGTTTCCGATCAGAGCATTAGCTTCCGACAACAAAACATTTCATTACCTTTATTTTGCGCACGATCTGTTTCGATTGCTGCATCTGTCCAGTGTGGAAAAAAAAGATTGAATTTTAATAGATGAAAAAATGTCATGTTTACTGACAGGCTCGTGCCTGTGTGAAGCTAGCAGTTAGCTATTTATGGCATCTAAATAAAGCTAAAAACGCATATTATCATTTACATTTACAACCTCGATAGCTTTAAATGTAATACAACAAAAATGTTCCTACATTATTATAATCTAATGATGTTAAAATAATGGAATTTGTGGTTTAGGCTAGAAATCATTAAAGGGGCTTGTCTCAATGATAAAATATTCACTACAACAACCTTTAAAATGGCTAAACCTCACATAGTACACTAAAAAAAACTCACATAGTACACTGAAATATCAGATAACAAGCATTGCACATAAACTATAACACCCTACAGGTTGAATATCAAGACATGTCATTGTACATTGTTTATATAGTAGGAACATCTTTATTTATTTAATTTTTTATTGAAACCAGCATTTAACCTCTTTATTATCTAATTTTGTTATATAGTTTTAATTGGCTGTGTGTTGTAGATAGGCATGGGCCGTACTAACATTTTTCTTGACAATACAATATCTTTCTTTTTTTTTCTTTTCCCTAAAAAAGAAAATCGCTATTGTACAGTTTGATACACACTGATATCACAGAGATATCAGTTCCAGTGGAAACATTCATGTGTGGATCAGCTGCAGCTTCACACAGATGGTTAAACATCTTTTCTATCAACCAAAGTTGGCAAGCGAGGCGGTGAAATATGGTCTGACAGACCGAGAGAAGGCCGTGGGTTGATATGAACATGGTCCAGGTTATTTATTCCCTCGGTGTAGCTGTGAGCATGAAGGTGAAGTCAAAGTAAAATATTCCTGTCGTCATGGGATGTCTATGACCTCATAGAAGGAAGGTGAAGGGCAGTTTTCATCCATCTGCTGAGCAGAAAACATCACAAACTCAAACAGGGTCCTCCCTTCAGACCACTGGAAATAAATTCAGTCAATACTGCAGGAGTCTGCCCACAGAGTAGGGCTGCTCCAATATGGAAAAAAATATCACAATTATTTTGATCAATACTGAAATCATGATTATGCAAACAATTTTTTTCTAATTACACAATGCATTTATTTAGCATTTCTTTATAAGGTTTCTAGCATTGAAAATAGGCTACAAATATGCATCTTACAGCTGGTTTGCAGTGTATAAAACATTAATGAATAAAATAAATATACTTTGTTTGTTGAATTAATGTGTAAAACATAGAAAAACATAAATGTATCCCAAATAGACAATGTAAACAGCTGTTCTGCAATTTTTCTATATTTGAAAAATTTAATGAATTTACTTATTATTTAAAAAAATATCCCAAAATAAACTTTGTTGAGCTTTAGTGCAACGCAAGAACATTCAAAATCTAACAGTTTTGCCAATTAAACCGTAAAAGAATCCTGGAGGTCCTGGTAGTTTAGAAAAGAATATTGAAGGTCCTGGTAGTTTAGGAAAGAATATTGAAGGTCCTGGTAGTTTAGGAAAGAATATTGAAGGTCCTGGTAGTTTAGGAAAGAATATTGAAGGTCCTGGTAGTTTAGAAAAGAATATTGAAGGTCCTGGTAGTTTAGGAAAGAATATTGAAGGTCCTGGTAGTTTAGAAAAAGAATGAAGGTCTTGGTAATTGAGGAAAAGACTGTTTTACAGTTAGGTGAGCTCTTTATACAAGCTTTAGGTTAACGTCTTTCTGGACATCAGGTGTTTCTGTGGAGATTTCTTTTATTCTCTGGGCTGTAATTTCTTGGTCGAGGTGTTTTTCATGAAAATCATCAGTGAAATATAATTAGTTTTCCAGTCTGGTATCCAAGAAAGGCCAAACGGCATATTTTGTCCCACTTTGTCCACCAACATACCTGTGTTAGAACATCTGTAAAACTGCTCAGGTTAATTTTTTAGCTTCTACCTTTGCACACTTCCTCATCAGACATTTCTTTACTCATGGGGTTGCTTCTAGGGATGCACCGATGCATCGGCTGGACATCAGTATCGGCCGATATTTGCCTTGTTAACTGCCATCGGCCATCGGCCAATAGAAATGACATTTGCCGATGGCAGTGGCCGATTATTATGTATCCTATATATATATATATATATATATATATATATAAACATATATATATAAAATGATTTACATGTGTCATCAACACTGTTCTTAAGAAAAACTCTTTTTTCCCCCTCTTTTTTGGGCAGGTGGGGGGAGATACTGGTAGGAGGCATCCACGCACTTTCCTCAGTAGAGAAACAAAGATGGCGGCGGTCGTGTGGCAATATTTTACCGTTTCAGAAAAAGATCTGCGTTACGCAGTTTGCAGTACATGCTCCACAAATATTTTTTATTGGGCCATGAAAATAATCTTCTCACTGAGTATGTTTTTGTTTATTAGGCTAAAACCACTCAATTTTGTTGGGCAATATACTGAAGCATCTTTTTAGTGATTATCAGTCCCAGGTTTTTGAAAAGTTTTCAGAAAAGAGCTTGTTATAACTAATGTCAGCCACAAAGTGACATTAAAGGTTGTTTCTGTTTCATAAATTGGTCTGATTGAATTTGTGCTCATTCAAGGACAGACTGATGAAGAGCTGAAAGACGTGTAAATTTCTGTGGCACAAAGGAAGTAATAAATAAAAATAGACAACATCGGCCATCGGCCGAGTTGTTATGTTAAACATCGGTATCGGTATCGGCCCAGACTTTTACAATCGGTGCATCCCTAGTGCTTCCTGATGATGCAAAGGGTGAATTTACTCTGACACAGTAACGCACATCTGGATTCTGACACTTCTGTAGGAATCTCACGTGTCTCAGCTCTCTGTGGAGACCAGGATTATACGTACAGCTGTTGAAATCTTGAAGATATACTTCATGGGTATGTCATTTTAAACAGAGAGCAGAAGAGGTTAATGGATGCGTTTAAAGTAAAAAATCTGAAAGATTAACTACCAGTACGGACAATCTGAACGCGTTCCCCACATCTGCATGTAATCCCATAAATGTCCAACATTTTACAGCAATGCTTTGCTTTGTCAGGAGGTTATTTTCTTGTTTGTTTGCAGCGGAGGCCAGCATCAGTAAGACCACGTCTCGCCCGTACATCACCCAGATGAGGAATGCTGGCAGCATGCAGCCTGCGTACAGAAGAGATGCTGGAGTCTGGCCCCAGACCAGAAGTCTGCTCTACAAGAACCTGCTCATTAAATGGAGGACCAAACAGCAGAGCCTGCAGGTACGAGCAGCTTTTATTTGTCTTTCATTTTTCTTCATCTTCCGCTTGATCACTGCTCCATGTTTCTCCTCTCTTTTCCCTCTTTGTTAGATGATGCATTTTTCATTCATGCATTTTTAACGTACCAGCTTGTCTTTTTAGGGGAGGCACCGTGGAGCCTCCTTGGTGTCTTAGCAGCTGGGAAAGTTTAGGCCTGTTCTAAGCTTTACTGCAGATAAAAATCCCCCAACTGTTACCGACGCTTCTGTCCTGAAGATGCAAAGCAAAAACATCTCTTACCGCCTTAGAGTAAAGGCTTCACCGTCATCAATCGGCCGGTTGTTTAAACAGACAAAGAAGACGACCTCAATGCAGGATAGGGCTGTGCAATTAATCATATAAAATGATTCATTTGCCATTTTTCTTTCCACAATTTCTGAAAGTTTTTCTGAAATCATAATTATTAATTTTAGTGGCCTCTCACCTTTGCGATTTGTTGGGTGTCATTTACAAAATTGTATCATTGCACTAAAGCTTAAAGTTTAATATGGGATTTTTATTTATTTAAAAAAGAATAGAAAAATAAGTGTATTTAATTTATTTTTCAAATATAGAGAAATTGCAGAACAGCTGGACAGTGTATTTTGGATACATTTATGTTTTTCTATCCCTTAATATTAAAAGTATATTCATTTTATTCATGTAATGTTTATTCATTACAAAAAGGCTCTAAGTTACATATTTATGGCCTGCATTTTTTTATGTCAACATTTTGTGTATATTATCAATAACTGTTTTTGACAGAGAAAGAAATGCTGAATAAATGCAATGTGTGATTAAAAAAACAAACAAATGTTATTTCAATATTAACCAAAATAATCGTGATAATGACTTTTTCCTAATCGAGCAGCTCTAACGCAGGAAGACAGTCCGTCTTCCACCCGTTTCACTAGTCCACTACTGTATTTGGTCCACTTGAATCGGACTGAGACCTGCGTTTGAAGGTGGACCGAGTTTGGTTTTTTGTTCCCGATCAGAGTCCGTTTGCGCATTTACAACTCCCCCAAAGGAAACGGACTTCCCGAGCAAACGAACTCCGTTTCCAATCAAAAAAGCTTTGTGAATGCGCCCAAAGACATAGGAGGTCTAACCAGATATTAGTGGAGGACCCTTTTTGTGGCCAGGCAGTGCATTTTATTTTTTCCATAATTGTTAGAAGGCACTTTTGGACTGTAGGAACCTTTTGTTCCTAGAACCTTTTCAGGAACCAGGCCGTCTTTTGGTGCATAGGAACACATAGGAACTAGGAACCTCGGCCCTCCGGGGCTCCAGACTAACTTTTTTTCACCAGGAGCACAGCGGCTCCTAACTTCGATTTGTAGGAGTGAAGGCAGAAACTTTAGGAACGCACACGAAAAAAAAGAGATGAGAAACCTGAGTTTTGTATCAGATGATCTGGGGCTTAAATGTGTCTCTGTCACAGACGATCGCGTCAAACATGGTTCCTATCAAGTTCCTCCCTCATGAGCAAACGCAGACTGATGGGGAACGTAGTTCTGATAACTAAACTCCAGACGGGGAGTTATCGGAACTGATCCTAGATCCTCTCTGTCTGAATGCACCCAGAGACCACAGTTTTACTCTTACTTCACCTCATACACTGACACACGTCTCATTTCTAACTTACTTTCTAACTTAATTAAATAGTACAAACTATTTAATTGTGTTTAAGTTTTGTATTTTTTTATTAATTTGTGTTGCTTTGACTTCACTGCTCTGGCACAACAATTTCCTCCAGGATTTAACGAGTTGATCTTATCTTAAATCACATGTTTGTATCTCCATCCTCAAAGTGGGGTCTCGCGGGACGGGATTTTACCAGAATAACGGCTGATGAGCTCAGTGGAAACACCTGCGTACTGCAGTTATACTTGGCTTTTATTTTGAAAAGGCAGCTTCTGAGATCTTCCTCCTGTTGTGCAGGAACTGATCCTTCCCCTGCTGCTTCTGGGTCTCCTCATCCTCATCAGCACCCTGAATCCCCACGTTTATTACGGAGGCATCAGCACGACGGACCTGGAGGGAGACAAACACTACATCAAGGGCCTGGGCTACACGCCCATCACCAACATCACCAACCACATCATGGAGGAAGTGGCTCAGGAGCTGCGTGAGTCCGGTTACAGGATTTGGATGTGCAGGTTAAAGGGCAAGTTCGTTTTTTTTTCAACCTGAACCTATTTTCTAACATGAAATGCGTTCATTTACTCACCCAGACAGTTTTGGTGCTAATGAAAGGTTTTTGTTTCAAATATTTTCATAACAAAAAGCAGATGGTGATTTTAAAGTAAGTGAAAAGAAGCACACATAGTTTAACCATATAAGATCATTCAGTGATTATTTCTATAAAATAATTTACACGAGCGAGATTACACCAGTTTTTGGTTTTTAATTCATTTTTAATCAATTGCCCAGTCCTGAGAAAACCATGAGAACGGATCTCTACACCAACTAGAGCTTCCGCTAATTTCTCCACCTCAAGATTCACATGAAACTTCAACAAGCCATCAACATTTTTTTATTCCAGCTCTAAAAAAACTGCTAATGTGTTCTCCCATAACTCTGCCTTCATATGAAATAGATCTTAAAGGTCCTGGTAGTTTAGGAAATGAATCCTAAAGGAATCTACAATGTCAGGCCGGCATTGTAAATAAGAATCTTGTTTTTAATGTCTTTGCCTGGTTAACTAAAGGTTAAATGAAAATAAATAAATAAATAAAAAGTCCTGGTAGTTTAGGAAACAAATCTTAAAGGTCCTAGTAGTTTAGGAAACAAATCTTGAAGGTTCTGGTAGTTTAGAAAACAAATCTTGAAGGTCCTGGTAGTTTAGGAGACAAATCTTGAAGGTCCTGGTATTTTAGGAGACAAATCTTGACGGTCCTGGTAGTTTAGGAGGCAAATGTTGAAGGTCCTGGTAGTTTAGGAGACAAATCTTGAAAGTCCTGGTAGTTTAGGAGACAAATCTTGAAGGTCCTGGTAGTTTAGGAGGCAAATCTTGAAGGTCCTGGTAGCTTAGGAGACAAATGTTGAAGGTCCTGGTAGTTTAGGAGACAAATCTTGACGGTCCTGGTAGTTTAGGAGACAAATCTTGACGGTCCTGGTAGTTTAGGAGACAAATCTTGAACGTCCTGGTAGTTTAGGAGGCAAATCTTGAAGGTCCTGGTAGTTTAGGAGACAAATCTTGAAGGTCCTGGTAGTTTAGGAGGCAAATCTTGAAGGTCCTGGTATTTTAGGAGACAAATCTTGACGGTCCTGGTACTTTAGGAGACAAATCTTGACGGTCCTGGTAGTTTAGGAGACAAATCTTGAACGTCCTGGTAGTTTAGGAGGCAAATCTTGAAGGTCCTGGTAGTTTAGGAGACAAATCTTGAAGGTCCTGGTAGTTTAGGAGGCAAATCTTGAAGGTCCTGGTATTTTAGGAGACAAATCTTGACGGTCCTGGTACTTTAGGAGACAATTCTTGAAGGTCCTGGTAGTTTAGGAGACAAATCTTGAAAGTCCTGGTAGTTTAGGAGGCAAATCTTGAAGGTCCTGGTATTTTAGGAGACAAATCTTGACGGTCCTGGTACTTTAGGAGACAATTCTTGAAGGTCCTGGTAGTTTAGGAGACAAATCTTGAAAGTCCTGGTAGTTTAGGAGACAAATCTTGAAGGTCCTGGTAGTTTAGGAGACAAATCTTGAAGGTCCTGGTAGTTTAGGAGGCAAATCTTGAAGGTCCTGGTAGCTTAGGAGACAAATCTTGAAGGTCCTGGTAGCTTAGGAAACAAATTTGAAGGTCCTGGTAGCTTAAGAAACAAATCTTGACGGTCCTGGTAGTTTAGGAGACAAATCTTGACGGTCCTGGTAGTTTAGGAGACAAATCTTGAAGGTCCTGGTAGCTTAGGAGACAAATCTTGAAGGTCCTGGTAGTTTAGGAGACAAATCTTGAAGGTCCTGGTAGCTTAGGAGACAAATGTTGAAGGTCCTGGTAGTTTAGGAGACAAATCTTGACGGTCCTGGTAGTTTAGGAGACAAATCTTGAAGGTCCTGGTAGTTTAGGAGGCAAATCTTGAAGGTCCTGGTAGTTTAGGAGGCAAATCTTGAAGGTCCTGGTACTTTAGGAGACAAATCTTGAAGGTCCTGGTACTTTAGGAGACAAATCTTGAAGGTCCTGGTAGTTTAGGAAACAAATCTTGAAGGTTCTGGTACTTTAGAAGACAAATATTGAAGGTCCTGGTAGTTTAGAAGGCAAATCTTGAAGGTCCTGGTAGTTTAGGAGACAAATATTGAAGGTCCTGGTAGTTTAGAAAACAAATCTTGAAGGTCCTGGTAGTTTAGGATACAAATCTTGAAGGTCCTGGTAGTTTAGAAAACAAATCTTGAAGGTCCTGGTAGTTTAGGAAAACAAATCTTTATCGTCCTGGTAGTTTAGGAAACAAATCTTGAAGGTCCTGGTAGTTTAGGAAAACAAATCTTGAAGGTCCTGGTAGTTCAGGAAAAGAATCTTGAGTTGGCAAATAATCTTTGAGTTGCTTATTTGTGGTGATTCGTCCTTATTTACAGACATTTACCAATTATGGTGTTACATAACGGTGACGTCATCAAAGCTGCCGCTGTAAAAATGTCTGTAAATGAGGACGGATCACCACTAAAAAAGCCACTTCAAGCTGCTTGGAGCTCACAGGGGGTCCGACTAATGCTTGGTAACTAAACATTGGTAAAATGAAGGAGTTTGTGGCAGATAATGCCTTATACAGAGGCTGCGTGAGGTTGCTCGCATCACTTCCATTACATTGGACATACGCTGATCTGGAGTGGATCTAAATATCTCCTGAAGGAATTCAAGTTCCACCAAAACTGCCTGGGTGAGGAAATGAACCTAATTCATGCTAGAAAGTAGATCCAGGTTGAAAAAAACCAAAGTTCTCCTTTAAAGAACCCCTTTAAGGAACCCGTCATCCCAGCAGGCTTCGCTAACCGCCGTTCTCTCCTCAGTCATGCAGGAGCATCTGGAGATGTTTGCCAGTGAGGAGGACCTGGAGAACGCCAGCCTGTATGATCCCTCCAGCTACGTCGGGGTGGTGTTCTTGGACAGCTCGGCCATGTCCTACAGACTGCGCTTCCCTTACAACCTCCTCCCCCTGCCCAGCGATTACACCGAGTCTATTGGTAATGTTCAGTTTTCACCCACATGGCACGCCTTCGTTTTTCACCGGGTTCATGGAGCTGATGAATACCAGAACCTGTACTACAAAGCAGGGTTTGTTCCTTTAATCAGGCACCTCCAGGCTCAGTAAGAGGTTTACGTCTTACTCAAGGTTATAATAGTTTTGGGTTTTTAATTAGTTTCAGTTGTTATGTAGTTTTTGCTTTTTGTTTTTCAGTTCAGTTTGTCTTTTGAGCAGGTTTGCTAGTTTTTACTAGTTTGTATTTTTTGGAAAATGCTTAGTTTTAGTTTAGTTTTTATTAGTTTCAGTGTTAGTTTTAGGTTTTTGTTTGTTTGTTTGTTTTTTCGTACATTATACATATTTGTCTGGTGTGACATTGAAAATCATCAGAAAGTCATTCAGAGTGAAACAGGTAGAGCAAAAGTAAATAAATTAAATAGAAATACATTTCATATCAACGCAAAAAGCTTATGTGTTAATCAAATTTACAAAGACTAAAACTCAGGATGTTTTTGCAAGAATTTTAGTTAGTTTGGTAAAGACACAATACAGTTTCAGTTATCGTTTTTTAAAAACGTGGTTTTTATTTTTATCTCAGTTAACGGAAATGTTTTTTTAATTTTAGTTTTTGTTTTTTTTTTTGTTAGTTTTAGTTAACTATAATAACCTTGGTCTTACTGGGGTGTGTCTCCATGGGAACCCCTGCTTCTTCTTTCCAGCCAACTGTTTGGGCAAGTCGGTGAACTGCAGAGCTGCCAATTACTGGTATTCCGGTTTCATCCGCCTCCAGTCTCTGATCGACGCAGCCATCATCCAGGTATGAACCTGTTTAGTGGGAACCACACTCACCACGTTATAGAAGAGCAGATGTCTGTGGTGATGAAGTAACCAGGGTTCGCACGTGTCCTGGAAAACCTGGAAAATTATTGAACATTTTTCCTGTCATGGAAAATGCATGGAAAATGAGGAAGAGTCAAATGTCCTGGAAAATAATTTTTCCTCCCTCAGCTTTGTCTCTGCTTCATCTCTGCTTCATTTCGGCTTCGTCTCTGATTCGTCTCTGCTTCATTTCAGCTTTGTCTCTGATTCTTCTCTGCTTCATTTCAGCTTCGCTTCTGCTTCATTTAGGCTTCGCCTCTGCTTCGTTTCTGCTTCATTTGGGCTTCGCCTCTGCTTCGTTTCTGCTTCATTTCGGCTTCGTCTCTGCTTCGCTTTTGCTTCATTTCAGCTTCATCTCTGATTCGTCTCTGCTTCATTTCGGCTTCGTCTCTGATTCTTCTCTGCTTCATTTCAGCTTCGCTTCTGCTGCATTTAGGCTTCGCCTCTGCTTCATTTCTGCTTCATTTCGGCTTCGTCTCTGCTTCATTTCACCTTCATTTCGGCTTCGCCTCTGCTTCGTTTCTGCTTCATTTCGGCTTCTTCTCTGATTCGTCTCTGCTTCATTTCGGCTTCGTCTCTGCTTTGTCTCTGCTTCATTTCAGCTTCGCCTCTGCTTCGCTTCTGCTTCATTTCGGCTTCATCTCTGATTCGTCTCTGCTTCATTTCTGCTTCATTTCGGCTTCGTCTCTGCTTCGCTTCTGCTTCATTTCAGCTTCGCCTCTGCTTCACTTCTGCTTCATTTCGGCTTCATCTCTGATTCGTCTCTGCTTCATTAAGGCTTCGTCTCTGCTTCATTTCTGCTTCATTAAGGTTTCGTCTCTGCTTCATTTCACCTTCATTTCGGCTTCGCCTCTGCTTCATCGCTACTTCATTTTGGCTTCGTCTCCGCTTCATTTCTGCTTCATTTCAGCTTCGCCTCTGCTTCACTTCTGCTTCATTTCGGCTTCATCTCTGATTCGTCTCTGCTTCATTAAGGCTTCGTCTCTGCTTCATTTCTGCTTCATTAAGGTTTCGTCTCTGCTTCATTTCACCTTCATTTCGGCTTCGCCTCTGCTTCGTTTCTGCTTAATTTCGGCTTCTTCTCTGATTCGTCTCTGCTTCATTAAGGCTTCGTCTCTGCTTTGTCTCTGCTTCATTTCAGCTTCGCCTCTGCTTCGCTTCTGCTTCATTTCGGCTTCATCTCTGATTCGTCTCTGCTTCATTAAGGCTTCGTCTCTGATTCGTCTCTGCTTCATTTCAGCTTCGCCTCTGCTTCGTCTCTGCTTCATTTCGGCTTTGTGTCTGCTTCGTCTCTGCTTCAGTCTCTGCTTCATTTCGGCTTCGTCTCTGCTTCATTTCACCTTCATTTCGGCTTCGCCTCTGCTTCGTCTCTGCTTCATTTCGGCTTCTTCTCTGATTCGTCTCTGCTTCATTTCGGCTTCTTCTCTGATTCGTCTCTGCTTCATTTCGGCTTCGTCTCTGCTTCATTTCGGCTTCGCCTCTGATTCATCTCTGCTTCATTTCGGCTTCGTCTCTGATTCGTCTCTGCTTCATTTCAGCTTCGCCTCTGCTTCGTCTACTGCTTCATTTCGGCTTCGTCTCTGATTCGTCTCTGCTTCATTTCAGCTTCGCCTCTGCTTCATCTCTACTTCATTTTGGCTTCGTCTCTGCTTCGCTTCTGCTTCATTTCAGCTTCGCCTCTGCTTCACTTCTGCTTCATTTCGGCTTCATCTCTGATTCGTCTCTGCTTCATTAAGGCTTCGTCTCTGCTTCATTTCTGCTTCATTAAGGTTTCGTCTCTGCTTCATTTCACCTTCATTTCGGCTTCGCCTCTGCTTCGTTTCTGCTTCATTTCGGCTTCTTCTCTGATTCGTCTCTGCTTCATTAAGGCTTCGTCTCTGCTTTGTCTCTGCTTCATTTCAGCTTCGCCTCTGCTTCGCTTCTGCTTCATTTCGGCTTCATCTCTGATTCGTCTCTGCTTCATTAAGGCTTCGTCTCTGATTCGTCTCTGCTTCATTTCAGCTTCGCCTCTGCTTCGTCTCTGCTTCATTTCGGCTTTGTGTCTGCTTCGTCTCTGCTTCGTCTCTGCTTCATTTCGGCTTCGTCTCTGCTTCATTTCACCTTCATTTCGGCTTCGCCTCTGCTTCGTCTCTGCTTCATTTCGGCTTCTTCTCTGATTCGTCTCTGCTTCATTTCGGCTTCGTCTCTGCTTCATTTCGGCTTCGCCTCTGATTCATCTCTGCTTCATTTCGGCTTCGTCTCTGATTCGTCTCTGCTTCATTTCAGCTTCGCCTCTGCTTCGCTACTGCTTCATTTCGGCTTCGTCTCTGATTCGTCTCTGCTTCATTTCAGCTTCGCCTCTGCTTCATCGCTACTTCATTTTGGCTTCGTCTCTACTTCGCTTCTGCTTCATTTCGGCTTCGTCTCTGCTTCGCTTCTGCTTCATTTCGGCTTCGTCTCTGCTTCGCTACTGCTTCATTTCGGCTTCGTCTCTACTTTGCTTCATTTCGGCTTTGTCTCTGCTTCGCTACTGCTTCATTTCGGCTTCGTATCTGCTTCGTCTGTGCTTGATTTCGGCTTCGTCTCTGCTTCGTTTCTGCCTCATTTCGGCTTCGTATCTGCTTCGTCTCTGCTTCGTCTCTGCTTCGTTTCGGCTTGATTTCGGCTTTGCCTCTGCTTTGTCTCTGCTTCATTTCGGCTTTGTCTCTGCTTCATTTCAGCTTCATTTCAGCTTTGCCTCTGCTTCATCGCTACTTCATCAATTTAGAAAGTATAAGCTTCAATTGTAGAACACTTCTCAAAAAGCTTGAGGTGGAATTTATTAGTCTATGTTATGATAACTTGACTCGTACCGTAGCAGCTGGAAAAGTCCTGAAAATGTCCTGGAAAATAGCTTCTAGAAAAGAGTGGGAACCCTGGTAACAATGATCCACAGAAACGTCTGCGCTGTGATGCTTCTCATCTCAGAGGAAAGATGTGAAACATGTTCGGGTTTTCTCTCCTCACGCTCTCGTATGCTGACGACGCGCAGATGCACACGAAGCGCTCGGTCTGGAGCGAGCTGGATCTGAGCGCGGTCATGATGGGCCAGCCGGGCTCCGTGGAGGTGCACAAGTTCCCCCACGCCCTCATCTCCATCTACCTGGTGCTGGCCTTCACGCCGTTCGTCACCTTCCTGATCGTCAACGTGGCGGCGGAGAAGGAGCACCGGCTCAAGGACACCATGACCATGATGGGGCTGTACGACACCGCCTTCTGGTGAGGAGCCGGCGCTCGCGGTGCGGCAGAGTCCGCCCTCACTTAGCGCCAGCATCATCAGCTCTTGTGTTGTACCGCAGGTTATCCTGGGGCCTCCTGTACGCCGCCCTGGTGACCGCCATGTCCATCCTGATGGCCGTCATCGCGACGTTCACCGCGCTCTTCCCCAACAGCGACTTCTTCGTCATCTTCTCCCTCATTTTCCTCTATGGAATATCATCCGTGAGTACAGCTGTGGTGTTTCAGCTAACTGGAACCAGCTTTCTGCATCCCTGTGGTTCACCGTAAATGCTTCTTATGTTGTTACTACGTTCGGTCTGAACTTTGTTTTCAGAATCCATTATTCATTTACATCATTTAACTCAAGTTTGCCGTTAATGAAAATTTAAGTCATGAAAATCTTGATTAACAAGTGAAATCATTCAATAAGGAAACGATTCGTTAACGCTGATTGTTAAAAATCATCTTTTATTTTTAGAAAAATGTTCATATATTTTATATACAGTACACACACTAACAGAGATTTAGAGGTACGTGATCCATTTCCTTTCTCTCTCTCTCTCTCTCTCTTTTTTTTTTTTTTTTTACGAAAGCCAAAGTGACAAATAAACATTGAAAACACAAAACAGAATAATAAGAAAAAAAGATTAAAAAAATGTGGTTATATAATGTCATTCCCCTTCATATATGTACACCTAAACATATCTCGTATGAGCTTACTCACACGTACTGTCGTCTTCAAAATTATTCATACCCTCCCATTAAAAAAAGGCTAAATTCACAGTAATTCAAATAACAAGAAAATAAAGAATCTAATCATAAATAGAAATTTACAACATTATAATTTCGTGAAATAAAATATTGCTTTTGAATTGTGGCTGAAAATAAAAAAAAACCAAACAAAACTGTCCCAGACACATTAGAGCACTTTTCCCATGAACATGGACCAACATACCTGTCAGCAGGTGCAGACGTCTGATTGGACGTTACAGAAAACACCTGATTGCAGTGATTGTCTCAAAGTGTTGCTCAACAACATTTGAGCTTCGGAGCCCCTTCATGCTTGCTTGTTTTATTTTTTGTGTGTTTGTTTTTAATATTTCTGTTGAACCACAATTCAAAATCAATGTCATGGTTTTCATAGAATTTTTATTTATTATTACTTTTGTCAATTTCATCTTATTTCAGTGGCAGTTGATCTTTTTTCCTTCTTTAATTGGAGGGTATGAATACTTTTGAGGATGACTGTATGTATGCTCATACAAATATACACCTGTATACGTGCACCTGTTAAAGCACATAATTCTGCATGTATACGATATCTTAACTTACAAACGGTCCTGCTGTGAGACGACGAAACATCAACCCTCAGTCTAACTGGTCACAGCTGAAGTTATGGGAGCGCTGGAGTTCCAGCTTCCATGTTAAGACAACTTTGACTCCTCCGTCTGATTCGGTGATTTTGCTCCTCTTCCTCAGATCTTCTTCTCCTTCATGCTGACTCCGCTGTTTAAGAAGCCGAAGTTTGCCAGCACGGTGGGCTCCATGCTGACGGTGGTGTTCGGCTGCCTGTCGCTGTTCACCGTGCTGATGAAGGACTTCCCGCAGCCGCTGGTCTGGCTGCTCTGCCTGCTCTCCCCCACCGCCTTCTCCATCGGCATCGCACAGGTATCGCACCGCCCCCACCCTCGACGCACCTGCACAGTGTTGCACCAGCACTCCAGGACATAAGCTCGACCCACCTGTTTTCCAAAGGTTTAGGCTTGTTCCTGTTCACGAGGCTGCAAGAACAAGATGACATCATCATGTTCTCACCGTTCTCTATTTCTACACAGAGAAATCGAGCTAGCAACTCCTGAGCTAATAATAACGGCGAAGAATCCTTTAGTGTTGATGTTAGCATGGTAATCAGATGTAAAAATTTATATATTTTGGACCAATTTATCAATTTCAAAATTGATAAAACAATTATTTATATGCTATAAATAATTTTTGGGTGAAATTAATAGTTATTTTTCACCCCTCCAGATGGTCTGTAGGTGTGTTATTTTTTAATTAATTGCTTTGATAAAAAGTTGTCACTATCACCTTTAACAATATTGAACAATAAAAAAAAGAAATTGTGATTTTTTTTCTGACAAATTTTGCAATTAAATTTTTTAAAATTGCAGTTCCTGCTCAGAGTTCATGCAGAAATATATTCCTAACATGAGATGGAGGATTACCGAGAGGTAACATGGGAATATGAGCTGCTTTATGTTCTTTTTGTTGCCAAAAATTAGGATAAACCGATACCAGTATCAGGTATCGGCCTGACACCAAAGAGTACGAAACAAAAATAGAACGTTTCATTGCAACATTTCACCCATGCGCATCCGCCGTTTTGGACTGAAGTGAGCAGTTTATCGCTATTTTACAGAACTAATAAAACACAGCAGCGTCATTTTAAAAAGCATAAAACTTCTTAATTATTGTTAAAACACATGAACACATAGCAGCCTATCAAGAGGAAGGTAATTACATCCATTCCCACCGCCGGCGGTTCTGCTGAATTCATTTTTATTCAGAAATCATTCTAAACTATCCTAATCGGCTGTTTTAAACAATCCTCACTAGGGCTGCACAATTAATCGTTAAAAGATGTGATCTCAATTCACACATACATTTTTTTTTTTATATTTTCTTCCTTTTTTTCTTTTTCTCTCCCCCTTTTTTTCATTCTTTTTTTTTTTTTTTTTTTTTTTTTTTTTTTTTTTTTTTTTTTTTTTTTTTTATATATTTTTTGAAAAAATTTTTTGTTTTTTTTTTTTTTAAAAAAATTTATTCCTTTTTTCCATAATTTTCCGCCTTTTCTCCTATTTTTCTAAATATAATCAGCCCAAGTAGCTTATATTATAATTATATTATAAAATTTATCATTTTATTTTAATGACATTTTTATATTAATATTAAACTATTATAAAAAAAAATAATACAAGTTAAATTACAAAATACTGGCCTGTAAACTAATCATTTTCATAAATATTGTGATGTCTTCCATACCCAGCCATCACCGCGTCTCAAGATGTCTTAAGATGTGTCTTGCCCATAAGACGCGTCTGTAGACATGGGTCTTAAGATGTCTTGAGATGTCTTAAGACATCTCAAGACATGGGCTTAAGATGTCTTGAGATGTCTTAAGACATCTCAAGATGTCTCGAGACATTGAGTGTCTTGAGACATCTTATGACGTTTTGAGATGTCTCGAGACATTGAGTGTCTTGAGACATTTTAAGACGTCTTAAGATGTCTCAAAACACTCAATGTCTTAAGACATTTTAAGATGTCTCAAGACATTCAATGTCTTAAGACATCTTAAGATGTCTCAAGACACTCAATGTCTCGAGACATCTTAAGACGTCTTAAGATGTCTCAAGACACTCAATGTCTTCAAGACGCAAAATTCTGTCTGAGAGCATCACATGTTCTGCCCTTGCATGTCTTAAGACATGAGTGCATGTCTTCAGATTTTTGTCTTAAGATGTCTTGAGACGTCTTGATTCTGGTTATCTAGACAACTTAAGACGTCTTGAGACGCGGTGATGGCTGGGTATGTCATGTATGCCATTTCCAGGTACATGCTGAAAGTTTTCTTTCAATAAGCTTTAAAAATCAAACGAGTAATCCAAGACACAGTTTAACACTGGAAACAAAAAACATTTCATCCAATGCGACACAATTGAAAATTCATAATGCCTGTTGCTAATCCAAGACTTCAAATAAGTCATTTTCTCCAATCCTGTTGCTTCCAGGTAAGCGAAGTGCTTTAACCCTTTAACAGCTCCACATCTTACATGAGGACCATATAAGCAAAAGACCAGCAGGGTCCTCGTTCAACATAAAGAGAAAATAATCTAAGATCAATCAAATGGCTCTTACAGATATTTTTGAGAATATAGAATTGTTCACTCATACCTATATTTCCAGTGTGAGGTCTGTTTTAGACAATGTGTTTCCAAAAATACAGCAGAGTTTGCCTCTTGGTATCTACACTCTTTGCTGACACTTTGTGTGTACTTGTACTCAGTATTTATAAAAATGTTCCAGTACTACAGGACCTGATACCAGTGTAAAAAATTATGGCTGTTAAAATTATCACGGTTATAGGAGGAGACTTCAATGTGGAATTCAGATGTTAGGCTTCTGGAGGATTTGGGGGCGGGGGGTAACAAAGTTAAGCTGATGCTGACATTTTTGTCCCGATCAGGTTGTTTACCTGGAGGCGCAGGGAGACGGTGCCGTGTTTTCCTCCCTGGCTAATGGTCCTCATCCACTCTACGTCCCACTGGTCATGCTGGTTCTGGACTGCATCCTTTACCTTCTGCTGGCCATCTACTTGGACCAGGTGCTGCCCGGTAAGTACAAAAAATAGTTTTCCCTCCATACGTTTCAATTAGGGATCGACCGATACAGATTTTTTAGAGCTCATACTGACATGTTCTCATCAGCCTCAGTCAATGGACGATATTTGGGGCTGATACTACATTTGACTCCCAAATTAATATAATAAAGGATACAAATAAAAGTAATTTTACAACTGTTTTGATATAAAAAAAATATACAAAGTACTTCATATAAATACATAAAAAAGAAACTGTGCACTTGTAAACACATATTGGATAGAAACAAGGCTTTTTTACCAATATCCAATATTGTACCACTCTTATTTCCCCGATATCCTACCGATACCGGTGTGTGTGTGTGTGTGTGTGTGTGTGTATTTTTAATACTAATAATCTTATATATATATAGATATATATATATGTGTATATGTGTGTTATATATGTTATTTCCTTTTTAACAACTAATAATCTGAGTGGTTATACACGCACAACTAGCTATAATATACCAGACGAGCCAGAAAAAATATCTCCAAAATTATACAAATAAATACAAAACAAAGCGCAAAATCTCCACAGTCAATAAAAACAAGCAAACAACACAAAGGTGAATGTTTACCTGACAAAGTTGTTTAAAACTATTAAAACCAAAATAAATAATTATGTCACAAGCTGCAAAACAAGTATGAGGCAGATCAAAATTTATGATTGTTCATATAATCTGTGTTTTACTTTGTTCAGTTGTACTGTGTGTTTTAGTCCTTCAGCTTATTATAAAGAGAAATTCAAAGTTTGACACCTACAGCTGATACACACTGGTGCGTGAAATGACCTTTCCTTCTGTGCTCTACATTCTCTGAGGTGGAAACAAGCATTGTTTGTCATTTAGATGGCATGTTCTCTTGCATGAGTTGACGGGGGTTATCGTCTCTGATCCGTAGGTGAGTTTGGGATGAGGAGGTCCTTGGTTTACTTCCTGAAGCCGTCCTATTGGTCCAAGCGCAGAAAGCGCTACGTTGAAGTCAGCTCCGTGTACGACACCGAGATGAACGGCGCTCCCGGTGGGGACGAGTCCGTCGAGCCCGTTTCCCCCGAGTTCAGAGGGAAGGAAGCCATCCGGTAAAGTCCAGGATTCATTTATACATATACGTGGAGATGTTTGTTTTACCTCAGCGTGCTCCGACTGGCGGCTGCCGTCCTCGCGCTTCGTCCGGCTGTGGTGGCGCGACGTTTATCAGCTGGTACTCAACATGTCAGCCCTGACGGATCTGTATATCAGTATATCGCACAGCCCTAGTTTACACTACAGTAGAAATAATATATCCGAATGAAGATCACCAGAAACCTGTTATGACTTCGGCTGTTAGCCGTAAGCTAGCCGTAATAACGTCTGCAAAAACTACAATCCACCGTAGTATGACATCACATTCCCAAGCACTCACACCTTAGCACCAAAGATGCTTCTCATCATAAAACCCCCCATGTCAGTTCTCACTTTCCCCTGTTAATTACTCGTATCGGTACTCGGGATGCACGATATTGGAATTTTGGCTGATATCTGATATGCCGATTATGTTAAAACTCGTGGCTGATAACCATTACGGATACTACAAATAAAGCCGAAAAGAATAAGCAGTCATTGCAAAAAGCAGTTTTGTTATTCGTTTTCTGACACTTTGAAAAATAGGGGTGGGAAAAATTATTGATACACTGGAATATTGCGATATTTTCATATGCCAATATCTAATCAATATATAAAACCCGGTATCGATCTATTTTCCTTAGAAAATCTCTCAAAATTTCATCGTTCTGTTACAAAACCTCACATTTTGTGAATTCTCTCGAGATTTCGTAACAAAATGATAAAATATTGCGATATTTTGCTAGTGTACCGCGTTTTTAAATGTCAATATGATATCAGCATATGAAAATATCACAATATTTTTGTGAATTCCTGCAAGATTTCGTAACAAAACGCTAAAGTATCGCAAGAATTTGTAAGTAAAATAGATCAATACCGCGCTTTTAAATGCCAGAATGATATCAGCATATGAAAATATCACGATATAGTTTTTTTCTTTTTTAAAAAAAAAAAAAAAAAAAGAAAATATCACGATATTTTTGTGAATTCCTGCAAGATTTCGTAACAAAACGCTAAAGTATCGCAAGAATTTTAAGTAAAATAGATCAATACCGTGTTTTTAAATGCCAGAATGA
The DNA here is from genome assembly GCA_023101725.1 of Atherinomorus stipes. Lineage (NCBI taxonomy): Eukaryota > Metazoa > Chordata > Actinopteri > Atheriniformes > Atherinidae > Atherinomorus > Atherinomorus stipes. Next base: position 178,323 of record JALJCO010011078.1, on the reverse strand, counting down.
TATCAGCATATGAAAATATCACGATATATTTTTTTTCTTTTTAAAAAAAAACAAAAAAAAAAAAAAAAAGAAAATATCACGATATTTTTGTGAATTCCTGCAAGATTTCGTAACAAAACGCTTAAGTATCGCAAGAATTTTAAGTAAAATAGATCAATACCGTGTTTTTAAATGCCAGAATGATATCAGCATATGAAAATATCACGATATTTTTTTTTCTTTTAAAAAAAAAAAAAAAAAAGAAAAATATCACGATATTTTTGTGAATTCCTGCAAGATTTCATAACAAAACGCTAAAGTATCGCAAGAATTTTAAGTAAAATAGATCAATACCGTGTTTTTAAATGCCAGAATGATATCAGCATATGAAAATATTGTGATATTTCAGTGTATCGATACTTTTTCCCACCTCTAGTCTTCAGAAACTTTAATATTTGTAAAAAAGAAAAAAAAAAGAAAAAGTTTTTGATTAATTAAAAAAAAACTTTATAAACAGTGGCCTGATCGTTTAAATATCGGTGGGGTGGCCGATGTCCGATACTCAGTTTTAAGGCCGATATAGGCCGATACCGATAAGGGGACGATTATATCATGCCTCCCTAATCGGTGCTCCGTAGCGGCATGTACTCAAATGTCGTACTCGTACTTGTACTTTGTTGGCAAAAAAGTAGTTTTGGGACATCCCGAGTTTCTCATGTTGCAGATTAACTGAAGATTTTAAATGAAAAATATTTATTTAAATAAATATTTATTTATCCCAGGAGGGAAATTTGATTCCAAAACCCACTGATGCTGTTTTCTTTCCTCCTCTCTGCTCGTTCCGGCAGCATCAACAACATCAGGAAGGTTTACAAAGACAAGGACAACATGGTGGAAGCTCTGAGGGGTGAGTAGCTGCACGACTCACCCATGACTTTTAAGTTTTTATTTAGTTTTGACTTCTAGTTTTTTGAGCAGGTTTGCTATTTTTTTTAAATAAATTTTTATTTTTGGGAAAATGCTTAGTTTTATTTTAGTTTTTATTAGTTTCAGTGTTAGTTTTAGTTTTTTTTCTGTAAATTCTGTATTTGTCTAAATAGATTACCGTATTTTCCAGACTATAAGTCGCACTTTTTTACATAGTTTGGCTGCTTGTACGACTTATTTATAAAAAAATATACAATTTAACATATTTTTAAGCGTTAATTCATATTGGCTGACATGAGCCAAGAGGTAAACGTTACTGTCTGATGTCACATGTTGGAGCTCTTGGCTTGTGACAACTATATTCTGCTCCACGGGTAAAGATCGCAAAACGGCCTTATCTCAGCGTATGGAGTTCATTTTGAACATGTGGCTGTACTGCCTGGAACAAATCCTCAAAAACCATGATTATATACGACGTTTATGATCATTTACAGGCATTAACTTTGGAATCAGAGTGATTGGGAAGTTTTAGCTGTAACAAATAGGATATGAAAAATGCAAAAATCGCCCTACTTTGCTGTTATTTGTTATTTACAGAAAATGACCACGTCTTACAGTCCAGTGCAACTTATATATGTTTTTTTTCTCTTCGTGACGCATTATTTGACTGGTGCGACTGATACTCCAGAGTAGGGCTGTGCGATATACTGATATGATATCGCGATATGATATTTACATGAGAGATATATTTCCACATATCGTTGTATCGCGGTATAAGTAGTGCAAATTTTTTTGTTTTATTTTTTTGTAATGACCCGGCTGCACCTCCACTGACTACAAAGAGGTCACCTGATTATTTAATAAGGGTGGGGAAAAAATATTGATACACTGAAATATCGCAATATTTTCATATGCCAATGCTATATCTATATTTAAAAACATGGTATCAATCTATTTTACTAATGAAATCTTGCAAGATATCATTTGTTACGTAATCATGAGAATTCCTGAAATACCGTCAGATTTTGTCGCGAAATGATAAAAACTCGCAGTATTTCGTGAAATGTCATGAAATTTCATAACAAAACAATGATATTTCGTGAGATTTCATTAGTAAAATAGATGGATACTGTGTTTTTTAATTGTAGATATGGTATTTGTATATGAAAATATTGTGAATATTTTGGTGTATTAATTTTTTTCCCACCCCTATTATCTAAACTGTCTGGAAGACAATCCTCCCCAAGACTTTTACAAAGAAATCATAAAAAAAACAGCAATTATCTTTAATTACTTTGATTTAACAAACATTTCCATCACTGCAGTGGAGCGATACCTTTATGCTAAACATGTTTCAATACTAAAAAACAGCTGTTTCATATGAAATGAACCTTTCAGACCAATTAGGGTAAAAATACCGGTATTTATTGCATATCGTCATCTAAAATGAATATATCGTGATATGATATTTGGTCCATATCGTCCAGCCCTACTTCAGAGCGACTTATAGTCCAGAAAATACGGTAAATAGGAATAGATTTCAAAAGGCTTATGAATGAAATAAGTTTACAAAGACTAAAACTAAGGATGTTTTTGCAAGAATTTTAGTTTTTTAAAGACACAATACAGTTTCAGTTATTGCTTTTTGTCATTTTTATGTCAGATAATGAAAATGTTTTTTCAGTTTTAGTTTTCTATCATTTCTGTAATTAACTATAATCTTGTTTCCTCGCTGCCCAGGCTTGACCTTTGACATCTACGAGGGCCAGATCACGGCTCTGCTGGGCCACAGCGGGGCCGGGAAGTCCACCCTCATGAACATCCTGTGCGGCATCTGCCCTCCCACCAACGGCTCGGCCGCCATCTACGGCTCCCCCGTGGCGGAGATCGCAGACGCGTCGGAGATGAAGCAGCTGGTGGGAATCTGCCCTCAGTTCAACATCATCTTCGACGTGCTCACCGTGGAGGAGCATCTCAGGATATTCGCCGCCATCAAAGGGATCCCGCCGGCAGACGTGGATGCAGAGGTGATGCGACGAGCCAACGCAACAGTTTCTAGCTGATAGAAGAAACTTTATTTAACAGTTCAAGATGGCGGCTGACGTGCAGCAACTCCTGTCCCGGTCTCTCCGGTACCGTCTGCCCCGTTCTGGGCTGTCGGGTTACATTATGTTAACTTTAAAAATGATTTGAAGAAGCAAAGATCAGCAAAGCTGTCAAAGCTAAAATCATCTGAGCTGCCTGAGGAAGCCAAGACAACTTTATTTATAAATCGCTTTAAAATGCAGCCAATGCTGAACATGAGAACACGAGACATGAAAAGACGTCAGATTTAACAACAAACGAAGTAAAAATGAAGGATCAACTGATACAGATGTTTTAGGACCAATACCGGTACAGATATTTTCTCATCAGCCTCAGCTGATACAATCTGCTGATATTTGGGGCCGATACTGCATTTGACCCCAAAATGAATATAATGAAGGACGCAATGAAAACTCATTTTGAAAAGATAAAAAAAGAAAGCACTTCCAAAAATATAAATGTAAAAGGAAACAAACATGTAAAATACACTGCCTGGCCAAAAAAAAAGTCTCCACCTGGATTTAACTAAGCAAATAGGTAGGAGCCTCCTATTGGATAATTACTGCATGGGAGATTATCTTCAGCTGCAACAAGTTATTTAACCCCAACTGTGCAATGACTTGCTTCTCATTTTCTAAACAATCATGGAAGACACATCCGGGCGGGAAAAATGTAGTCTGTCTGAGAAGGGTCAGACATGGCACAAGAGGGAAAACATCTAAGGAGAGCAGAAACACAAAACGGGTTCAAACAGTCCAACGCATATGAAAAACGAGAGGGACCATCGCTCCAGGAAAAAGGGCCGGAAGCAAGAAGGAGCAGCACATCCAGCACTTAAGCCGGGGGCAGGGAGACGGGTGCTGCAGTGCCGCCAGGTCGCAACAGAAGCCAGAAAAGCACTGAACCTAAATACTATAGCAGGTATTCCATCAATGGATGTTTCTTTCCTATGCACGGCCATATCCAAGATAGCGTCCAGAATTTATCGGGCTCAGATTGTAAAGATGGTTCAGGGATCATCAACATCATTTTCACACATGATTGCCCCCACAAGTCCAACCTAACCCCATTAGAATCTTTGGATGGCTGTGGTCAGACTCTACAATCATCATCAAATCTTGGTACAAATTATGCAACAGGATGCAAATAAATCTGGTGACATTGCAAAGCTTCTAAACGCACGAATCTCCGCAATCAAAGCAAAGGCTCCAACCAAATGTAAAGGTTTCACCTTTTTTTGTCGTACTTTTTTTTCCGGGCAGTGTATATACATACCAAACTGCTGCCTGTAAATTATGCAGAAGGGGAGAATCTGCCAATACACCTGACATATTGGCCTTATGTCGATATCAGCAAAAAACGCAAATCGGCACCAATAACGGCCGGCGGATGTATCAGTCCATCCTTATAGGGACTAGAGGCAGGAATCACGAAAGAATAAACAAGCGTGTCCAGTTTTTTAATACTAATGAGTGATGAAGCGTTAAAAAGCAAGAAGAACTAGGGCTGGACGATAACTCAATATTAATATACACTACTCACAAAAAGTTACGGATATTTAGGTTTTTGTATGATGTCAGAATGAATCTAAAATCCACTTCAACCTTTCCAGCTGAACTGAATTAAACTTTTTTCTAAACTTTTCAATGCACATGTGACTCCTGTCTGTGAAAAGTGCTATACAAATAAAGTTTACTTACTTACTTACTTACATGTACACTGTTCAATGGTTAAATATCTCTTGCACATCATGCTGTTTTCCAAATACCGAAAGTTGAATATCCCTAACTTTTTGTGAGTAGTGTATATCGATCAATAGAGGTTTTTTCAATAGAAAAAAAGAGGGTCGATAAAAGTTCGATATAGAAACACAGTTTTCTGCTGTAGCCTATCAGGTAGCACGATACTACAGTCACTCCTTCCGCCGAACCAATCACAAACGCAGACCAGGCAAAGGCTGAACTGGAATTCACTGTTAGTGTGATCTTTATTATCAGTAGGTCATTCAGCAAAAGCTTAAAGGGGAAGTTCGTTTTTTGTTTTTTTTTTCTTTAATCTGGACCTGTTTTCTCGCATTAATTACATTCATTTACTCACCCAGACAGTTTTGGTGCAACTTGAATTCCTTTGGGAGATTTTTAGATCCACTTGAGATCAGCGTATGTCCGATATAATGTGGAATCGCCACAAAAAAGCAGCTTCGGTCTGACTGTTTCGTAACAAAACATTGGTGAAATGAAGGAGTTTTCCCGCATCACTTCCATTATATCGGACATACGCTGATCTGGAGTGGATCTAAATACCTCCCGAAAGAATTCAAGTTGCACCAAAACTGTCTGGGTGAGGAAATGAATGTATTTAAGCTAGAAAATAGATCCATATTGAAAAAGACTGAACTTTCCCTTTAAATGGCCATGACTGCACCTAAAATGGCTTTTAATTTGATAATGGCTTTTTTTCTTTTTGATAAATATCAATACAAATTTTTTTTTTAGCGATAATCTTTTTTTCTATATTGTCCAGCCATAAAAAGGACGTTTCCACCCACGTCTCTCTCCGTTGCCTTGAACAATGCTGCATTCGGTGGTGAATTTCCCGCACAGTCCTGCAGATGTGACGTCATTGACGCTGCATCCGCGTCCCCGACAGTTTTGATCCAGGAAGGACACGTGGCGGTGAATTCAAACACTGTAAGCGATAGTTATGGATCCTTCTGCCGTCGGCAAACGATCCAGATCAACTGAAAGACACTAAAAAGTGGAACTACGAAGAAAAAGACTTTATCAGCGTAATAATGAACGTTCTAGCTTCAGTTTGTGCTTCTGTGACGGCTTGGCTGGTGGCTGCAGTTACCCGCAGCGCCAGTCACGAGTTTCTAAATCTTTCCTCAAGTCCCTTAAAATTAGGGGATGCACGATATAATCGGCCCCCTATCGGTATCGACATATATCAGCCTTAAAACTAAGTGTCAGACATCGGCCACCCCACCGATATTTAACCGATCAACCCGCTGTTTCTAAAATCTACAAAAAACTAATTTCTTCTTCTTCAAAAAATTCTTTTTTACAGACTTTAAAACTTCTGAAGACCAGGGGTGGGAAAACGTATCGATACACTAAACCAGGGGTCGGCAACCCAAAATGTTCAAAGAGCCATATTGGACCAAAAAAACGAAAAACAAATCTGTCTGGAGCCGCAAAAATGTAAAAGTCTTAAATAAGCCGGTCGGCAACCTGTTTCAGCCAAACAGCCTTTTAGACCCGTTTCCTACAATAAAGAAAACACTGGAGCATCAACTGACTTTTAACATTGATAATTAAATAAAACTTTAACGTTAAATGTGTTGCATTTAACATAAGCTAGCAAAAAAACATTTTAAACTAAAAAAAAGAAAGACGTCGGGTTGAAGGTCACTTTTTAAAAAAAAAATCTATTTTAGTTGTTGTATTTATGTAGGATGGAAAAAGACGCAGCTTTAATAATCTACCAGCAGCAAACCAAACACGCTGTCGTGTCTGTGCCGTCATCCTTTTACTGGCGCGTGCAGTAAGCTACCCGAAAAATGAAATTACTGTTTCACAAAATATGAACATAGCTACGCAAAATAATCTGGTCAGCAGTGAAAACAGATGAATCTGCCCACGCAGCGCTGAACATGCTCAGTGCATCAGACACTTTTCTTCTCTATCGTCGGCCTACCTGCTGGAGAAGTGATCAAAGCGCAGCATGACGGGGTCGGAGTGGACAAATAAGCTTTTGCTCGTTTATTATTCACTTTAAATGCCAGAACTGCAGCAACAGAGACGCTCCGCTGTGAGGCGTTCGTGGGTTAGTGCGCCAGGAGGAAAGTTCAGCGCTCCGCGGCACGTCCACACTCAGTGATATTCTTTGTTTGTAATTAATTCCGTTTTTAATGTTTAATTCCATGATTGCTGATTCGATAGGGCTGTATCATGCTATGCTGCACAATAGCAGCACGTGAGCATGAAGTGCAGTTATTAACACTGATTGGCTGCGTAAAGGTTTGTGAGACGCATCATCATGCTGGACAGTTACTCGTCGTTTCACTGCAGTTACCTGCTTGTTGCACCTGACACTCAATGGGCTGCTTTGCAAAATGGTAAAATATAAATTATGTCTTTATTTCAATAGTTGAGTTGGATTTTATTTCACGTGCTGCATTTTCAGTGCTCGGAGAACTCGGGAAAAGTGCGCAACTGTACATGAATCCCTCAGAGGGATCATCATAATCCTCAAATTTAGAATAAGATAAGAAACTTTATTGTCTCTCAAGGGGACATTTGTCTTGGTCTTTTAGAATCACATTATTAAAGTGAACCAACCAAAATACAATACACTTTAGTAGAATAGTCATTAATTCATTTTCCAATGCAGGGAGCCGCAACAGAGGGACCAAAGAGCCGCATGCGGCTCCGGAGCCGCGGGTTGCCGACCCCTGCACTAAACTATTGCGACATTTTCATATGCTGATATCATGTTGACATTTAAAAACGCAGTATCGGTCTATTTTTCAAATGAAATCTTCGATATTTCTTCGTTCCATTACGAATTCTTGCGAGAAGTCACGAAAATTTTTCACTATTTTCACATGCTGATATCGTATGGACTTTTAAAAATGCGGCATCGATCTATTTTGACAACAAAATCTCGCAAGATTTTGTAAGTAAAATAAATACATACCATGTTTTTAAATATCAATTTGATATCGGCATATGCAAATATCGCGATATTTCAGTGTATCGATAGTTTTTCCCACCAAAGTGTCAGAAATGGATAACAAAACTGCTATTTGGAATGACTGCTTATTTTTTTCAGCTTTAATATTGGTATCGATATCAGTTATCGGCCACATGAGTTTTAAAATATCGGCATATTTGATATCAGCCAAAATTCCACTATTGTGCATCCCTAGTAAAAATGTATAATCATTGGAAGTAAAAATATAAAGTAGGGGTGTAATTTTTCATTCGCTTTTTACATTTTCTGCACGTTTTAAGTCGTGGGTCTCAGATCATAAAATCTGAAGTTGTAAAATGATTTAAAACGTTCCTGGTTTCCTGTGTTTTCTGAGAGTACAGAGCCCCTTTCAGACCTGCACTGGAAAGCGGTAATAATGTGGACTTTATCCTTTATACCGTCTGCATTCAGACAAGCGTTCCGGTCTTTTACCTCGGACATGTACCGCTACATTACATTATTATTCATTACTTTAGTTTCTTGTTATTTGAATTTCTGTTGTCTATTTAGCCTTTTTTAAATTGGAGGGTATGAATCATTTTGAGGACGACTGTATGTGAATAATCTGGGAACACAGGCTGGTGTGACAGCGGTGCAGACAGATTGTGGTCTGCAGAGGACACGCTTCTACGTGGGGACAGTTGGACAAAGCAGAAAATAAGCAGCGGAGACGAGGAGCTTTCCTCAGTCTGCTTCTTCTTGAGCCGCGTTGATCCGTCTCCGTTTCACCGACAGGTCACCAAAGTCCTGAAGGACCTGGACCTGGAGAAAATCATGACGGCCCAGGCCAAAAACCTGAGCGGGGGCCAGAAGAGGAAGCTCTCCGTGGGCATCGCCATTCTTGGGGATCCGAAGGTACGTGGATGCGGTGGATGTCGGGTCTAAACGATGCGGGTTCGGGCTTGTCTCAACGCGTCTCTGTCCCCGTCAGATCCTGCTGCTGGACGAGCCCACGGCCGGCATGGACCCCTGCTCCCGACACCAGGTTTGGTCTCTGCTGAAGAGTCGGCGAGCGGGGAGAGTCATCGTGCTCAGCACTCACTACATGGACGAGGCCGACATCCTCGCCGGTACGTACGAGGTCGTCCTGAAGCCGTTAGACCTGCGTCACGGTGGGTAAACCGATACCAGACACACGGGGGTTCCCTTCAATCCCCATAGTTGCTGGAATCTGGTGGTTCCAACTAGCACCACTTGGCGAAAGTGAACTAATTAACTTGAGATTTTTTCTAATTACGTTTCGTGACGCGCACATTCTGATCGAGTACAAACGAGTAGCCGATTTCACATCAAAGGACGGATTAGGCGGCATTCAATAGGGGAGCTATATGCTGCAGAAGCACAGGTGAATCACAGGGAAGCACCGGGGATGGTAGCAGAAGTTGGTGCTGCCTTTGCTGCTATCGGTGCAGGAGGGAGGAGTTGCAAACAAACTCACCACCACACAAGAGAAGAGGCCCAAAGGTGCGGATTCAGCCGGATTTCACCCACACTGATGTAGCGGTTATTTTCAGGGAGAAACTCCGGACTCTACCTTTAACTTTAGGTGGTTCAGCTCGGGCCGGAGATATGTTCTGTTCCTTTTCTACTTTTTTTAGTTGAATGCCGTTAAAATAATTTTACAGACATTGATAGATCTTTATTTCATGTTAATGTTGCTGTTGAATATATTATTATTATTATTATTATTATTATTATTATTATTATTCTTATATCAATGTCTCAGTTAAAAGCATTTTCTAGACATTAATTGATCTGGAGTTTATTTATATTAATGTCTCTGTCTTTTATTTGATTCACTCATCCACTAAAATGCATTTAAAGGTCCCATATTATGCAAAATGCACTTTTTCAAGTTTTTAACACATAATTATAACTTGCTGGAGTCTATGGAGACCCCCTGAAGTGTGTGCAGATGCGTACTCTCTGTATTTCTCCCTCCCTGCATTTCTGTGAAAGAGTCCTCCAGCAAGCCGTTTCTAAAACGGTCTCTTTGTGACGTACGAAGAAGACCTGGCCCGCCTACTAGGCCCTCCCACTGTCACTGGTACAGCCCTCTTGCTCTCAACACCCCCCCCCCCCCCCCCGCGCGCGCGGCCCCCCACCCCCTCCGAGCTACAACCGTCCTTGCTCCGCATTGAGCAACTGAGAATGCGGTGGGGGGAGGACAGCATGCTAGCTGCTCTGTTTCATGCTGCAAGAAACAAGTCTTTTTGCAGTATCAGCTGAATAAGTGTGGACTCGATGGATATATCTTTTATTTTTCCTGGAAATCCTCCTGAAACGGTCTGAAAAGAGTTCATGCATGTGCTGAGTGAGCATTTTACACCGGAGTCTGTCAGCAGCCTGTTTCAGCTCCAGTCCGGCTTTGCCACTAAACTGTGGCTGAAACTTGGAGTCATACCAACTCTCTGTGAGCCGCCCTTCAACATCGGAGGAGGTAAGTTGTCAGGTTTAACCGTGTTTTTAAATCATTTTAGCGACATGTCGGCAAAACACAGCCAGCGTTAGCTTTTAGCCGAGTTACATCAGCTGTTAGCCATGTAGCTGTGTGAGAAGCAAACTTTCTCTCATTATACCACGAACGCGTTGTACGGAGAGACCACAGCAGCCTTTCTCTTTCTTTTTTACATGAATACTGTTACTGTGGGGCATTTAGTGAAAAGGCTTTTAAAGTTTACATGCTGTTTGCAACTGTGAACGGAGGAGGAGCGGTGGGGGGGGGGGGGGGGGGTACGGCAGAATGTAAACGAGCTAATGTTCCCGGCTCGTTTGCACACGTTGTTGCAGCTTGTAATGCAAAGATAGCGGAGATCACGCAACAACAGCTGCCGCAAATCAGCGCTCATTAACGGGACAGAGACGCAGGCTCAGAGTGCACACACATGCAGCCTGCTTGTTCTGGACCCCCACCGATAACGGCACGGACACGGTGTGCAAGACTGCCAGCTAAAGCTATTTATGTACTTTACTGACTTAGACAATATACTGTAATATGGCACTGTTGCATGACTTTTAGTTTTGTGTTCATGTAACTTTAGTTTATTCAAACGATATACATCATAAGATGTGTACATTAGTCTTTTTTCTTTCTAATAATAGTATTTATAAAGTAGAAGGTTAATTTCTGATCACTTTGATTTCTTCCTCAGGTGAGCACACCACTACTGAGTGCAGGAAAAAGAGATGCTGCCTCCCAGACTGATCTGACATTACAGCCACGCTTCAGAAGTGCAGGTTTGTAGCTGTGTGGAATTATTTTTATTTACTGGTAATGAAACTTTACTCTTTACTTTCACTGTAACTCGTACTGTTTTTACTGAGGTGTTTTGATATATCATGCGTAGATTAACTAGTGAAATATAATTAACAGCTGTCCAGGCCTCTGTGTCCTGCAAACATGGTTGGACAGCCACACTTCCTCGTGTAACCACTAACCCACTTTTTAACTTCAACTCCAATAGAGACCAGCAAAAAGACCTTGTGAGGAAATGGAGGAGGGAGAGGATCCATTTGAGGGCACATCTTCAATGGCAGAGTCACGAGAGGAGGATGTCACCTATGATCCTGCAAACTCTGCCTCAGTGTCACTTTCAACAGACATGTAAGTTGCTGTAGTGTCCCTACATTCATGCCGTACATGATGAGACTTCATTAGAAAAACAAGCAGTGAATATTCTGGCAGCTACAGTCCTTAATTTTTTCCTCCTTTTTTTTTTCTTCCTTTCTTTATGTTGTATCAAACATCCCACACAAGACAAAGATGTATATTACGTGTGGGGAGGGATGTAACGATACAAAAATTTCATATCACGGTTATTGTGACCAAAATGATGACAGTTATGAAATACGCCACCAGCATCTTCAAAAATATCCAAAATGGATCTAGACGTCTGCTTTGTCCTTTTATAAGGGGGGAGAAATCTCCAGAACTGTCCACATGGGTGCATTTGTTGCTTTCCACCATGTTTTCGTATATTAAATAATGCAAACTGGGACTGCTGCTGCTTTTCCAGACAATAAGAAACATAACAGTTTTTCAAAGTGCAGTAATCAGTCACGGGTTTAACGATAACTGAAATTTGAAACGGTATTACTAATTGCTGGGTATTTTATGGGAACACTGAACTTTCTGCAGTGGTGAACATCAGTGAAGCATCTTTCTTCAGACTTGAAAAGGTTGGAGGAAAACAAAATGTTTATCCTCACAGAAGAACGTGGAGGAAAACAAAATGTTTATCCTCACAGAAGAACGTGGAGGAAAACAAAATGTTTATCCTCACAGAAGAACATGGAGGAAAACAAAATGTTTATCCTCACAGAAGAACATGGAGGAAAACAAAATGTTTATCCTCACAGAAAAACATGGAGGAAAACAAAATGTTTATCCTCACAGAAAAACATGGAGGAAAACAAAATGTTTATCCTCACAGAAGAACATGGAGGAAAACAAAATGTTTATCCTCACAGAAGAACATGGAGGAAAACAAAATGTTTATCCTCACAGAAGAACGTGGAGGAAAACAAAATGTTTATCCTCACAGAAGAAAAACAAAATGACCGAGGAAAACAAAATGTTTATCCTCACAGAAGAACATGGAGGAAAACAAAATGTTTATCCTCACAGAAAAACATGGAGGAAAACAAAATGTTTATCCTCACAGAAAAACAGGGCAAATGGCAGTAAATATAGCAGATTTTATTTACCATCATTTTTTTTCTTTCCAGATCTTCAGAGCTATGCAGCTGCAGGTGTTCAGTATGACGCCTTTCATCAACATGCTCGTATGTTCACTGAGCCGGCGATTGTCCACCAGTGGACGTCTTCACAGAATGACATCCTACAACGTCTCAGCATGGAGGGAAAGACCACTGTTGGTGGTGACACGAGGGCTGACTCTGCAGGTATTTTTATGATCCCCCATGTTCTGCTGCAGTTACTAAAGAATGGAAAAAACTGGACGCAAATGTTTTAGTTTTTCTGATGAAAGAACAGTCTCCGCTTTCTTGTGATAGTTCTGGTGTTTACTTCGGCATAGCACACAGTATTCTGTGGCTCTCCAAAAATCAGAGAAAATACTTAGAAATCTTGGCAACATGGAGCTCTCTGCTCTGAAAACGTCTGACAGTTAATGACTTCAGTGCACCAAATTTATTTGTATTCATCTATTCGTTTTTTGCCTTAAATTTTGGGGCAAATGAAATAAATCCTGGGCCACTATTTTTGTGGTCACTGAATAGGTCTGTATTTGACACAGGCATTGACATTAGACAGGCTTCTTGATTATTTTTACACAGATTCTTTCACAATTCGAGATGGAAAACACTGAGTGATTATTTGAACTGGATTACATTTTATGTTCTGGTCATTATACTGCAGTGTGAAATGAAGTGTTGCATTTGATGGTCATAAAATTGTTTTGAGAGCCGTCATCTGCACTCAAACCAAATTACAAAACTAATAACTAGTTTTTTGTTTTTTTTTGTTTTTTTTAAAGTATTCAGTTAATTGAAGTATTCCAGTAACTGAGAGTAATTTGGTGACATGTTTTCTCCTCTTATTTAGGAACATCCTCATTGTTCAAATTGGAGAAAGTCATGTTGAACAAGTGAATCCTGAAAGCTGGAAAAAATGAGTCCCCCCCCCACCAGTGGAGGTGTTCCAGTGTCATCCTTCGTTTTGCACTAAAGAATGTGTTTTTTCCTTGGAATGCTGTGCAGGTAAAGATAATGGAGCAAGCTCTGATAAATCTTAGCATGTGCACATTGTCAGTATAACATTTTCTTTATCTCTAGACTCTACCTGGGGGGTCTGTACTACTGTACTACTACAAGCCAAAAATCCTGCAGGAGAACCAGTCTTCAGAGGGCAAGAAGAGAGTGTGTGTGGATAAACCAGTGAAGACTGAGCCACTTTTTGTAAGTTTGAAATGCTTTATTTTGTTTCCAAATACAGAAATGCAAAGTTTTAGTTATTTACATCATTTACAAAACAGAAATCATTTACAGAATCTAAAGAAAACGCTGTAAAGTGAAATCAAGAGAACTTTCAAAATGTTTGTGTCCCATGTGCACACAAACAAAATGTAACCCCCCCCCCCTCTTTGTACCTTTTGAAAAATCTTTGTGGACCCAGTGTCTTACACGGCGATGAAGATTCCCATCCTGAGAGACCTGCGAGCAGAGTGTGCGACCAGATGGGGGGGGGTCATCGCAAGCTGTGCGTCTCGCTTCAATCGAGGGGGGAAGCTTGAATCCTTCATGCCGGCCCTCTGGAACCGGAAATTCACCACACATGCTGGAACAACTACCAGTGCTCTCTGTCCAAGGAAGCCCCGACACCATCGGACAAAGCTTCAGTATCACATGTACCTGAATCACCTGGGGAGCAAAAACAAGTGTCATAAAACATTTCTTATTTTACATTTTTACATGCAGGTGTTGAAGCCCAAAGGCAACTTTTAGCAAACACTTTTGAACTGTAATCTCCTGAAATATTTATATATTCATAGTTTTCTGATTTATTTATTTATTTTACCATGTGAATGTTTTCTACTTTTATATAACTGTTTAACTTTTTCGTACTCCTTTATGTTGAGGAAAAAGAACACTGATGCTGCTTTTGTCTTTTACAAATAAATGTATTATTCAATAAATTTGTTTTATTTCAAAGATCATATGTGAATGCAAACAAAGCTATAATGTCTGAACAAGATGGTTTATAAGTTTAGCTATAACTATACTAGTTTGTGGTATGACTGTTATGCCCACTGAAATATGACTTGATGGCATGAAGTCACAAATTCATTTTTAATTGGGGGACATTGAGAGATTGTTCAGATAAACCTGCCAACTTACTTCTCTATGGGCTACATGCTCAACTCCACTACTTCCTGAAATTATTAGTGCTCCTCTGTTTCATGTCTTTCATTACTGGACAAACTGATTAATCCAAGTTTGCCTGATCTCAGCTACCATGACAACGATGGTCAGACACCTGGATTAATCAGTTTGTCCAATAATGAAAGACGGGAAAAGTTGCAGTAAATTCAGGAAGTAGTGATGTGCATAAAGCCCGTTCTTTGATCTGTAAACGGCCATGATCTGCTCTGTAATGCAGCATTCCTGATGTAAAGAGCAGGGATTCAGCTAACAGGCTCTAAAAGGTGGTCCAACATACGGGTCATATGGTCCTCTACCTGCTGCATCTGTCTCAGAACCTATAGGGTAACATTTATAAGGTAAGTGTTGATGTGGAGAACAAAATCATGCAAGTCAAATTGTGGCCAAAACTTTATTAGCTGTGGTATTTCCTGACAGACATTCTCCTGCTCTTTAGGCATCGTTGCACAATTTCCACATGAGCAGCACCTATAATGCACACCATAAAATATGAAATATTAAACAGGATTATTCCTGGATTATATTAGGTTACTTATTAACATTTAAAAAGAAACCATCTTGAATTAGCAACTGTAGTTGAGACTGAAGAATGTTGAGGAAATAGTGTTTGCAGTGATCATAAAACAGATGCAAGCTGCAATAATTACTGTAAAATAACTATTACAGGATGTACGGACAAATTGTAGTTTGCTTTTCTTCCAAAAACATCAAAGAGCAGAATGGCCTGAATTCTGATAAATGAGTAGCAGTGGATGATTACAGCTAGATAATTATTGATTAAAAACATAGTGATGGTGAACTGTAGTGTCATAACTCAGACTGTGGGTAATGCAGTGTGACGAAGGTTCGTAGCTCAATCAGAATTGTGTTTTATTCTCCAGCATTAGATTTGCTGTTTCTCTGAGAAACACTTGGCGTTTTCAGGTTTTGTACTTTTCAGTGGGCATAACAAAGAGCCGAATATATACACAATTTTTACTTTTTATTCTTTTTTTTTAACGAAAAAACGAGGCAATATCGCGTTGTACTGGCGTTTTAAACTTTTACCCATTCAATAGACAACAAAAGAACTCTATTCTCCGTCGGGGGAAAAACGTTTAAAAACATCAAACCTTACCGTTCAGAAACTGCATTTCCACTTCTTCCTCTTCCTCTTCTTGCTGCTCCTCTCCTTCAGCTTCAGATTCGGGATCAAATATATCCGTTTGGAGTCTTTGTTTTGGGCAATCGGACTATTTTTAGCAGCCATCATAACAGACGCTGGTTGTCATGGTTGCGGGCTGGTGGGGGCGCGGCCTTCGAGCGGGGCGGGGGCGTGGAAAGCAGCAGCTCATTACATATTAAGTAGGGCACCAAAACAGCTTGGCCAGCAGAGGGCTGAATAAGGGGGTTTCTGGTGCATGCTGTCTTCCTAATCTGAGAGGGATTTTCCTGCACAAATGGCAAATACATGTTCTGGGGGCCTTATTGTTAATATATTTACTTTCAAATTGCACCATAATATTGGACCTTTAAGTGGAAAAAATTGTTGCTTTTTGGGGAAAGTATTGCTCTGCAAATAAAAAGAGATTAATCAAGATTAATTATTGCAAAGCCTTTAATTAATTGGATAAATTTTTTCTCTCACCTCTAATGATTCTAGTTTTTCTGTTGTATTTTGATTTTTGATTTTGTTTTTCCCATTTAATTTTTTTTTTTAAAATCTCACTTTATTTTATTTTATTTTTTATTTTATTTTATTTTATTTTATTTTATTTTATTTTATTTTTATTTTTTTTTTTATTTTATTTTATTTTTTTTTTATTTTATTTATTTTTTTATTTTATTTTATTTTATTTTATTTTATTTTATTTTATTTTATTTTTTATTTTGTTTTATTTTATTTTATTTTATATACCTGACCTGCTGTATCTGGTATAACGAGCAACCATTTTCCCTCTAGATCGTAAAGCCGTGATCTCTCAGGGCCAGCTCAAGTGTGTCGGCTCGTCGCTGTATCTCAAGATCAAGTGTGGCGTCGGATATCATCTCAGGCAAGAAACCTCTGATCTGTGATTCCAGTGAAGTGTTGGCTGGTGTAACTAAAGCTGTATTTTTGGAAATGACTCCAGTGTCGGTATTTGCTGGTACTTGTCCTCATGTGTGACTGTCGGCCGTGGACCAGCGCGCTGGAGCGGTCTGTTCTCTGCGTCCCATCGTCTCTGACTTCCTCCTCTGCAGGATGTCCATCAGCGAGCGCTGCGATGCCGAGAAGATGACATCACTGGTCCAACACCACGTCCCCAAGGCCAAGCTGTCGCGGCAGCGCGAGGCGGAGCTCACCTTCACGCTGCCGTTCGAGAGCATGGACACGTTTCCAGGTCAGACGACGAAGCCAGGAAGGACGGCTTCTTCTAGTCCTCAAACGCATCGTCACGACTCGTTTGTCCTTCGTAGGTTTGTTCTCGCAGCTGGACGGCCAGCCGGAGCTGGGAATAGTCAACTACGGCGTTTCCATGACGACGCTAGAGGATGTTTTCCTGCGTTTGGAGGCGGAGGCGGAGGTGGATCAAGCTGGTGAGTCAGGCCCCGCCCCCGCTGCTGCTGGGTGGAAATGAACGGATGAGGACAGCGGTGTCTCTGTCCCCAGACTACAGCGTCTTCAACCGGGAGCAGACCGAGGACGAGTACGACAACGCCTCCCTGGACGACACCGACCAGCGGCTGCTCACCTTCTCCGACGGCAAGTCGGACGTGGTGTCGGGGCACGCTCTGTGGCGGCAGCAGTTCAGCGCCGTGGCCTGGCTGCACATGCTCAACATGCGGCGGGAGTGGAAGGCCTTCCTGTACACGTGAGTGCCGGACGTGACGCGGAGATCACGACGTTAGCTAGCGCCAGACACTGCAGGCAAATAGGATCAAAAATGTAACTAACCGGTATCACCATGAAACATTCCTGCTTTATTCCTCACATCAGCACTATCACTTTTTGTATTGCAAGTTTTCTGAAATTTTATGTTTAAATATGCAAATTAGGTGTTATATAGCCAAAAATGCGCTAATTTGCATACATTTCTAGGGAAAAAAAATCTAAACAGAATTAAACCAGGTTCAAAGTTCCTTTTGAAATTTGTTCACATATTAAAGTCGAAAGTTTCTACAAAGGGGATTTTGGATATATCTATAGATCATTTCGCAATTTAGAATATACTCTCAACAACCAGAAAAACTAATTTTTTGGCATATTTTTGGGATGAAATGTTCGATAAAACAGGCTGTGAATGAGATATAAAAAAATCCATCTGTAAAAACTTTAAGAATGCAGTCGGGAGCAAAACTTGAAAGTTTGGTTTCTGTAAGTGCTCCTGAAGTGGAGATGTTTTATCCGGAGTGAGAGAAAAAACTAGTTTTGAGAAAACGTCCTTTAAAGTTTTGTATTGTAAAATTCTCCATATTTTTGTTCTAAAACTATTTACAGACATCAGATCCAGTCAGATTCATGAGAACAACTAAGCAGAACATTTATAGCTCATAAATACGGATAAATGTTCATCACAGCATGTGTGGAAGCTTCATCTGGACACGATCTCAGCATCACTGTCACACGTTCTCACATCTACAGCTGCAGACGACCTGAGAAAATCACCTGCAGATATCTGGATGTAAAATTCAGAACATGTTTGGAATAAAGAAATATTTACACACATCACATCCAGTAAAATCAATAAAAGTAAACATACAGAACATCTATATAATATAATATCCAAGAAGGAGAGATGTATCTCCTCTTTTTATCATGAAGAGTTTCTGGCAGGTTTTAGGGGACATGCAGCAATTCACAAAACTTTCCTCTTTTTTGAGGGCTTCATTTTTAAATTATAATTCATGAGCTAAGAGGATGTGCACGTTTATGTAAAAGCGACTCCATGTTGCATCCGGAGGAGGAGAGAGGAGGACGGATGCATCATTCTGCAGTGATCTCCTTCACAGAGACACTTCAGAAGCAAACTGCTGTAAAAGCAGGATTTTATTCCCTCATCTCCTCCTGAATCCTGTCTCTGCTTTATGTTTGTTATATTAGAGCAAATTAACTCGCTGATCAGCTGATTCAGACGTGCAGCGTCGACAGGATGTGATCGACAGCTTCGTGGAGACAAACTCGCGGATATTTTACCCGCTGGTTGCGGTAAATGTGACGTCCTGTCGTCTCCTACAGATAAACGGCGCCGTCTCTCTCTCTGAAAAACATTTTGGACGCGTTTCTTTCGGTATTTTAACTTCATATCCAACAAAAACCAGAAGAGAGGAGGCTGTACTGTGTCACGTGACCAGTGTGAACCAATGACATTGTCCAAAATTAAAATCCGCCAATGAGAGTCCGCGCTAAGCATAAAACCCTCCCTGTTCCGATCAAGTTTAGCAGTCGACACAGCTGGAAATATCAAGTTTCGTTCAGTAAAAAGAGACGTTTCCAACGATACCAGACATGACGGGTTCAGACGAGCACCACGGTGCTGCGCTCCGTTAAAAACACCAACTTTAGCTGCATTTAGAGATTTGGATGCATCAGACAAAGTGTCATGAAATTAACTCCTAAAATATTGATTTTTAAAAAAAATTTAATCTGAAAGAAAACATGTTGAAGGAGGGAAAAAAAACGAAATCTCAAAATTGACCAGGTGATGAAAATCGGGGTTTTTGCCTGTCGTGCATCACCGTAACGAGAGGAAACCTGTCTGTGATCAAAAATATCACCTCTGATGTGTCTGCTGATGAGGGATCAGAGCATCTCTAACAGCCAAACTCGCGTTAACTTCACTCTTCTGTTGTCCTTCATTCCTCATGGTGGACGGTTTCTGTCCAGCGGTAGTCTTCATCATGTCTGTAACCTGAACCAGCTCGCCTTCCTTCCGTCTCTCTGGACTCCACCTTCTCAGATGCTCTGGAAGTTCGCCTTCCTCACAGTTGTTTGCTGAGATCGGTATCGGTTGATATTGGAAATTTAGAGTTGGGCGATATCGGTATATTGGATATCGGTAAAAAAAAAAAAAGTCAATATTGAACATACCTAGTTTTTACAACAGTTAATTAGAAGTAGACATTTTTGTCCTTAACTGCTTTATTGTCACCAATTCTGGCATTTTTTTTAAAAAGGTTTTGTTTAATCAATTTGTTTTCTTTTTCTTTTTTTTCCCCCTTTTAACATTTTTTGTTTGTTTTTCTATAATCATAGATAAATTTAGGCTCTGTGGTGTGGTAGATGAAGAGCAGCTTGAATGTTGTAGCGATGGGGGGGTAATTTCCATGTCTGACCTCTGATCTTTGTGAATGGTCCTGCTGCAACGTTTCTGATGTTTGCTGGAACCGAACGTTGCTCCAGCGCCGTCTGAAAGGATCTGTCTCCATGTGCAGTCTGGTCTTGTTCCTGCTGTTCGTCGCCGCCGTCCTCGTGGTGTCTCTGGCCACCGGAAACATCCAGATTCACTCTCCAGACCGCCAGTTTTTGCCCATTTACCTCCTGAAGCGGAACCAGGCGCCCCGGAGGTACGCCTCGAGTCTCCTGGTCAAGAACTCGTCAGGTGAGGCTCGACCAGAGCTGACGATTTACCGGGACGATACCAGATGTTCGATACCGCAGTCACGCTTTTCCCTCCTCATTTTCAGACTCGGACATCTCCGACTTCATCCACAACCTGGAGTCTCAGGACATCAAGGTGGAGCTGATGAAAGACGCTGACTACATGACGGTGGCGCCTCACAGTGCCGCCATCAATGTGTCAGGATCCAGCAAGGTCGGCTTACTGTTCATCGTCACGTAGATGCAGGGTTCTGGATTAAATGCTCCACCTGCGAGGCCTCTGAGCTCCTCCCATAAACTTTCATATGTTGCAGGGTTTCAGATACAGCATCGCCTTCAACAGCACCACGGTTCACTCCTTACCGATGGCCGTCAACATCCTGAGCAACGCTCTGCTCAGAGGGCTGAACGGCACCGGCCACATCCGGACCTGGACCAAGCCGTTTGATCACGTAAGCCAGCATGCAGCCAGAAGTCCGGTTTCTGAGACTGAGAGGTTAACGTGTTCCTGCTGGCGTTTCTCAGATAATCTCAGACGCCACGTCCTACGCGCTGGTCTACATCGAGGCCATCATGCTGGGCATGCTGGCCGCTGGGATGCCCGCTTACTTCGCAATGGACCACACGAGAGACCGAGAGGTAACCACGCCGGGATGTTGATCCTCCGGGGCTGACGGAGGCGCTGGTGCAGCCAGATCACGTCTGATTTAAGCTGACGTAGCAACAGAGACTCATTTCCAACTTCTGTGGATGCCCTTTCCAAAAATAAGTATTCCTTATGTACATGTCATTAAGTATACTCAAGTATAGTAGAAAATATCCCCCAAGTGTACTTTTATTTACCAAGTACACTTATATAAATGTAATAGCAGTATACTAACAAGTATACTTCTTGGGACTAAATTGGCCCACTTTAAGTATTTAAAAGTACACTTTCAAGTATACTGAAAGTAATGTTCTTGTTAGTTTAATTCTACAAAAACTTCAAGCTTACTTTTACTTTTAGAAAGTACACTTTTAAAGGAATAGTTCACCCACAGAATGATGTAACTTTATCTTCCACTTCTCCTCATGGTGAGAAAGACTCTGCAGCACTTTTTAATATCTCAAATGCAGCCGGCGATCAGGAAGGCTTCTCATTTCCCCCCAACTTTCATATAATGGAGTTCACCGGGGTCCGAGCCAAAAAGGTCCATAAAAGTCCACAAAAACTTGTCAATATTCCTCCATATTTCTCGTCCAATGTAATCCAAGTGTCCTGAGTGGGTAGCATCTACTATCTACTAAATGATGTGGTTTCCAGTAAATTCTGGACACTACCCACTCAGGACACTTGGATTACATTGGACGAGCAGTATGGAGGAATATTGACAAGTTTTTGTGGAAAATAAAGTTACATGATTCTGTGGGTGAACTATTCCTTTAAGTAGACTGAAAGTAATATATATGATTTGAACTGGGGGTTTTTAAAGTGTGAGAGAGGGCGCCTAAATCTTTCGATATAGGATTTAAAAACATGAATGTACATCTTGCAGTATGCCACAAAGAAACCAGTGTGTGAAAATGAACTATTAATTTACGATTAAGCATGTCGTTCAAAAATTTAAATATATGTATAAACTAAATAAACTACATTTATTAGTAAATGCAAAGTGAACTTTAAGTTTATTTCTGATAAGTACATAGACAAACTGAAAGTATGCTGTCCTATTTAAAGTTTAAAATTAGTATACTTCAAGCATACTTGCATATACTACTTTTTGGTAAGGGTAGGGCAGACTTCAAACTACAAACCAGTTTTTAAATCATGTCGATAGACCAAATTTAACTGGAGTTATGATATAAAATGTACAACCTAGTGTTTAATTCACGTTTGGTGAAGGAAAAAAAAACATAAAAACGGCTGATTCTATGGAAACTGCCCGCAAGCAAGAAAAAAGTTTCAGAAAAGCCAAACAAACCTTTTACTGTTGGTAGAAAAATGCACCACATCAACCAATCAGAAAATTCTGTGATAACATGATGGCAGAAGTCGTAGACATCAATACGTAGACGGCCCATTAAACGCTGCTGGCTGATCTTGGTTCAGACAGCTGCCGTCAGAATGAACAGTAGGCTCCTCAGATCTCATTATAATCACGTGTACGACCGATCAAAGATAAAATAAAATACCACAATACATACTTACATGGCTCTAGTATTTAAATAACCAAAACAAACTGGAAAAAAACCTTTATTTGAATGACATTTATTTCACCAAACAATTTTAACTCTCATAAATAAAGTCAAACTTTATTCATTTGATTCAAACTGGATTCAGAGTTCTGGAATCACTGATGTTTTAGCCTTTATGGAAAGTTCGGACATTGAAAATTATGTAATGACTTCATGAATTGGTACCACTGAAGGTACGTTTGTCTGGACAAATATAATGATAACAAAAATAGCTCATAAGACTTTAATTTAAGAACTGATATCTGCCATTTTTTATGCTCTTCCTGTTAAATGATTTTGGTTATTAAGTTCTTACATCAATAGTTTTGGTATTGCACTGCCAAAAACAGCTTTTAGGTATTCTAGATGTTCTTTTCTGTCTCTTTTAGTCACATGATTCACACCACAGGTAGTACTTGATTGCATTACCATTATTTTTGATGACAAAGTTGGTCTCTTAATTTCTTCCATGGAAATGTGTATATATATATATATATATATATATATATATATATATATATATATATATATATATATATATACATCATTACACAAGATCTGGTTTATATTCTTCTATTTGAACAAAAGTGGAGATGCTTTGCAGGTTTGCTACTGTCAGTACATAATCAAAATGCTATATAAAGCTAAAAAATTGTTTAAATCGATCAAATAGTCCCGTGCAGCCTCTAAACGGTTGGCATTTTCCATCAGCCCATTTATCTGGAAATAGGTTGGAAATTCACCAGGTTAAACATGAGTCTGAACGTTAGAAACACCGCATTCACTCTGACCGCACGTCTGAAACCCGAGGACGTGGGTCTATCGATGTCTGTGGCTTCTACTTGCTACTTTTTTGTCTATTTAAAATACATTTTCTTCCTTCCTCAGATAAAGTGCCGCTCTACGCTGCGCATCTCTGGTCTGGTGCCGTCGGCGTACTGGTGTGGCCAGGCGGCGGTGGACATCCCCTTCTACTACCTCATCCTGTCCTGCATGTGCATCATCCTCTTCTCCTTCCATACCGGGAACCTGCTCACCTCCAGCAACCTCACCGCCGTGGTCCGTGCAGCCGCTTCACTCGCTAACCTCCGACACCACGCCTCCACCTTCCTGACTTCTGCTCTGTGCTCTCTCAGGTCCTCTGCACGGTCGGCTTCGGTCCAGCCATGATCCTCTTCACCTACGTGTTTTCTTTTGGGTTCACGAGAGTCCAGAGCAACAGGGATTTCTTCTCTTTCATTTCCATGATGGTGAGACCGGATTTGTTCAGCGGTTCCTGTTAACCCGCCGTCCACTTTCCCAGCTCCACCTGTTCTACTTCATATTAACACAAATGTTGCCAGGACCCCCTTGAAACGGAGGTTTTTAATGTCAGTGGGACTTTCCTGGTTGAATAAAAAATATCCAGCCAGCCAATCGCATGGCAGCATCTGGTCATGTAGACATGATTAGACAGGATGCAGTGGAGCGGGCTGGTGGCCCAAGGCTGGGGGGACCCTGGCGGTCCGACTAGAGATGCACTGATCCAGTCTGATGCGATACCTGGGCTGAGCATGTTGGCCGAGACCCGATACCAATCCGATGCTACTGTTGACTGAATGAAATATTTTTCCTCCTCGGTCACCGCCAGACTGGCTGCATGTGCGTTTGACAGTATCAAAACAACGGCAGTGCGCGTGCGTGATTCTATCCCCATATTTCATTTTCTTTTCATTCCCTAACGTTACAGCGGTATTACCGTGAACAATGTGATATGACCCAGCCCTACTTTTGGAGCTTACCCCAGTGGACGAAAGTTGCCTGTGTGTATGCACCCAGCAGCAGTTCAGAGTACCCCCCCTTTCTGGAGTTCCTGGCCGGTGTGTTGGAAAGCTCTCCTTCCGGGGACTCCATCGTTCTGCTGGTCCCAGTCTGGACCTGGTTCTACTCCTTCCGGGGACTCCATCGTTCTGCTGGTCCCAGTCTGGACCTGGTTCTATTCCTTCCGGGGACTCCATCGTTCTGCTGGTCCCAGTCTGGACCTGCTTCTATTCCTTCCGGAGACTCCGGGTGGAGGGAATACTTCGAAGACCTCCTCAATCCCACCAACACGTCTTCCAAGGAGGAAGCAGAGTTTGGGGACTCAGGGGGCACTCTTCTGCCACGGGGGCTGAGGTCGCCGAGGTAGTCGAAAAGCTCCTCGGTGGCCGGGCCCCGGGGGTGGTTTCTGCAGGCTCTGGATGCTGGGGGGCTGTCTTGGCTGACACGCCTCTGCAGCATCGCGTGGACATCGGGGGCAGTACCTCTGGACTGGCAGACTGGGGGGGTGGTCCCCCTCTTCAAAAAGGGGGATGGGAGGGTGTGTTCCAACTTCAGGGGGATCACACTTCTCAGCCTCCCTGGTAAAGTCTATTCAGGGGTCCTGGAGAGGGGGGGTCCGTCGGATAGTCGAACCTCGGATTGAGGAGGAGCAGTGTGGTTCTGGTTCTGGTCGTGGAACAGTGGACCAGCTCAACACCCTCTTCAGGGTCCTGGAGGGGGCATGGGAGTTCTCTAACCAGTCTACATGTGCTTTGTGGACTTGGAGAAGGCGTTCGATCGTGTCCCCCGGGGATTCCTGTGGGGGGTGCTCCGGGAGTACGGGGTGCCGGACCTCCTTGTTCGAGCTGTCCGGTCCCTGTAGGACCGGTGCCAGAGCTTGGTCCGCATTTCCGGCTGTAGGTCGGATCCATTCCCGGTGAGAGTTGGACTCCGCCAAGGCTGCCCTTTGTCACCGATCCTGTTCATAACCTTTATGGACAGGATTTCTAGGCGCAGCCGAGGTGTTGAGGGGATCCGGTTTGGTGGCCTCAGGATCAGGTCTCTGCTGTTTGCAGATAACGTGGTTCTGTTGGCGTCATCGGGCCGTGATCTCCAGCTCTCGCTCGAGCGATTTGCAGCCGAGTGTGAAGCGGCCGGGATGAGAATCAGCACCTCTAATCCGAGACCATGGTCCTCGCCCGGAAAAGGGGGGAGTGTCCTCTCCGGGTCGGGGGGAGGTCCTGCCCCAGGTGGAGGAGTTCAAGTATGTCGGGGTTTTGTTCACGAGTGAGGGAAAAATGGAGCGGGGGGTGGACAGACTTTGGTCACCAGCTGTGGGTAGAAACAGAACGAGATCGCGGGTACAAGCGGCTGAAATGAGTTTCCTCCGCAGGGGGGCCGGGCTCTCCCTTAGACAGAGGGTGAGGGGCTCAGAGTATGGGGCTGGACGCCTCCCTGGTGAGGTGTTCCAGGCACGTCCCACCGGGACCAGACCCCAGGGAGGAACCAGGACATGCTGGAGGGACTACGTCTCCAGGCTGGCCTGGGAACGCCTCGGGACCCCCCCGGATGAGCTGGGGAGAGGGAAGTCTGGGCTTCCCTGCAGCTGCCCCCGCGTCCCGACCTCGGATCAGTGGAAAGAGGATGGATGTGGTGATAACGGGAGATTCCCACCACGGATCTGTGGGGAATGTTTCCAACATCTGGTTGGATCTACGACATGAATGAAGGCAGTTCTGGAGGAAAAGGGGGTCCGACCCGGTATTGGGAGGTGGACCTGATAAAGTGGACGGGGGTGTTCAGTATATGCTGGTAACCTCATTAAACCGATGACTTATTCTTCAGGTGTGTGTGGTGTCGGCCACCCTGGTCCAGTTACTGAACGACTTCCCGGACCTGACCAGAACCCTTCACAATTTCTTGTGTCTTTTCAACCCTCTGTACCCTCTGATGGGCTGCCTCAACTGCATCACCAAGGTGGGTGTTCACCATCGCCGCTGCTTAATCACATTTTAATTAGTCTCAGCATGAGCAGACACAAAGAAAGAAAAGTTAAAACGTGCATAAACACGTTAAAGATGAGTTTCTCATGAGTATGTGTTCAGGTGTTCGTGGCACAAAAGTCCATGCTAATGATGATCCCACAGATCTGAAACCAGTTCTTTGACTTTTTCACCTCTTCTGGGTCATTTTTCTGATTTTTTGGTCTCTAAAACCAGCTGCTGTAAAACTAGTTTGTCTTGCAGCTGATCAGGCAGGTGATGACATAACTGGCAAAAATACGTAGTGAAGATGGAAGCTGATTCTCCTCATGACGAGCAGGAATGTTTTCTGTTCATCTGCAGGCGACTTTCCTCCCCTCCGTCTACGAGGAGAACTTCTTGTGGAAGAGCCTGCTGATCTCGGTGGTGGCCGTACGTATCTGACTGTAAACAGCGATGAGGCAGCAGAGAGCGTTTAACCGGACCGCTGCGTTTCTCCCCTCAGCCCTTCCTGCAGTGCATCCTGCTGCTGTTCCTGCTGCGCTGGCTGGAGATCCGCTACGGAGGCCGAGCCATGAAGGACGACCAGCTCTGCAGGTGATGGTCGAACTCGCGTAACAGGAAGCACCGCGTCTGATCAGGAGGGAGGTGGCCAGATTTCAGCCTGCTGTCGCATATTTATGAAGAGTGAACACAAGTCTTTAGTCCACTCTTCCTTTAAAGTTGTACTTCCGTGGTCATTTCATTAATATTTCTGTGTTCTCCATTATTATTGAATGCATTCTGCATCGTTTCTGTTTAAAAAAACCTTCTGGTATCTTTGTATCCAGCTGTATTTGTATACTAGAAGAGAGGCTTGTGGTCCAACGGCAGCTTTTCCGGGTCCTTCTCATGAATTTCCGTCTGATTGGCTGCCTCCCATCAGTGTATGAAGGAAGCTCCGCCCTCCGCTCTTATTTCGCTACAGACAGGAAATAGAGCCGACAAACAAGTTTGTTCCGCCATGCTAACAAACAGTTAGCTAATTAGCTTCTCAACTCCGAAGCTACAGTCGTGCCGTCTTTACTTCTAGTGTGTAGTGGAGGGTTACCTGCCTTCCAATGGACAGATAGAAACCCCACGTGGGATACGCTATTTGCAATGTGACGTAGAAGTGCGAGGCTGTTCCCGATTCGCTCTTTTCTTCATATTGTTTCTGTGATGAGGAAGCACAGCCGACTGGGGGGAACGCAACGCTAGCAAGTCAGCATGTGTAAGTAAACAAGGGGAAAGCCTCCGTATTTCAGAAGGAGCAAGTTAAACGGGATTTCAGTGGAAGGAGGCCTTTAAAGCAGAACTCAGTAACTTTTTCACCTCCATAAATGCTTTTCAGAATCCCTGTGGGGCTAAACAAAGTGTTTTCAGAGCGATTCGATGTTTCCCCCCCTCCCCCCGGTGTCTCTGGCCTGACTTGCAACTCTGTAGCCGACCCGACCCGACAACATAAACTGCTGTACGACACTCAGGTGCCATATCCACCGAGCTGCTTCCAGCACTGGCTGGAACCAGAACCTGATTAAAAAACAGCTCTTTAGCTTCCCACCACCTAAACCTGGCTCTGCTGGACCAGAGTGGAGAACCGGTTCACGTAGCTTTGGCATCCTGGGCGCCGGGTGGAGCAGCACCGAGTCTCACGGCCGAATAGGCTCAATAATCACTTGTCATGTCCACAAAAAGTAAATAAAAGTTCGTATTCTTACCTGCAACACAGAAAAATAGTTAACTAAAACTAACGAAAACACGAAAACCAAAATTGTAAAAACATTTTCATTAACCGAAATAAAAATAGAAATGACAGTTTTTAAAAACACGATAACTGAATCTCTATTGTGTCTTTACAAAACTGATTAAAACTAACTAAAATTATTGTAAAAAACATGCTTAGTTTCAGTCTTTGTAAATTTGTTTAATACAGCAGCCTTTTGGGTTGATGTGAAATCTCTCTATTTAATCTGTTTACCTTTTGATGATTTTGAATATCACACCAGACAAATACCTATAATTTACAAAAAATAAATAAATACAACAAACGCTGAATCTTATAAAAACTAAACTAAAACTAAGCATTTTCCAAAAATTAAAAGCTAATAAAAAACTAGGAAACCTGCTCAAAAAACTAAAACTGAATTGAAAAACAAAAAGTCAAAACTAATAAAAACTGAAACTAATTAAAAATCCATAACTGTTATAACCTTGGGACGAACTTTGCCACAGTGAAAGGAGCCCACTAGGAGGAGGTTACTGAGTTCTGCTTTAAGAAAGTTAAAAGTACGGTAGCGTGTTGTAGACTGTTAATCGTCTCTGCTGAGTGAAACCAGGCTTGATGCTATTTTATGTGGAAAAAAATCAGTGGCCTCGTTCATCAAACAAGCTGGAAATGAGTGCACATCTGATGTAAGAACCATCTACGATTGGATCCACGTGTAGTTTATAAAATGTTCGTATCTGACCAAACAACAGAATCTACGTCAGAAATCCGTCATCATCCAGCTGTTTCTGCCCCGAAGCAGCGGCGCTGACAGGTGGAGGCCGGTCGGATCCGAATGTGGGAAATCTGAATGATTCTGGGAGAATCAGAGAGTCCCAGACCTCCTGAAAACAGTGTGGAGGTGACAAGCTGTCAGCCACATGTTCGTCATGTTCCTCGCTTCGTTCTTTTTAAACCTTCGCAGGATCTCCTCCAAGCCGAAGCCGAAACCGGAGCGAATCCCCGAGGAAGGGCTGAACGAGGATGAGGATGTTCAGATGGAGAAGGCCAGAGTCAAGGAAGCCCTCACCTGCCAGTCCTGTGAAGAGGTCAGCGTGCTGATATGCACCACAAAAACTCAAATCTTACCACGTAGATTTTTCTCATTTATAGTCAAAATAACTCATCACATTCAGAATAAGACAAAATTACCTAAAGAAACATTTCAGCGACATATAAGATCTTTTTAAAAACAAAGCATCTTATTTCAGGAAATCATATCAATAAAATTTTGCTTGTTCCGTTTGCAGAATTTTTCCAAATATTATAAGCAAAAAAAATAATTTGGCCACTCTTGAAATAAGTAATTTTCCTGTAATAAGCAAAATTCTGCCAACAAGCAAAATTTTCCTGTTAATGCATCTTATATCAGGAAATCTTGTCTTAAAACAAGATCTTATATGTCACTGAAATGTTTCTCTTTAGGTAATTTTGTCTTATTTTGAGTGTGACGAGATATTGTGACTAAAAATGAGAAAAATATACTTGCTAAGATTTCAGTTTTTGCATCTCTGCTTTCTTAGTTTTGAGGGGAGCGCGATAATTATCAGGCCAATAACAGGAAATTATTAGCAAGGTTATTATACAGTAGTGAACTAAAACTAACAAAAAAATGAAAACCAAAACTGAAAAAACTTTTTTGTTAACTGAAATAAAAATAAAAATGATAGTTAAAAAAAAAAAAAAAAAACCTCCACAGATTTTTTTGTGGTAAATTATCTTATTAGTTGTTTAATTTATGTGTTTTTATTGTTTTACTGTTTTATTGATCTAATGCTGTAGGACTTTGAGATTGTTGTACAATATAAAGTGCCATACAAATTAAGTGTATTATTATTATTAAAAACGGTAACTAACTGAAACTGTATTGTCTTTACAAACTCACTAAAATTATTGCAAAAACATCCTTAGTTTTAGTCTTTGTAAATGTATTTAATACATAAACGTTTGACTTGACTGATGATTTTGAATGTCACACCAGACAAATACGTATAATTTACAAAAAAAAAAAAAAAACTAAGCTAAAACGAACACTGAAACTAATAAAAACTAAAATAAAACTAAGCATTTTCTACAAAATAAAAACTAGAAAACCTGCTCAAAAAACTAACACAACTAAAAAGTCAAAGCTAAAAACTGAAACTAATTAAAAATCCAAAACAAGGATGATCTTGATTATTAGGTCATTGCGATAAGTCCGATATCATGCCCATGCATCAGAAACATGTATATTATTTGCTCCACTCACATTACGAACTATTCGTTTATAAATGCTCCTATTTACATGAACAAGTCTGACCTGTCCGCCATTATTATTGTTTACAAATAAACGTTTTCAGATTGTGTTAACATACATTAAATGTTTTTTTACTTCTCCATCGTACTTTTCCAGTCTGTAATCCCGATACATCTGCATCAGTTCCAGGAGCCGTTATTCTGTATCTGTAACAGTGCTACTTATCTTAGGTGATGTGCAGCTGAGATATCAAATAGTTTTGTTTGATATCTTTTAGAAAATGTTTGAAAGGCTTGCTGATAGTTTTTCATTGGAAAAGATAAATATTTCTTCATTTAAAGAACCAAAAACATTTTTGGTTTTGTTAATAATGGTGATGTCATGATTAGGTATGTACAGTCGTTCCGTTAAAGAAGGAAAAAAAAATCAGCTGTCAGTGAAATAAGTTGAAATTGTCAAAAGTAATAATAAATATAAATTTTATGAAAATCCTGACATTGGTGTTGAATTGTGGTTTAACAGAAATATTAAAAACAAACACACAAAAAATAAAACAAACAGGCATGATGGGGCTCCAACGGTAAAATTCATGGAAAAGGTGCTCTAATGTTTGTTTTTTTGCTTTTTTTGCTTTTTTTATTGTTATTTTCAACCACAATTCAAAAGCAATAATATATTTCACTAAATTATAATTTTGTAAATTTTATCTATTACTTATTTCATTAATTTATTTTTATTTTAATTGCTATTGTTAATTTAATCTTTTCTTTAATTAGAGGGGGTGAATAATTTTGAGGACGACTGTGTGTGTGTTATCGGTTATCCGTTATTGGTATCGTTTTTTCGGAGCTGAAATTTATCGGTTATTGGTGTCGGTATCGGTTAAAGGTTATTGCACATCCCTGATCATTTCTATTTTAACGGTGTGGGTCCAGAAGCCGGTGGTGGTTGTGAGTAACCTGAGGAAGCAGTACAAGGGCAGGAGAGAAGGCTTCGCCTTCACCAAGAGGACCAAAGTGGCCACCAAGAACGTCTCTTTCTGCGTTCGCAAAGGTAAGTTTGTCTTGTTTTCTCCCTCTGCGTCATCTCTAAAACGCAGCTTCAGTCCTGGCTGAGGAACGAGCTGTCTGTTCAGGGGAAGTTCTGGGACTGCTGGGCCCCAACGGAGCAGGGAAGAGCACGGTGATGCACATGCTGTCAGGTGACGCCAGCCCCACCGCAGGCCAGGTACGCCCCGCAGCCTCGCTGCACCATCGCAGCACCATCGCAGCCCGTGACGGATGCAGTAACCGTGTCCTGATGTGCAGGTGCTGATGGGGGACTACAGCACCGAGTTCTGTCCCGTGGACAACCCGCTGGAGCACGTGGGCTACTGCCCGCAGGTCAACCCGCTGTGGCCCAGGGTCACCCTGCAGGAGCACCTGGAGATCTACGCTGCCATCAAAGGGCTGAAAGGACAGGACGTCCCCGGCATCATCAAACGGTGACGCTGCAACTCGCCGACGCTTTCACCGATGATACACAAGTTAGATCAGCCGTCCCCTAAACTCCGCTAGACCACGAGGTTTAAAGTTATAATAGACCGACACGCTGGTCTATGTTTGTTTTTCTATCCCTGTGGGGTCCATCCATTGACATAATGCATTCCCTAGTTCCTTACCCTAAACCTAACGCCCATAACTGATTGCCTAAACCTAACCCTTGTCCTAATCCTAACGCAAACCTAATTGACCTATGGCTATGCCACGCCCCCTGCACTCACTCGGACAAACAAACATTCGGTGACAGGCGCTATGTGACATCTCGGGAGATGACAGCTGTCAACACGGACAGCAGACGTGTGATCAGACAGAGAGATCATGACAAGATAAATAAAAAAAACATAAAAACAAGACAAAAAAAACAAAAAGAAATTGTTCAGAAGTCTTAAACTGGGAGTAGAAATCAGCCTGTGAATCTCTGGATGTGACTCGTGTCGCTCCCTCAGTTTCTTGCACAAACTGCTACACGGCTGCTGTTGTGCCAAAAAGTGATCATCTGACAAAAACTGATCAAACAGCCACGGAAGCGGAGCAGTCTGGCTGCAGCTTGGAAGCCAGAGGCGTGTCGTTATCGACGTTACTACACGACAGCGTCTTATGTACCGTTACCACGTACCAAAACTAGCATGTTTAGCTAGCGTTAGCCAACTTACACTAACGTTAGGGAAGGTAACTTCATATTTCTTTCAAGCAAAGTGACAACATGTTGCCTCAAATACGATGTTCCCTTACCTTAGAACAGATGTAGACATCCTTGTTCATTTTATCCACGTTCAGTTGATGTTGTGGTCTGCCGCATAACTTTGGCTTGATGTGACTTGGTAAAAGGCAAAAAATACACCCTGTCACCCAGCCTCTTAGGATACCTAGTATCGGAGTTGCATGTACCCCATGCACACGTTTGACCATTTTAAACTAAAAAGAACACATAAAAACGAACAAAAACGGACTAACTTCAATGCATTTCAATGGGCGTTCAAGCAGAGAATGTCCGAGTGTATGGGGTAGCTGTGCGCACTGTGATTGGCTCATCGCGTTAGGGGGCGTGGTTTAGCCATAGGTCAATTGTAACTTAATCTCTAAAACCTAATCTTGACCCTTAAAACGGGGTTTGGACCCGTGGGGACCGAGAAAATGTCCCCACGAAGGCACGTTCATAGAATTTTTTTTTTTTTTTTACATTTTTCAATACAAACTTATTTCACTGACCGATTATTTTTTCCTTCATGAATTGGAGGGGAGGAATAATTTTCAGGACGGCTAAAGAATAAATTAATCTCTTTTATGAAAAAGGGATTCATTTAGGATTAATCTTTTGACAGCCCGAATATATACAGTCATCCTCAAAATTATTCAAACCCTCCAATTAAAGAAGGGAAAAACAATCTGCCAGTGAAATGAGATGAAATTGACAAAGTAATAAATAAAATTTTATGAAAATCATGACATTGATTTTGAATTGTGGTTTGAAAGAAATATTAAAATCAAACACAAAAAATAAAACAAGTAAACAAGTAAGATGGGGATCTGAAGCTAAAATGTTGAGACAATCTCTGCAATCAGGTGATTTCTGTAACGTCCAATCAGACGTCTGCACCTGTTGACAGACATGTTGGTGTATATACATATATACAAAATTACAAGTTTGATGTTTGTATTTCGTATTTGTCAGTGTGGTGAACGCTCTGGAGCTGAAGGACCACCTGAACAAACAGGCGAAGAGCCTGTCTGCAGGCCTGAAGAGGAAGGTGAGAGCGACCTGAACGCTCCGTAATTATTTCTGCAGTCAGACGGAAATAAACACGGCTTTGTTTTGCAGCTGTGTTTCGCCCTGAGCATGATCGGGAATCCTCAGATCGTGCTGCTGGACGAGCCGTCGGCAGGGATGGATCCCAAGTCCAAACAGCGCATGTGGTGAGATGATAACAGAGTAATCATTAAATCTGAACTTCATCACACACACATACTCACCTGTAAACTGCTTCTCATGTAGAGATGGTCCCATACCATTTATTCCTCCCAATACCGATACTTGTGCTGTGGGTGCTGACCGATACCGAGTACCGATACCACTATGTTATAGAATAAGGCCTGATTCAGGTTAAACGTGTAACGCATGAATGAAATACTGCTGCACCACCATGATTACTGTTAGCTCCTGGTCTAACTGGTGGCCAGTTCTTCCTCGCCTCTGTAAACCAGCAGGTGGCAGCACAGCGCTGCTGTTTTCAGAGCAGAGAAGAAGAACTGTGTCAGAGCTGTGGTATCGGATCAGTGCCTGAACTCGCGTACTCGCCGATAACAGACTTTTCAACAGTATCTAAGACATTCTGATACTGGTATCGGTAATGGAATAACTGTAGTTGGGATCAGTGGTTTAATGATGGTTTTAGCAAACTGCTTGTTGACACAAACACACACGGAAAACCTGACTAATTTAATATAATTATGTAACTATAAATTTAATAATATTGAATTAAAATGATAATGTATTAATACATATGTATATGTGTGTGTGTGTGTGTGAATCTCATCAAGATTTAATGAGTCTTAGAGGAATTTGGAATATATCTGTTGATGTTTATCTCCCTCTGGAGGGTGCAGATTGTAACTATATCAAAAACGAGGTTAAAATGTGTGTTGTATATCCCTAAAAGATTATTCCCCCCAGACACAAGGGTATTGCAACACTAACAATGCTTGGCTATGCTACTCTGTCCATCCAGTCCACACCTTTCTTGATCCACCTGGTCAAAAAATCTCAAATCATCACCAAGGAAAAACATTTTTATCAGTTAAGAATAATGAGGAAACCTTAATGAATCAGGTTTTCGGTTTGTGTATCTGGATGTAAATGGAGTGATTTCAGCTTGTAACATGCTGGCTGTTTAGATATTCATGTCTGAAGTTCATAGCTACATATGGAGTTTGTTTGTCTTTATTTTTAAATGGTTGCGAAATTGATAATTTCACAATGAAGTATGTGATCGGTCCTGCTGTACCGAATACAGCTGTGTGAAAACGTTTTTTGCCCCCTACCTAATTTCTTACCTTTTTGCATATTAATCACAGTTAAATGATTCGGATTACAAACAAATTTTAATGTGAGTCAACGATAACAGAAGTAAACAGAAAATGCAGTTTTTGAATGAAGATTTTTATTCGTGAGGGGGGAATCCAAACCTCCATGGTCCTGTGTGAAAATGTGATTGCCCCCTGTTAAAACATAAATTAACTATGGTTTATCACATCTTTGGAAAGCTGATTTAAATTTTTCTAGCCACATCAAGGTTGGATTCCTGCCACACCTGTTCTCAATCAAGAAATCACTTAAATAAGACCTGCCTGATGAAGTTTAGTAGACCAAAAAGATCCTCAAAAGCTAGATATCATGTTGTGATCCAAAAAAAAAAAAGAAATCAGTAAAAAATGAGAAACAAGGTAATTGAGATCTATCAGTCTGGAAAAGGTTCCAAAGCCATTTCTAAAGCTTTGGGACTCCAGAGAACCACAGTGAGAACCATTATCCACAAATGGTGAAAACATGGAACAGTGGTGAACCTTCCCAGGAGGGGCCGGCCGACCAAAATGACCCCAAGAGCACAGCGACGACTCATCCAAGAGGTCACAAAAGACCCCAGAACAACATCCAAGAACTGCAGGCCTCACTTGCCTCAATGAAGGTCAGTGTTCATGACTCCCCCATCAGAAAGAGACTGGGGGGCAAAAATGGCTGCATGGCAGAGTTTCAAGACCAAAACCACTGCTGAGCAAAAAGAACATAAAGGCTCGTCTCAGTTTAGCCAGAAAGCATCTTGATGATCCCCAAGACTTTTGGGAAAATACTCTGTGGACTGACGAGACAAAAGTGGAACTTTCTGGAAGGTGGAGGTCCCATTACATCTGGCGTAAAAGTAACACGACATTTCAAAAAAGGAACATCATAGCAACAGTAAAATGTGGTGGTGGTAGTGTGATGGTCTGGGGCTGTTTTGCTGCTTCAGGACCTGGAAGACTTGCTGTGGTAAATGGAACCATGAATTCTGCTTCTACCAAAAAATCCTGAAGGAGAACGTCCGGCCATCTGTTGGTGACCTCAAGCTGAAGCGCACTTGGGTTCTGCAGCAGAACAATGATCCAGAACACACCAGCAAGTCCACCTCTGAATGGCTTAAGAACAACAACATGAAGACTTTGGAGTGGCCTAGTCAAAGTCCCCACCTGAATCCCATTGAGATGCTGTGGCATGACCTTAAAAAGGCGGTTCATGCTGGAAAAGCCTCCAATGTGGCTGAATTACAACAATTCTGCAAAGATGAGTGGAACAAAATTCCTCCACAGCGCTGTAGAAGACTCACTGCCAGTTATCACAAACGCTTGATGCAGCTGTTGCTGCTAAGGTGGAACAACCAGTTATTAGGTTTAGGGGAAGATCACTTTTTCATGCAGGGCCATTCAAGTTTGGATCCCCCCCCCCTAAAAATAAAAATCTTCATTTAAAAACTGCGTTTTCTGTTTACTTGTGTTATCTTTGTCTCACATTTAAATTTGTTTGATGATCTGAGATATTTAAGTGTGACAAACATGCAAAAAAGTAAGAAATTAGG
Source organism: Atherinomorus stipes (assembly GCA_023101725.1). Classification (NCBI taxonomy): domain Eukaryota; kingdom Metazoa; phylum Chordata; class Actinopteri; order Atheriniformes; family Atherinidae; genus Atherinomorus; species Atherinomorus stipes. The sequence continues at coordinate 141,969 of JALJCO010011078.1, read as the reverse complement.
AAGGGGGCAAAATCTTTTTCACACAGCTGTATATTTTCACAGATAGGTGACTAACTTAATAAGTTTAAGACCCTTCCTCAACACAGGATTCCTGTTGTATTGAGGCTAGATTAACATATGTATTTTCATAACAGATTACTCTATTAATACCAGACTTGCCATCATCCTTTAACGGATATTTAATGAATAAAATAAGGAGATTTTAATTGAGGATCTGGACTGGCAGCTGGTAGTTTTTTTTGATTGTTGGTCTACATTGAATTGAATTTCCATCCTAGGATAAATAAAGTATTTTTAATTTTATGACATCAGATTTTAATTTTATGACATCAGAAGCGTCCAACTCTGGTCCCCAAGACCCCCAATCCTGCAGGTATTAGACATTTTCCTGAAAACTGAGTCACCGTCACCCCTACACACAAACTTCATCATATTGTGTAATTGAGGAGAACAGGTTTATTCATGCAGACCAAAGAAATAACCTATTTTTCCAAGAGGGCTATTGATCTAAGTTTATGTTGAAGAAGGGAGGTGGGGCCAGAGGAGGCGTGGCCAGGGGAGGCGGTGCGTGGGTGGGCTTGGAACCCGTGATAACTGCTTGCAGTTCTAGTTTATATTTGTATCTGTGTATTGGGGATGGGCTATATGTTATCATGTGTGATATATCGTCAAAGAAATTCTTCATGGTAATAATTTGTCATCTCATATTTACATTAAATTCAATTTAGCTGTATTTGCAGTTGCGTGTTTTTTTTTTTTTTTTTTATAAGCCAAGTTAGTTTCTCTGTTTGCATCGTTTGAATAAATGTGGAATTTAGTCTCATATTTCAGACTTGTACATACAGGTGTACTACTTGAACTTAACTGATGTAGTTTAGTGGCTGCTAGTATTTTGTAGGGCTCTCAAGACAAAATGTAGTGATAGATTTTTTAATATAGAATCCAGATATTATAACACAGAAATGGTACCGGTAAGTAAATGCACGTGTAAACTCCTAGAAATAAGGTCAAGGTTGGAAAAAAAAGAAAGTTATGCTTTAAGTTAAAAGAAATAAAATGAATAAAGTCAGAATGTCAGAGCAGTTTTATATCCATAAAGCTCCTCTTGATAAAGTAAACCTGTTCAACACAGTAAAGCTTCCAGATCACCGTTCTGCTGCTTCCATGATGGACAGGACACGTTAGGAAGAAGACGTGTGTAACGTGTCCTGATTGGTCCGTGTCTCGTCCTGCAGGAGGGCCATCCGTGCTGCGTTCAAGAACCGTCAGCGAGGAGCCATCCTCACCACGCACTACATGGAGGAAGCGGAGGCGGTGTGCGACCGCGTTGCCATCATGGTTTCCGGCCAGCTGAGGTGGGATTCCTGACGTCTTCCCAGCTTTCTGGCTCCGGTCCTGCAGCTTCACTCCTCCTTTCTCCTGCAGGTGCATCGGCTCCATCCAGCACCTGAAAGCCAAGTACGGCCGCGGCTACAGCCTGGAGGTGAAGCTGAGGGAGGAGCTGATGGGGCTCCAGCAGGTGGCGCTGCTGCACAAGGGCATCCTGCGGATCTTCCCCCACGCCGTCCGGCAGGAGAGGTGAGACACCACGTCGCCGTGTTCACGCAGAATGAAACAAGATGACGAGATGAAAACGCGGGACGCGGTCTTCTGTTAGAAAGCCTGGAGCGTCCTCTCCTCTCCGGGTTGGAAATGAGATCTTCTCCAGGAGGAGGCGTTCAGGGATCTGGGGGTCTTGTTCAGGAGTGAGGAAGGATGGAGGCCGGTCTCCAGGAGGAGGTGCAGGTCTGCAGGGATCTGGACTCTGCATCGGTCTGTCCTGGTGGAGGAGAAGATCAGGATTTACCAGCCGGTCTACGTCGTTACCTCCACCATGATCAGCAGCTGATGGTGGCGACAGAAAGAACCAGATCTCGGATACAAGCAGAGTTTCCTCCTCCAGTGTCTGGACTCCCCCTCAGAGACGATGAAGCTCAGGCATCCAGATCAGAGGAAACCTGCTGCTTCTACAGGTCCAGAGGACCCAGCAGGATCCAGGACGCCACTCTGAGACGGTGAACCGGTCAAGTCCAGTCTGCAGGAGACTCGGGGGAGACCCAGGACACGCTGGAGGAACCAGGTTTCTCTGCTGGATCCCAGGGAACGCTTCAGGGAACGCTTCAGGGAACGCCTCAGGGAACGCCTCAGGGAACGCCTCAGGGAACGCTTCAGGGAACGCTTCAGGGAACGCTTCAGGGAACACCTCAGGGAACGCCTCAGGGAACGCCTCAGGGAACGCCTCAGGGAACGCTTCAGGGAACGCCTCAGGGAACGCTTCAGGGAACGCTTCAGGAACGCCTCAGGGAACGCCTCAGGGAACGCCTCAGGGAACGCCTCAGGGAACGCCTCAGGGAACGCCTCAGGGAACGCTTCAGGGAACGCCTCAGGGAACGCTTCAGGGAACGCCTCAGGGAACGCCTCAGGGAACGCCTCAGGGAACACCTCAGGGAACACCTCAGGGAACGCCTCAGGGAACGCCTCAGGGAACGCCTCAGGGAGCGCCTCAGGGAACGCTTCAGGGAACGTTTCAGGGAACGCCTCAGGGAACGCTTCAGGGAGCGTCTCATGGAACGTCTCATGGAACGTCTCAGTGAACGCCTCAGGGAGCGTCTCATGGAACGCCTCAGGGAGCGTCTCATGGAACGTCTCATGGAACGTCTCAGGGAACGCCTCAGGGAACGCCTCAGGAACGTCTCATGGAACGTCTCAGGGAACGTCTCAGGGAACGCCTCAGGGAACGTCTCAGGGAGCGTCTCATGGAACGTCTCATGGAACGTCTCAGGGAACACCTCAGGGAACGCTTCAGGGAATGTTTCAGGGAACACCTCAGGGAGCACCTCAGGGAACGCTTCAGGGAATGTTTCAGGGAACACCTCAGGGAACGCCTCAGGGAACACTTCAGGGAACACTTCAGGGAACACCTCAGGGAACACCTCAGGGAACGCTTCAGGGAACGTTTCAGGGAACACCTCAGGGAACGCTTCAGGGAACGCTTCAGGGAACACCTCAGGGAACGCTTCAGGGAATGTTTCAGGGAACACCTCAGGGAACGCTTCAGGGAACACTTCAGTGAGCGTCTCGGAACGCTTCAGGGAACGCCTCATGGAACGCTTCGGGGAACGCTTCAGGGAACGTTTCAGGGAACACCTCAGGGAACGCTTCAGGGAACACCTCAGGGAACACCTCAGGGAACGCTTCAGGGAACACCTCAGGGAACACTTCAGGGAACTTCAGATAGAAAGGAGAAAAGATCACTTGTACCAGATATTTTCAAGATATTTGGGAAGAAAATCTTCTGGTCTGCGTTATTAATGAATCATTAACGAGTTCAGGAACATTGAACCATGACCAGCGGGTTTAAATCTGTTCAGATCTAATCAGTTTCCCGGTTAACTGGAACCTGAGAGACGGATTAGAGGGACAAGCGGAGGACAGGTTGTTGGGTTAAGTCGGGACACGGCTTCTCTTCGTCTGCAGGCGTAAACGTGTCCTCTGCTCCACAGCTTCGCCACACTGATGGTCTACAAGATCCCCATGGAGGACGTCCGGTCGCTGGCCAGCTCCTTCGCCCAGTTAGAGACTGGTGAGTCGTCCTCAGACCAGTCATGACTCAGCAGCATCGTCATTCTTTATTCATTTATTATTTTTCTGCTTTCAGCCAAACAAACCTTCAACTTTGAGGAATACAACTTCTCCCAGTCGACCTTGGAGCAGGTGGGTTCTGGTCCGAGACCAGGAAGGACTTGTGTCGTAGATCAGTCGTACTGAGCATGTGCAGACTGTCGTCAGGCAAAAGGGATGATGAATACACGGGGACGGGTTTAGCTGTGTCTCCAGGTGTTTGGACGTTGGACTTTAACTGGAAGACCAGGTCCCTGGACCACTGATGTTCCAGTTTAGTGAAACCAGTGGAACCAGATCAGATCTGGCTGTTCCAGACCAGATAACCAATCAGCTTGAGGAATAAGACGGAGAAAGGCATGGACATGTCATCACTCGGGGTGGGAAAAAATATCTATACACTTAAATATCGTGATATTTCCATGTACCAATATCATATCTATATTTAAAAACCCAAATCTATTTTACTGACGAAAATCTCGCGGGATTTTATGAAATCTTAGGAGATTTCGTAAAAGATGGATGAAATCTCACGAGATTTTGTTAGTAATATAGATTGATACCGTGTTTTTAAATAGAGATATATCGACATATGAAAATATCGCGATATTTCAGTGTATCAATATTGTTTCCCACCGCTAATCACCACCGCCTCCGTCGTCCACAGATGGAGGCTCTGGGACAACTACGCTGTGTTGCCTAGCAACCACTTTAAATTTCAGTATGGGATCTATGGAAGTTGATGTTGGCATCCTGACATCCCATAATATTCTCTTCCTGGTCTTGGTTCATGCTGTGTTTTAGCAGACTTACCAGGACCAGGTTTACGTCCATGAAGTGGAGTCCTCCCAGTTTGCTTCTGGTTTAACTGGTCTGACCGCCGGCCAGTTCCCCAGAAAGCCCCGAGGTTCTGAGAGTCCGGAACCAGAACCACACTTCCTTCCTCTGCTTCTTTAAATGGCTGTGCGATACTGCAGAATTTGGTACCAACCTGATACCAAGTATATAAAGGGCTAGTATCCTCAATACCGATATAGATACCGATACTTTTCAATAGGGCTGTCACATTACCAGATTTATACAGAGAGATTATTCTGTGGAATCTAGACACTATTTTAAATTCATTAGTGCATGAACAACCAAATTATCATCCATCCCATAATAATCTTAATTTGTCATTATCTGGATGAGAGAAGCTGATATTTGGCATGTCAATATCTTGTCACCAAGGTGAACCGGATCCACCAGAAACCCCTTTGTTGATGGTTTTCAAGTATCGATAATATCGTTACCATCATTAGTATCAATATTATCGATATTTGTTTCGATCCGCCCACCACTGCTTCTTTACTGCTGGTGGTTTGCATCTGAGCATGCTCAGTTCCTGGTATTTTTCTAGGGCAGCGCCGGCCTGCAGGTGACCTAACAGCAGTTCATCTGGAACCGTGCCGGCACACACATTTACCGCATTTTCAGATGAATTTACCAAAAAGAAACAAAAAACAATTTGTATTTTAATTAACAAGATTATTTTAACAACAAACAGAAAGTTCATCTGAGTTAACAGAATGAAAAAACAAGTACAAGAGCTGCTGTAGTAAGTAAATAAACTTTTCGTCTGCATTATTAATGAATTATTAATTAATTCAGAATGAAACATGAGCTAAATTTATTTGCAGGGATTCTCATACTTTATTACCGATATCAGATATACCGATATTGTTCAACTTTTAATTTCCGATATCAACTGAACCAATATGGATCTCTGCAGACAACTGTGAGGTTGTTACACATATTCTGAGAAATACGACTATATTCAGCTCCGAGAACAAAGATCCCAAAATCTCCTTAACTCGTCCAAAATGAACTCCTCTGGCTATCTGGCTGCCAGATATCAGATACTAGCAGTTATTAAATACTACCATATATCAGATACTAGCAGGTATTAGATACTACCATATATCAGATACTAGCAGGTATCAGATACTACCCTATATCAGATACTAGCAGGTATCAGATTCTAGCAGTTATTAGATACTACAATATATCAGATACTAGCAGGTATTAGATACTAACATATATCAGATACTAGCAGGTATTAGATACTACCATATATCAGATACTAGCAGGTATTAGATACTACCATATATCAGATACTAGCAGGTATTAGATACTACCATATATCAGATACTAGCAGGTATCAGATACTACCATATATCAGATACTAGCAGGTATCAGATACTACCATATATCAGATACTAGCAGGTATCAGATACTACCCTATATCAGATACTAGCAGGTATCAGATACTACCATATATCAGATAATAGCAGGTATTAGATACTACCCTATATCAGATACTAGCAGGTATCAGATACTACCATATATCAGATACTAGCAGGTATCAGATACTACCCTATATCAGATACTAGCAGGTATCAGATACTACCATATATCAGATACTAGCAGGTATCAGATACTACCATATATCAGATAATAGCAGGTATCAGATACTACCATATATCAGATAATAGCAGGTATCAGATACTAGCAGGTATAAGTTACTACATATATCAGAAATAGCAGGTATTAGATACTACCATCTATCAGATACTAGCAGGTATCAGATACTACCATCTATCAGATACTAGCAGGTATCAGATACTACCATCTATCAGATACTAGCAGGTATCAGATACTACCATATATCAGATAATAGCAGGTATTAGATACTACCATATATCAGATACTAGCAGGTATTAGATACTACCATATATCAGATACTAGCAGGTATAAGTTACTAGCAGGTATCAGATACTAGCAGGTATTAGATACTACCATGTATCAGATACCAGCAGGTATTAGATACTACCATATATCAGATACTAGCAGTATTAGATACTACCATATATCAGATACTAGCAGGTATAAGTTACTAGCATATATCAGATACTAGCGGGTATTAGATACTACCATATATCAGATACCAGCAAGTATTAGATACTACCATATATCAGATACTAGCAGGTATTAGATACTACCATATATCAGATACTAGCAGGTATTAGATACTACCATATATCAGATACTAGCAGGTATAAGTTACTAGCATATATCAGATACTAGCAGGTATTAGATAGTAACATATATCAGATACTAGCAGGTATTAGATACTACCATATATCAGATACCAGCAGGTATTAGATACTACCATATATCAGATACTAGCAGGTATTAGATACTACCATATATCAGATACTAGCAGGTATAAGTTACTAGCATATATCAGATACCAACAGGTATTAGATACTACCATATATCAGATACTAGCAGGTATAAGTTACTAGCATATATCAGATACTAGCAGGTATTAGATACTACCATATATCAGATACTAGCAGGTATTAGATACTACCATATATCAGATACTAGCAAGTATTAGATACTACCATATATCAGATACCAGCAGGTATTAGATACTACCATATATCAGATACTAGCAGGTATTAGATACTACCATATATCAGATACTAGCAGGTATAAGTTACTAGCATATATCAGATACTAGCAGGTATTAGATACTACCATATATTAGATACTAGCAGGTATTAATCAACATGTGTCTAATTCTAATGTTTCTAACAACTTGGTAACTTAACCAACAACTTAAAACCAGACATATTATCAGCAGCTTTAAAGCAAGTCAGTCTGTAGCAGCAGCAGCTGCACCGTAGTCACATGACTCTGAAAGGAATGCTGGGAAATTAAGTTCCCCAGGATGACGGGGACTTTTCTACATGCTGGACCAACGCTGATGGAAGAAGATTTCACCAGATTTGTTAGTAAAAATATCAATCCATAATCATTTTGTTTTATTAATTTTAACACCGATATCATCCCCCACCCCAGATCTTGTTCTGTTACATATGCGAGCGACATTTTGTTTGTAAAAATATCAGTATGACAAAAACCGATACCAATATTTTCTGATATCGGCCGATAATATCGTAGATCTCCATTAATTCAGCCTGGATAAATAACCAGCAGGGCAGGATGTGTTTAAAGCTCATATTATCTGATCAGTTTTCCTGGTTTACTGGATCCTGAGGAACAGGATCATCATCATCATCATCATCAGAGCGTATGAAAAACATTTTAAAGAAAGTCTGTTTATGTGATGTAGATGTGGTCTAAAAGTGGTCCAGGTCTGGTTATGGAAACCACATTCAGGGTTTTACCTGCAGTGTGAACACAGCCTGAGTCACATCCAGTCTTGATGCTGCATCTCCTCTTCCTCTCCCTCCTCCTCCTCCCCTGCAGGTGTTCATGGAGTTTGCAAAGGAGCAGGAGAGCGAGGAAGACGAGGTGGGGTCCCTCAGCACTACCTTCCAATGGCAGCGGCTGCAGCAGGACGGCTCTGTGTCCGTCAACCACGCTGATAGCATCGTCCACCAGCTGTGACTCCGACTCGAGCCTGTGCTTGGGACGGACCTGGCGGCTGCTGCGCGTGCCCGGACTCCTGCGCGCCTGGACTACTCCTGCGCGCCTGGACTACTCCTGCACGCCTGAACGACTCCTGCGCGCCTGGACTACTCCTGAGCACCTGGACTACTCATGCACACCTGGACTACTCATGCACACCTGGACTACTCCTAAGGGCCTGAACTACTTCTGAGAACCTGGACTTTTCCTGAGCACCTGGACTACTCATGCGTGCCTGGACTACGCCTGAGCGCCTGGACTATTCATGGGCGCCTGGACTACTCCTGAGCGCCTGGACTATTCATGCGCGCCTGGACTACTCCTGAGGACCTGGACTACTCCTGAGGACCTGGACTACTCCTGAGCACCCGGACTACTCCTGAGCACCTGGACTACTCCTGCACGCCTGGACTACTCCTAAGGGCCCGGACTACTCCTGAGCGCCTGGACTCTGAGTGCCCGGACTACTCCTGAGCGCCCGGACAAGTCCTGTACACCCGGACTACTCCCGAGTGCCCGGACCTCTCCTGAGTTCCCGGACAAGTCCTGCACACCTGGACTACTCCTGAGCGCCCGGGCTACTCCTGAGCGCCCGGACAACTCCTGAGTTCCCGGACAAGTCCTGCACACCTGGACTACTCCTGAGCGCCTGGACTACTCCTGAGCGCCCGGACAGCTCCTGAGTTCCCGGACAAGTCCTGCACACCTGGACTACTCCTGAGCGCCCGGACTACTCCTGAGTGCCCGGACAAGTCCTGCACACCTGGACTACTCCTGAGCGCCCGGACTACTCCTGCGCACCTGGACTACTGCTGCGTGTCCAGTCTACTCCTGCGCGCCCGAAATACTTCTGCGCACCTGGACTACTCCTGCGCGCCTGGACTACTTCTGCGCGCCTGGACTCCCATGCACCAGGGGCATAACCTCCGTCCCCTCGGCCCATCTCCTCCGATGCTTCCTGTTGTATATGTGAACTGGTTTCCGCTGCACCACAGCATGTCTCCGACCCCCAGCCTCCCCACCCCCCACCAGCACGCTGGTCCTGACGCTCCGACCGCCGGCGGCGTTCCCGCCGTGCAGAATATGCACCAGTTCATGTAGCACAGCGCCCCCCACGCTCAGGGCGGACGGCGCAGCTGGTCCTGGTCTGAATGTACGCCGGGCCGTTACCGTGGCGACGGCTCCTCCTGACGTGACTCCTTCACTTCGGTGCCACTTTTACAGACACAGCGGTTTCGTGTGAGTGTGTGTGTGTGTGTTTTTAGTGCTGTACATACTGTATATTTCTTATAACCTGGTGTTTGTATGAGCAGGTGCAACGTTGGTGCGATACCTATCAGCAAATTGTAACTTTTACACCACATTCAGGTGAGACGGGAGGTTTTTGGGTTAAAGGGAATTTGTTTTTTGTCTCCAAGCGCTGACTGAGCCTTACAGACAAGCTGACACGAACCCAGCCTTCCGACGGAGAAATCCAAACGTCACGTTGAGTTTCTGTCTTTGCACAAAGAGATTTTATTTATTTTCGTTTGTCATCGCAGTGTCCGACTCTGAAGCCTCACAAACGCTGTCGTTTCTGTCCGTATTTAACCGTGAAGTCGTTTCACACGCATCCATCCACAACGCCTGTTACTGCACTTCTCTGACGGCTGCTCTCGCAGCAGCATCGTCACCGTTGCTTCAGAGTTTCCTCCGAGACCAAACCACTCTGCAGCTCTGGGACGGTGCGCGACCGTGACGGAAGAAGGTTGGATCTGATTTTCCTGGAGGTGGTGGGGAAATTGCACTATTTCTGGGAACTTTTCTAACCCTTCTTTGTATTATGCAATCTTTGTAAAATTCTGTGTGCACTGATTTTAATTTTTTAAAGACTGTGGTTTAAGTTGTGTGCTGTGTTTGCCTCGTATCGTCCGGATGGTCTCGAAACCAACTCTTCATGAATAAATGTTTCTTCAAATATTTGTCATCCTTCATTTAACAAACTGAAGCTGAAACGACACGTTTTTCCTTTTATTCCTCCTTTTGAGTTTCTTCTGGATGTTGTTTTGAAAGAAAACTGAATTTTATGCAGAGAAGGAAAAACAACCAGGTTTTACATTATATTGATGAGTAAATTATACAAAACAAGATTGAAAACTTCTTTCAATTATCAAAAAGTACAGATTAAGATTATTTGAATTTATTCAGTAGAAATGTGCAAATATAAAATGTAATAGTAATATTATAAATTTACCAAAATATGATGTGCAATAACATGCATCAAAGTACTGAAAGATATCAAAATATCATCACTACCGGAAGCAGCATCATCCTGACATCTGATAGGCTACCACCATCATGTGATACAGAAGCTAGAATCTGATAGGCTACCACCATCATGTGACACAGAAGCTAGAATCTGATAGGCTACCACCATCATGTGACACAGAAGCTAGAATCTGATAGGCTACCACCATCATATGATACAGAAGCTAGAATCTGATAGGCTACCATCATGATGTGACACAGAAGCTAGAATCTGATAGGCTACCACCATCATGTGACACAGAAGCTAATATCTGATAGGCTACCACCATCATGTGACACAGAAGCTAGAATCTGATAGGCTACCACCATCATGTGACACAGAAGCTAGAGTCTGATAGGCTACCACCATCATATGATACAGAAACTAGAGTCTGATAGGCTACCACCATCATGTCATACAGAAGCTAGAATCTGATAAGCTACAACCATCATGTGATACAGAAGCTAGAATCTGATAGGCTACCACCATCATGTGATACAGAAGCCAAAATCTGGCTGCTTTTACATCATTTCACTGCCTAAAACTCTCAGAAGTGGAAACAAACTGAATGTTTATATCTGTACAGTGGTATTTGCATAGTCAGAAAAGTATTGAATATGATATTTTGTCTGGCTGGTATCCAAGTATCCACTCCACGGTATCGGTATGCCACATGTTCTTGTGTAGAACGAAACGATCTCTATTCACTGCAGTTGTCTTTGTTCTGTTCCTGTACCCTCAATGTTTTCAAAATGAGAATTATTTTGAATTAAATCATTCTTAATTTAATCATTCTCCTTCGTGTTAATGAGTAAATAATTACGCATTAAGGTTTTAATTGAAAACACGTTTAATAAATTCCGCTTTTAGATCTGGGGGTTGGGAAGGGCTCTGATTGGACAGCTGACGGAAGTGACGTCTTTACGTCCGTTTACGTCTCCGCAGAAGCAAACAGACCCCGGTCCCTGCCTGCTCGTTCTCGTTTCGGCTGCGACATGAGAACCAGTGAAAACAACAGACTTTTGCTTCGGTTGTGATTCCAGTTTTATACCAGCCGCTCGACACTAATGTACTACGTCATTTCCGCCAGCTGGCTCGAGTCCAACGCTTGTTTCACGTGCGTTTCAACGTCCGCCATTACAACAGGACAAGAGAAGGAGCATGCGCAGAACGAGCGGAGTTAAAGGCTAACATTCTTCTTTTTCTTTTAGGAATGAAACGGGAATAAACCAACAACTTAGTCATAATTATCGTTTTTATTTGTAATTAAAGGTTTATGGAGATTTTTAACTTTTATTCGGAGTTAAAACTCATATAAACGCGGACAAACATTCGGGTCGAATCATCAGGAGCGTGCGTGCTTGTGTGACGTGTTGCGCGTGCTCGCCCGCTTACCCTGGACTACAGGTGAAGCGGTGAAAATGGATGGGGAGGGGCCTCCCCCACCTCAGGCTCCGAAGAAAAGAAGAGTTTTGTCCAGCGAGATGAAGAAAGCCAAAATGGAGTCGGACCGGCGGCGGAGCAAGACCCGGGTCAACCTGGGGGCCGCCTACCGGGACTGGAGGGAGCTGCGGTCCACGCTGGGGATCACACGCGACCCGCAGATGGCTTTCCTCCTGCTGGAGAGGTCAGGTCACGGATGACGGAGAACACGCCGCAAAAACTCAAATCTGACCAAATTTCTGCTCCGAATATCTCATCACACTCAAAATAAGACAGAATGACAAAATAAGATAAAAGACAAAGCTTATGCCAATGGCAGAACTACTTTTGCTTATCATAAGCCAAAAAAACTTTATTCTAAGATTTTTTTTGCTCATAATATGCAAAAATATTCTGCCAAAATAAAAAGCTAAATTTTCTTGATTAGATTTTTTTTTAAATAAGATGAATTGTTCCTTTATAAATTCTTATATCTCACTGAAATGTTTCTTTTGTGTTATTTTGAGTGTGATGAGATATTTTGACTAGAAATGAGAAAAATATACCAGGTAAGATTTGAGTTTTGATGCTGCAGGTCTGAGATTTAACACGGAAATGTGACGGACACATGCAGGCAGAGATGGAACGATATGTCACCTCGGTAACGATAAATGGGCGATAACTTTTTCCAGACCGGGTGGGGGTGGAGTCACGTGACTACAGATGTACATGGAGCTCAGCAACATGAGCACAGCTGACCCAAAAACAGATAACTACTGTTATTTTTATTTATTAAAGGAATATTCCACCCACAGAATGATGTAACTTTATCTTCCACTTCCCCTCATGGTGAGAAAGACTCTGCAGCACTTTTTTAATATCTCAAATGCAGCCGGCGATCAGGAAGGCTTCTCGTTTCCCCCAACTTTCATATAATGGAGTTCGCCGGGGTCCGAGCCAAAAAGGTCCATAAAAGTCCACAAAAACTTGTCAATATTCCTCCAAACTGCTCGTCCACAGTAATCCAAGTGTCCTGAGTGGGTAGCGTCCAGAATTTACTGGAAACGACGTCATTTAGTAGATTTTTAGAGACTAAACAGTAGAACATCTTAATTTCACGAACCGTGCAAATGCGCATTCACAAAACTACGGAAGCCTCAGAGTTCAGAGCCTACTCTGCTGATAATACAACATAGAAGAAGAAATTTGCTGTTTACATTGTGCTAAGAGCAACAGAGCTGCAGACGAACCGGGACAAACACAAGAGGGTCCAAGAGGGGTTGATGTTGATTTAAAACAAAGAAAGAGAACGTGGGATCTCGTCTACTGCGGCTTCCGTAGAAGGGGAAGCGATTTTCTACTGTTTAGACCCTAAAAATAAGATAAATGACGTCGTTTCCAGTAAATTCTGGACGCTACCCACTCAGGACACTTAGATTACATTGGACGAGCAGTATGGAGGAATATTGACAAGTTTTTGTGGACTTTTATGGACCTTTTGGCTCGGACCCCCCCTAACTCCATTATATGAAAGTTGGGGGGAAATGAGAAGCCTTCCTGATCGCCGGCTGCATTTGAGATATTAAAAAAGTGCTGCAGAGTCTTTCTCACCATGAGGGGAAGTGGAAAATAAAGTTACATCATTCTGTGGGTGTACTATTCCTTTAATGACAGTTGTTCAAACAAAACTTGGATATGTGCGTTATATCATAGAAACACCTGGATTTTCTTCTCCCTGAGAAAAAAAAACAAAACAAAAACCGATATTTGGTTATTTACACAGATGAGCGTCTATAAACTCACACAGAACGTCCTTAAAGAAACTCTTTTAAAGTCTGTAAAAAAGAAGTTTTGTTTTTTTATTTGACTTTTGAAACAGCGGCCTGATCGGTTAAATATCGGTTAAATATCGGTGGGATGGCCGATGTCAGATACTCAGTTTTAAGGCCGATACTGATAATGGGCCGTTCATCCCTGCAAATGAGTAAAATCTTCAATCCTTTAGAACAAAGAGAAGCAGTAATATGAAGCAACGCTAAGTTAAAATCAAAATCAGTCTATACATGAGACATTATGGACATGACTGGAGAAATAAGATACCTAAATAAATATTGTATATTAATTTCTTTAATGGTGCCTCAGTGGTTTATGATGTGAAACATTAAATGGGCTGATGTCGGTCATGATTGTGTGACTTCATATGACGTCACTCTGTGGCCTCGCAGCACTTAAAGACTCCAATTTACCATTTTATTTGTGTTTAAGTACCGTTTGCTTTTAAATGCTGGTATTGCTGTTTTTAACAATCTAGTATTGCGGTACTACTTAAGTAGTAGTAGAAGTTACCACTTAAAAAGAGAGATTTATCCTCGGACTTGCATCTGTTTGACATTATTCAGGTGTTAACGTTCAGGTAGAAGAGCCGGACTGAAGTCCAGTTCCATTTAGTTTTACGTGTTTGGAAGAATCCATGTGGAGAATGTCGTCACTACGTAGCTGTGGACTTACGCTTCCTGATCCGGTTCTGCCCTCGCTTCCCGATCCGGTTCTGCCCTCGCTTCCTGATCCGGTTCTGCCCTCGCTTCCTGATCCGGTTCTGCCCTCGCTTCCCGATCCGGTTCTGCCCTCGCTTCCTGATCCGGTTCAGCTCGCGCTTCCCGATCCGGTTCTGCCCTCGCTTCCCGATCCGGTTCTGCCCTCGCTTCCTGATCCGGTTCAGCTCGTGCTCCCTGATCCGGATCAGCTCACGCTTCCCGATCCGGTTCTGCTCGCGCTTCCTGATCCGGTTCTGCCCTCGCTTCCTGATCCGGTTCTGCTCTCGCTTCCTGATCCGGTTCTGCTCGCGCGTCCTGATCCGGTTCTGCTCTCGCTTCCTGATCCGGTTCTGCTCGCGCGTCCTGATCCGGTTCAGCTCGCGCTCCCTGATCCGGTTCTGCTCTCGCTTCCAGATCTGGTTCTGCTCTCGCTTCCTGATCCGGTTCTGCCCTCGCTTCCTGATCCGGTTCTGCCCTCGCTTCCCGATCCGGTCCAGCTCGTGCTCCCTGATCCGGATCAGCTCACGCTTCCCGATCCGGTTCTGCCCTCGCTTCCCGATCCGGTTCTGCCCTCGCTTCCTGATCCGGTTCTGCTCTCGCTTCCTGATCCGGTTCAGCTCGCGCTCCCTGATCCGGTTCAGCTGATCCGGTTCTGCCCTCGCTTCCTGATCCAGTTCTGCTCTCGCTTCCTGATCCGGTTTAGCTCGTGCTCCCTGATCCGGTTCTGCCCTCGCTTCCTGATCCGATACAGCTCGTGCTCCCTGATCCGGTTCTGCCCTCGCTTCCTGATCCGATACAGCTCGCGCTCCCTGATCCGGTTCAGCTGATCCGGTTCTGCTCTCGCTTCCTGATCCGGTTCAGCTGATCCGGTTCAGCTCGCTCTTCTTGATCCGGTTCAGCTCGTGCTCCCTGATCCGGTTCAGCTGATCCGGTTCAGCTCGCTCTTCTTGATCCGGTTCTGCTCTCGCTCCCTGATCCGGTTCAGCTGATCCGGTTCTGCTCTCGCTCCCTGATCCGGTTCAGCTGATCCGGTTCAGCTCTCGCTTCCTGATCCGGATCAGCTCGTGCTTCCTGATCCGGTTCAGCTCGCGCTCCCTGATCCGGTTCAGCTGATCCGGTTCAGCTCGTGCTCCCTGATCCGGTTCAGCTCCTGCTCCCTGATCCGGTTCAGCTCTCGCTCCCTGACCCGGTTCTGCCCTCGCGTCCTGACCCGGTTCCGGCTTGTATCGGACCTTCCCACAGACGGAGACTCACCTGCTGCTCTTGTCTCTGCAGTTATGAGCGATCTCAGGAACCGGCGGCTCGTCCGAGCGGAGCGGCGACTCCGGCTGCATCCGGCGGGACGCACAGGTGGGTCATCGCCCGCTCCAGATCCAGGACTGATGCTGATCAAGGCTGCAAACCTTTATTCTGATTATCCACTAGTCTGATTATCCTGGAGACTAGTCGTCTAATCGGATCATACGAACATCGCAGCGTATTTACAGAACCAGTCAAAAGTTTGGACACTTCCTCATTGTATGTAATGAAAAAACGTGTCCAAACTTTTGACTGCTCGTGTGTTTTTTATGTTGATATAAAATGACAGAAAAGCTGAGCAGAAAGCAGACGAGGCGGCGACGATGATGATGATGTCCCCGACTCAGAACTTTCATAGTCGAACCTGATTGGTCAGATCGATGGTCAATAATCTCATGTGTGTCTTTTCCTGCTCCAGAGAAAAAGCTGAAACACCTCGTTAAATAAATGTAATTTTTCACAGGACGTCTCCGTGAACTTTCATTTTTCTGAATCACTGATTAGGCTGTAAAACATGTCTGCTCGTTTAAATCCATTAAAATATTTAACAAAAGGAAAATTAGGAGGTCAGGAAAGAGAATTAAAAGGGTGCGACAGTCTGCGCACGGTCCAAATGTCAAACATATAAAGAGGAATTCCAACAGAATCATCTTCACTGAATAAATAAATGACACTACTCACAAAAAGTCATGGTTTACACTACTTTTGCATGTTTTTTGTCGTTAGTCATCTTTTTATGCATTTGTGCAGTTTAGAGAAAGTTCAGTTCACTGGAAAGGTTGTAGTGGATTTTAGGTTGATTCTGACATCATACAAAACGCCAAATATCCCGAACTTTTTTCAGGCTCATAACGAAGTAGAAAGTTATATCCATGTAAAACGGAAGTAAAGGTTAGAAAGTGCAGCAAAATCGCTCCTCGCTTTGTTAGTAAAGCCGACAGGAGAGTCTCCTCTGGATGGTGGAGATGCAGGTGGAGGTGGAGGAACGTGCAGAACATCACAGCCGTGATGATTCCACAACGTGCTGGATGCTTCAGCATCGTCTGACATCTCCACCGTTCGTGAGGAGACGGCGGTCCAGTTCAGGATGAAGAAAAAAGCTGCTCTGGTCTGATATCAGCTGCAGGTTCGTGATTCAGGACATGATGGTTCTTAAAAACACGTTCTTTCCTGATACGATCTGAATAGGGCTGTGTTAAACGATTATTTTTTAAACAATTAATCTATCGATTATTTTTTTGATGCATCGATTAATCTAACGATTCACTTTTTTTTAGCTCGATTCGATTATCGATTATCTCCTCATAAATTGACAGACAGCAATTTATATATGCTGATATAGATATCTAAAATGTAAAAAAGAGCGTGAATAAAAAGGCAGTGGGAGCAGCAGCCTGTCATGGACTTTTTCATGAACCAACAGAATGTAAAATTTATGTTGAAAACACAGCTGACTGAAAAACAGGCTTTTAATTCTTTCATTTACATGAAAATAAGTCATTATTGAAATAATATGATCATGTAAACTTGGAGGATTTAAGCTAAGACAGATATTATTTTCCAACAAAAGATAATGAAGATAAGTACACATTCAGAGTTGAACATCTATATTGAACATGGGTCTAGCTTCCAGAAAACGTGCATCTTCATCTTCATTCTGTTAATGCTAAATACGGGTACCAATCACTTGGAAATTAAATTAAAAATGCTTTATTTATCCCAGAAGTGATGACACAATACTATTACCAACAGATGAAACACGAACATGAGGTTGAGAACGTGACTTTAATTATATTCAGTCAGAGACGAGACAGCTCCCTGCATTAGCTGTAGTTCACACCCACGGCCAGCAGATGGAGCTCGTGCTTCATGCTGACCGTCTCAAACAGGCCTGACGTGTCTGAAGACATGGCGTCCATCTCACGGAAGTTGTCTCATGTCTCATTAGGCTTCGGATTCGCCATCCCTAATATATAGTTATACCTTTGATAAACGAGTGTGGGCCTTCACTGCCGTACACTTTGGAAACTTGGAAGAGCCACTCACGGAGATCGCGCCGCCATCTTTGTTTTAGTCTGACGACGCATCGGTACGCATATTTTGCGTCGACGTAATCGGTTACGTCGACGAATCGTCCCAGCCCTAATTCTGAATGATCCTCCAGCAGCACCAGCATCCATCTGCAGCTCTAACACCAAGTAGACGCGTGTTCATGTCAGACTGTTTCCACCTTCGCAGGCTGATGCTGGAAATCAGCGGAGGAAGCTACAACGATGATGATGATGGTGTGACAGTTGAAGGTCCTTCATCATGTCTCATAGAGACGTCTCATTGGCTGAACGGTCAGCGCGCGACTCAGCGGCAGACGGCGGTTTAAACCCGCCCATCTGCCGTATAATAACAGGATTATTCGGCTGCTAACAGACGTAGAACTCGAATTATTTAAAGAACAAAGGAATAACCCCCCACCCCCCCCCCACTGCAGGTAACCACAAGTTGCAACTATTCGACTTGAGACTGACAGTTGAAGCTGACTAATCACTAATTGTTGCAGCTCAATGGTGAATGTTTGCTCTGATCCTGCAGGAGGTTGACCCCCCCCCCCCCCCCCCCCCGATGGCTGCCACCTCCGATCAGTAACCGATATTTAATGATCAGTTATTGATCTGTACGTGTGATTTCAGGAAGAAAGACGGAGAATTCCTCCTGAAATCTGGAGGAAACGACGGGACGACGTCCGAGTCTCCGAGCAGCCGGAGAGCAGGAGGAGAGGCGGCGGAGAGGAGGGGCCCCCCACCCGACGACCCCGGCGGGCCCCCGCGCTCCTCGGGGCGGGTCCAGACTGAAGACGCCGGTGGGTGACCCGGGTTAGACGTATAAACCCGATTTTTAACGTCGTCTTCTATTAAAATCTCAGTCACGACGTAAACGTGGAAGTTTCCTCCGATATCACGAATTCTCTGCAGCGAACGAGTCGAAATGATCCCGACGATACAGGAACAGAAGTTCGCCTATAACGTCAGAAATCATGAAGATGATCTTGTATAAGACGGCAAAAAGTCCTGAATTTGTAGAGATGTCTGATATTATTGGCCGATATCAGCATAAAATGTGGAAAATATCAGTAACATTTTTTTTCGGACCGATATTTTTACTAATGAAATCTGCAGATCTGGTTTGATCTTGTTCCATCAGCGTTGGTCCATCACGTCTGAAAGTCCCTGTTATCCTGGAAGAACTTCATTTCCCAGCATTCCTTTCAGCGTCACCGTGACGACGGTGCAGCTGCAGCTGCTGCAATGATCTGTTGTCCAGAAACAAAGTTGTTATTGGTGCTTTTTAAAATATCAAATATATCATTTTATTTGTTGTTATGACGTAAAAAAAGGAGGCTGATGCTCTCAGCGGTCAGCCCCCCCCCCCCCCCCCCCCCCCCCACCTGCACGTTCACTGACGGGAGATCAGTGAATCAGTGACGAACACGGTTCGTTGGCGCCGCCGTCGTCCCTCCCGCCGTTTGGCCTCGGCTCCGACACGGCGGGGGCCAGTCCGCTCCGCTGCCAGCCCAGAAGATCCCGAAGTGGAGTCGACGTGTCGGCTCCTCCCCCTGAAATCCTCGTCTCCTTAACTCGTGAGCCTCCGGAGCGCCGCCGTACGATCGCACGCCAGACTCACGCTGAACCCCCATATTCATAAACGGGGTCTGAAGCAACGTCGTTATTCTAGTTAAAACACTAAAACTAACGGAAAGACTGAAACTAAAAATTAGTTTTTCAAAAAACGACAACTAACTGAAACTGTGTCTTTAAAAAACTAAAATTATCGCAGAAACATCCGTAGTTTTTAGTTTTTGTAAATTTATTTGATACATCAGCTTTTTGGGTGGATATGAAATCTGTTTATATTTAATCTGTTTACTTTGCTTTTATTTTGAGTGATTTTTCTGGTGATTTTGAATGCACCGCCAGAGAAATACCTTTAATTTGAGAGAAAAAAAAATCCCCCTAAATTAAAACTAAAGGCCTTTTCACACTGGGACCGATGCGAATAAACGGCACGAAATTGCGAATAATTCGGAGGACAAATATCGACGCATTTGTTTATACACACCTGCTCCGACGCGAAATTACGAAGATGCAAGAACAATCTCGCATCCGTTATTCCAGAGGAACGTGAGCATATGCAGCAGTGACGGAGGGAGGGGCGGCTGCAGGGAAACAACTGGATGCTGAAAACAGCTGATCTCACCGTGGAGATGCCAAATGGGGATTTTAAATACGACACCTGTAGCTAATAACCTCGAATGGCTACAAAATGTAGGGAAAACACTGCTACTTCAGCTGTGACACCCCCCCACAGCCCCGTTTGCCAAACAATAGTGCTGCGACATGAAGGTGATAACACCTGAGCCATAATGATGCAGGAACAGCGACCAAGCGACACTTATCTCTTTTTCCTTTCTCTTTTTGCTTGCGACCAGCTCTGTGACATCAGAGCTTCTCTGATTGGTGGATTGTGTATCTGTCGGATGCAAATATTAAGAAAATCGACCCCAGTTCGAAAAAATAAACGTCGCAAAATCGCAATACGGAATTTTGTCACTGATGTGAACGCTCCCGTTGACTTGATATTAATTTGATTAAAGCTTTTGCCGTGCGAATCTTTCGGACGAAATATTCGGAGTAGGTGTGTAAAGGCCTTAAGACTGAAACAAATAAAAACTAAACTAAAACTAAGCATTTTCCAAAAAAGAAAAACCTGCTCAAAAAAACGAACTAGAACGAACTGGATTGAAAAACAAAAAGTCAAAACTAAATAAAAACTGAAACTAATGAGAAATCTGAAACTATAACAACCTATTTGGGGGCGGAGCCTTTGTCTTTGCGTGTTTTCTTAATAACCGCGTATTCTTCGCGTCTTTTAACGATCTCAGGTGGATGATCGTGGTCGAAGTAAACAGGCTGGAGTTCGCCTTTCTTCCACGCGTCCCTCAGACCATCTCTTTTGAGTACTGGAGGAAGTTGACTGTGATCGGTCTGGGGGGGGGGGGGGACCTCCGGTCGCGGTTTCGAATTGAAGCTCTGCAACTTTCAGTTGATTCCTCAAAAGTTTCTCACTGTACAGCAACACAGAGTCACCGTCTCCGTCTTCCGGCAGGCCGAATATCCGAACATTGTTTCCTCGGGACCGTGATTCCAGGTCTGTCAGTCTGGACTGCAGCCTTCTCGTCGCCTCCATCACTCAGGTCCCACTATGACGAACTCGGGACCCCAGCTCATCCGTTCCCTGAGACGGAGTTTGTGTTTCACTTACGTTATTCTCCAGTTTGCCGTTCAGATCCTGGTCCGCTCCATCACATTTTGTCCGCCTTCATTTCCGCTCTCAGGGCATTTATCGCTGTAGTAACGTGCGACTCCGTGGTAGCTGTAGGGCTGCCGCGAGCCTTTGAGCCTGCGGTGCTTTTATCCTGATTTCTCTGCATAGTTTCTTCCTGCCGTGTCCTGGTTTAGATCGTATCCCATCCAGATAGAAAGCACTTTGGAAAGAAACGAATTTAACGAGTTAACTGGGATTGTAAGTCGATGTGGGAGAGTAGTGAAGAAATACGACCGAGCACAACCGCAAGTCCCCAATATCACATTTGAATGCAGATATCGGCCAATAATATCGGTCAGCCGATGATATCATCCCTTATAATTACATTTTAATGTAGATACATTTCTATAAATGTGAATTTACGGGACATTTGTGTCCCAAAAAGTGGACAACAGTTCATGCTGGACATCTGGCTGCCAGATATCAGATACTAGCAGGTGTTAGATACTACCATGTATCAGATACTAGCAGGTATCAGATACTACCATATATCAGATACTAGCAGGTATCAGATACTAGCAGGTATTAGATACTACCATATATCAGATACTAGCAGGTATTAGATACTAGCAGGTATCAGATACTACCATATATCAGATACTAGCAGGTATTAGATACTAGCAGGTATCGGATACTACCATATATCAGATACTAGCAGGTATTAGCAACATAATTTTAATGTTTCTGACAACTTTGTAACTTAACCAACAACTTAAACCCAGACATGGTCTAGAATGAATATCAGTATGATAAAACCAATTTTAATGCCGATATCAGAAGATAATATCGTTCATCTTGTAAATATTTCCGTGTTGCTTCAATCGTAGTTTAAACGAAACCACAGATGAACTCGAGTTGTTTAGAATCCGTCTCGTTTTCCCTGCAGACGTCCAGCAGCTGCTGATCGTCAAAGAAGAGGATCCACCGAGTCCAGAGCAGCTCTGCCCAGATCCTGTTCACATAAAGGAGGAAGAGGAGGAAGAGGAGCTCCAGGGGCCAGGGGCTGATCTCACCACGTTCCCTTTGAAGAGTGAAGAAGATGACGATGATGAGAAACCTCAGATCAAAGCCGAAGTCGAAGAGACGGAACCTCCAACCAGCAGCTCGGCTGAACCGATGAAGACGGAACCAGAGGGAGAATCCTCCGACCCGTCTGAGACTGAGCACAGTGATTATGATGAGGAGGATGAGGAGGATGAAGACGGGAATGAGAAATCCTTCCAGTGCTTGGCCTGCGGGAGATGCTTCCTCCACGAACGTTCTCTCCAGATTCACCTCGCGTCTCACGCAGGGAAGCCTTCCTCGGCCGATCCAGAGAGTCCGGGGACGACGACGGGACTCGAAGCAGGACATGGACCCGTCCAGACCGCGGAGAGACCGTTCAGCTGCCAGCAGTGTGGGCGGAGCTTCACCAGCCAGGGGAACCTGCGGAGACACATGGCGGTCCACTCCGGGGAGAAACCCTTCAGCTGCCACACGTGCGGGAAAAGCTTCCGCCAGAAAGTAGTTCTGCAGACGCACATGGCGGTCCACACGGCGGAGAAACCCTTCACCTGCAACGTCTGCGGGAAAACATTCAAACACAGCGTCTCACTCAAGACGCATGTCAAAATCCACTCCGGAGAGAAACCGTTCGATTGCGCCGCCTGCGGTAAAACCTTCGCCCATCAGCAAAGCCTGAAGAGGCACATGCAGATTCACAGCGGAGAGAGACCGTTCACCTGCAGCGTCTGCGGGAAAACCTTCACCCATCTGCCAGCGCTGAAGATGCACGTGCTGGTTCACTCCAGAGAGAAACCGCACAGCTGCAGCGTCTGCAGCAGGCGGTTCAAGCACAACGTCACCCTGCAGAGACACATCCGAGTCCACACCGGGGAGAGACCCTTCAGCTGCCACGTCTGCGGGAAGCGCTTCATCCAGAAAGTGGTCCTGAGCAGGCACATGAGGGTCCACACGGGGGAGAAGCCCTACAGATGCAACCAGTGCGGGAAAAGTTTCAGCCAGCTCGCCATCCTGAAGAGACACGGACAGGTTCACACCGGAGAGAGACCGTTCAGCTGCCAGGTCTGCGGGAAATCGTACAAGGATCAGAGAAGTGTGAAGGTGCACGAACGGGTCCACGCTGTCGATGTGCTGCTGGCCGATGTCACCATCGTCTCCGGGTTCAGCTGAGGCTCAGAGCAGCTCCACCAGCAGCACGGATTCATTAAAGCTGCAGTCTTCATCGCAGGAGGAAGATTCAGGCTGGGGAGGAGCTGACATGATGCACATTCAGATGTTCCACCACATCTGCTAGAAACAGACTGTAAACTATTCCAGGAATGCTTCTTCCAATGTAAAAAGAAATCCAGCGTTTCCATGGCCACCGTGCTCTGCAACCAGCCCTGCTACCATATTCTCTGGACTATAGGCGCATTCGGACTGTAGGAACCTTTTAAGGTTCCTTTTCAAGAACGAAACTCCCACAGAACGAAATTCTAGGGGAGCAGTTCTGAACTGCCGTGTCCAAATGCGGCTTATGATCAGGTGTGATTTATGTTAAAGTATATGGAATTTAACACGTTTTAAATGTTCGTTCATCTTGTCTGACACGAAACAGGAGTAAACGTTACCGTCTACTGCCACCAGAGGGCGCTCTAGGCTCGTGGCAACGAAAGCTTGTTACAGACTCCACGAGAAGCGAGAACTTTGTTCTTGCCCTCAAAGCTGCAAGAACAAGAAAAAAGTTTCCTCAAGTCAAAACTCCACCAGAAGCTCTGCGACCGGGGGGGTGGGTGTCCGGGGGGTGGGGTGGGGGGTGTTCATCCTTGATTACAGATGGGTTTCCGAGCAACGTCACAGATAGGATGCACGTGCGACCAGGGGGCAAGAAAACCTAGAAAAGCATTACTGAACTATGAGAAGACGTGTTTACATGCAAGACTCGACTTTTAATGCAGATGAGGTCATGATGACGTGAAAGTGTCGGGAAATATAATGTTTGACTTTGTTCGGTTGCAAAAATCCAAACATTAATGCATGTCAACCGTTACCATGGTGATAACAGGACAGTGGGAGTGACTGATCTTCAGAAACCCTCTGATAACTTATTCAGGTTCAGATCCATGATTTATTTAGTCTTTCACCATGGTCACCATGGTAACCATGGTCACCATGTCGGATTAAACCACCGTGGTGGGAGAAATGATTCCCGTGTTGTAGTGGGGAGACTGGAACTGGAACAATACCAGTATCACGGGCGTGACCAGTTATTGATCAGTTCACGGCTGCATCCCAACACTGTAGCTGTGATACAGCCGTCCTCTGCTCACACACGGAGAATAAAAGAAGAAGAAACTGATGGTGGAGCCGTTTACAGACATTCACGCTGCATAAAAACGCATCCCGGAGATTTAATGCGAAGTACTGGGTCGTAAATCAGCAATGCGTGTTAGTCCCTAACAGCTGGAATCAGCTCCTTTCCAAACGTAGTGATGATGTCGTCTTTGCCTGGTTTAATCCAGACTAGTGAAAGTTGCTCCTGTATGGAGGAGGTGAGGACGACACGGAGCTGAACCTGCTGCAGATTGTTGGGACCATTTTGGTTTGAACAAAGAGTCTAAATGAAAGTTTAAGCCGCTTTCTAACTCAGGTTTTTCAGGCAAATTTCAAATGAGGTCCAACACGAATAATATCCATGTTTTAACAAGAAAAATGCCGTTTCTGGTGATGACTTACCAAGTTATTGTAATGGTGATAGAAACATAAAACAGCAACGATGAGAAGGTATTTTTTTTTTTCATTGTCATCAAAATACAGATTTATGCAATATAATTTAGAACACAACAATCTGTTTGTTTCGTCAGGTTACTTTACGTTTTTATGAATGATTGGCTGTAGACTGCAGTACAAACAGGCTTTGTGCCCCCTGGTTGCCTAGCAACTGTCAATGTTTGTAAACGGGAAACCCATCTATACATTTACAATAAACTTCATCCGTGGCAGGACGGAGTTGTGCACGCGATGGTGTTCGTATATTTAAATGCCACGTGTGTTTACATTTTCGTACTTTCTCACCAGCTCGATCAGCTGTTCATTAAAACTGTCCGTTCAACGTTGCATCTGTGGAAATGCGGAGGTGGCAGCTCTGCTTCAAGCGTCTGTGTTTACCCCCCAAATGTCCAACCAATCACACAATACTTCTCAGAGCTCCCCAAGAAGAAAGTTCTGCTCGGCCGAGGGGTCGAGAATGAGCCGTCCTCAATCACGCCCGCAAGAAGAAGAAAGTTCTCGCTTCTCGCTTATTATGGAACCGTGTGTTCACTCCGGACGCAAATAAAATTAGTTGCGCGAATGAATTACATGTGAAGTCAATGTACAGACGTGAATAGATGCGCGTTTTCTTGGGGCGGCGCGTTTGACGTGAATTTGTGGTGCGACGAGCCCCAAACGTGCGTCTTATTCACGCTTATGTAACGTTTTACCCGTGTGAATGTAGCATCCCACTCGAACTCGAGCGTTTCATACGTGTGAACAATGCGAGCGTCGTCGTTGAAAATGAATGAGACGTGATGTGAACGGACCGGCGCTCTGCATCTCGCTGCTCTCTGCTACAGTAAGAAGAGAAAAGCGCTTTTCACAGATAAAATCACAAAGTGCTGCACGTAAAAGCGGTGGAATAAAACCATAAATGTAGGTCTGAAAACCCGGTCAGACAAAGCCTCATTAACCAAAAGCTGCAGGTCTCTGCAGACGGTGTTTGACGGGACGAAACGTCACAACGCCGACACTCTGCAGCGAAACAGAGAACCTGGAGTTCCCGGAGAAAGATGCAGCTCTGTCCTCGCTACAGACATAAGCCAGAGGTTGTTTGTTAAAAAACGTCAATATGATTCAGTATGAGTCTGTGTTCAGACTCGTGTAGTATTGGTAGTTTGGTAACCAGATGACGCTCCAGTACACTTGGAAAGCAGCAGGAAAGTGGTCAGTTATGAGTTGCGTTTAATCAGCTGGTTAAGTTTTGAGATGTGGAGGCGAGGAGACGGCAGAGACTCGTTAAACTGAGCTACAACAGCTAGCTTACTGACAGCAGCCAAGTACTTTAGCTGGAAGTAGTTGGAAGTTTAGCTGGAAGCGCTAACTAGCTGCAGCTAGCTTACTCACCGAAGGCAGATGGACAGATGCTCAGCAGCCGGAATCCTCCTGGAAGCGGCCGTCATCCAGACGTAACTCCTGGATCAGGTGATGAAATCCACCGAGCTCCGAGACCTCTGGAGAATCTGCTGGAGCCAAACACGCCGGCGTCTTCGGTTCTCCGACTTCCAAAGCAGGAACAACGCTGCAACTCTCTCAAAGTACTAAAATAACCGGGTTCTGCCATGTTCACCTGACTGAGGTGACTGATGGGAGACAAACCACCACCCCCCCACTCCAGAAAGTTCAGACTGACGTGCGAATGAAGCGTCTTATCCTCGCGTATTACTCGCTTCATTCACATGGAAAAAAAACCTGAATCAAGTGAGCAAACATCCAGCATCCGCGCGTTGAAATCCAGGCGCGCATGCGGATGGAGGCGTCCGGTGTGAACACGGGGTAACAGCCTTCAGGCTGCTACAAGAGCAAAGATCTGAAAATTACATTTTCTCAACAAGAGGAGTTCATTTCTGGACATCTGTGGCAGTGGAACAAGTCCTCAAACATCATGTTTATCCTTTTAATCATGTCTGCGATGATTTACAGACATTAACTTTAGGATCAGAGGAACCTGGAAGTTTTTCCACCAGCCATTCAGCCTCCATGTATGTTCTGTTACCGAACATACCAGAAACATGTTCAGCTCGTTCTGTTGTGGAGATGAAGCTTGTTTTTCCAGATTGAATGTCTGTTCTTGGTCTTAGAGTTTCTGAAATAAATTTCTAAGTAAATGCGACTTATATGTTTGTTGTTGTTGTGACACATTTGTGAGTGATGCCATTTATAGTCCAGAGATTTCAAGTGTGTCAGCAGTGCTGCCATTCTCTCGTTCCACCTCATCGTGATGAGAATCTCTCGTTCCACCTCATCGTGATGAGAATCTCCCGTTCCACCTCATCGTGATGAGAATCTCCCGTTCCACCTCATCGTGATGAGAATCTCTCGTTCCACCTCGTCGTGATGAGAATCTCCTCATCGCGATGAGAATCTCTCGTTCCACCTCATCGTGAGGAGAATCTCTCGTTCCACCTCATCGTGATGAGAATCTCCCGTTCCACCTCATCGTGATGAGAATCTCCCGTTCCACCTCATCGTGATGAGAATCTCCCGTTCCACCTCATCGTGATGAGAATCTCCCGTTCCACCTCATAGTGATGAGAATCTCCCGTTCCACCTCATCGTGATGAGAATCTCCCGTTTCACCTCATCGCGATGAGAATATCCCGTTGCACCTCATCATGATGAGAATCTCTCGTTCCACCTCATCGTGATGAGAATCTCTCGTTCCACCTCATCGTGATGAGAATCTCCCGTTCCACCTCATCGTGATGAGAATCTCCCGTTTCACCTCATCGTGATGAGAATCTCCCGTTTCACCTCATCGTGATGAGAATCTCCCGTTCCACCTCATCGTGATGAGAATCTCCCGTTCCACCTCATCGTGATGAGAATCTCCCGTTCCACCTCATCGCGATGAGAATCCCCCGTTCCACCTCATCGTGATGAGAATCGCCCGTTCCACCTCATCGTGATGAGAATCTCCCGTTCCACCTCATCGTGATGAGAATCTCCCGTTCCACCTCATCGCGATGAGAATCTCCCGTTCCACCTCATCGCGATGAGAATCTCCCGTTCCACCTCATCGCGATGAGAATCTCCCGTTCCACCTCATCATGATGAGAATCTCCCGTTCCACCTCATCGTGATGAGAATCTCCCGTTCCACCTCATCGTGATGAGAATCTCCCGTTCCACCTCATCGTGATGAGAATCTCCCGTTCCACCTCATCGCGATGAGAATCTCCCGTTCCACCTCATCATGATGAGAATCTCCCGTTCCACCTCATCATGATGAGAATCTCCCGTTCCACCTCATCGCGATGAGAATCGCCCGTTCCACCTCATCGTGATGAGAATCTCCCGTTCCACCTCATCGTGATGAGAATCTCCCGTTCCACCTCATCGTGATGAGAATCTCCCGTTCCACCTCATCGTGATGAGAATCTCCCGTTCCACCTCGTCGCGATGAGAATCTCCCGTTCCACCTCGTCGCGATGAGAATCTCCCGTTCCACCTCATCGTGATGAGAATCTCCTCGTTCCACCTCATCGTGATGAGAATCTCTCCGTTCCACCTCATCGTGATGAGAATCTCCCGTTCCACCTCATCGTGATGAGAATCTCCCGTTCCACCTCATCGTGATGAGAATCTCCCGTTCCACCTCATCGCGATGAGAATCTCCCGTTTCACCTCATCCGTGATGGGAATCTCATTTTCCACCAGGCTGTTTTTTTGCTGTAGATGAATTCATGCGCAGCAGTAGTTATATCTGTAGAGAGTATCTTTATTTTGCTTTCACACGATTTGACAAAAATCTGATGCAATAAATTTTCCACTCAGTTGTCGGGAGTGTACAAACACCGGTATATGTTTTTTTTTTTTTGGGGGGGGGGGGTTGTCTTACAAGGTTTGAAAACCACTGATCCAGACCATTTTACATGGAGGGGTAAATGTAAATGTAACCAGAGAAGGCTGCAAACCGCAGGCCTTATTTGACTTTGTGGTTCATTGACGTTGGCTCATGATTGTCCAGCTGTGAAGTCTGATGAGGCAGAAAATGTCAGACTTCATGTTTCTGCTCGGTTGCTTCATGTTTGCTCAGATTAAATACTGAAATTTCTGTAGGTCTTTTATAGTGTTTATGTCCCTGTACGAGATGTTTCTGATGCTATCGGTTATTTGCAGAAGCAGAACGTTTTCCACCATACTGTGAAAACCTGGGTAATTTGAACCCTGCGTATTTTTACATGGTGACACAAAACAAGATCAGAGTTGAAGACATGAACAGGTTTAATCAAAGTTTTAATGGCAGAAACAATAAACTACCAAAACATCAAAAATTCAAATCCTCTGAGCCGGATAGAACCAGTTCCTCTGCAGCTGCTCAGGCGGATTCACGGCTTCCGTCAGGTTTCATGGATTTCAGTTCCTGCTCGGCGGTGGACTGAGTTCCTGATAATGATGCGACGTTCCCACCTTCATCCCGTCTGCAGGGCAGGCGGCGGGGCAGCGCGGCCAGCAGGGCCTTCCTGAACGTGGAGCTGGAGAAGACGTAGACGATGGGGTCCAGAGCCGAGTTCAGGAAGTTCAGACCCAAAGACACGATGGTGAGCTGGGTGAAGGTGTAGAAGGCGGTGCAGTCCCAGGGGCGGTACGAGCGGATCACCCACACCCCGATGGTGGTCACCGTGGTGGGCAGGAAGCAGATCATGAACACCGCGACGATGGCGGCACACATCCGCATGGCCTTGCGGACTTTCTCAGGTTTTCCCATCTGCCGCTTTTTCAGGAAGCTGGAGATTCTGATGGAGCAGAAGAGCAGCAAGGCCATGGGGAGGATGAACTCCAGCACGGTCAGGATGCGGTGCATGCCCACCAGGATGATGATGCCGCGGGACGCCTCTTTGTAAGAAGTGAAGAAGAAGCACTGGGTTTTGTCGCCCTTGCCCTTGATGTGGTTGTAGGCCAGCAGTGGAACTCGTGGACTGATCACCAGCAGCCACACGAACACGGACACCACCGCAGCCTGCTGCTTGGTCATGCGGTTGAAGCGATGATGAGGGTGGACCACCTGGAGAAGATGACAGGCCTGTTTAACCTCCTGATTGGGGTGTGGATCAAAACAAAGCTGGAAATTAAGGTTCTGGACCCAAAACTTCTGGTTAGGTGTGGGCGTTTGTGGTTCGATGGGGGCATGCGTGGTTCAGTGTGGGTGTGTGTGATTAGTTGTGGGTGTGCAAGGTATGTCGTGGGGGTGTGTGGTTCATTGTGGTTTGGTGTGGGCATGTGTGGATGTTGTGGGTGTGTGGGGTTCAGTGTGGGCGTGTGTGGTTCGATGGCAGCGTGCGTGGTTCAGAGTGGGTGCGTGGTTCGTTGTGGGTGTGCGAGGTATGTTGTGGGGGGGTGTGGTTTATTGTGGTTTGTTGTGGGCGTGTGGGGTTTGTTATGGGCATATGTGGATGTTGTGGGTGTGTGGGGTTCAGTGTGGGCGTGTGTGGTTTGATGTGGGCGTGTGGGGTTTGGTATGGGCATGTGTGGATGTTGTGGGTGTGTGGGGTTCAGTGTGGGCGTGTGTGGTTTGATGTGGGCGTGTGGGGTTTGGTATGGGCATGTGTGGATGTTGTGGGTGTGTGGGGTTCAGTGTGGGCGTTTGTGGTTCGTTGTGGGCGTGTGGGGTTTGATATGGGCATATGTGGATGTTGTGGGTGTGTGGGGTTCAGTGTGGGCGTGTGTGGTTTGATGTGGGCGTGTGGGGTTTGGTATGGGCATGTGTGGATGTTGTGGGTGTGTGGGGTTCAGTGTGGGCGTGTGTGGTTCGATGGCAGCGTGCGTGGTTCAGAGTGGGTGTGCGTGGTATGTTGTGGGGGGGTGTGGTTTATTGTGGTTTGTTGTGGGCGTGTGGGGTTTGTTATGGGCATGCGTGGGTGTGTAGGGTTCGCTGTGGGCGTGTGTGGTTCGTTGTGGGCGTGTGGGGTTTGTTATGGGCATGCGTGGGTGTGTAGGGTTCGCTGTGGGCGTGTGTGGTTCGTTGTGGGCGTGTGGGGTTCATTGTGAGCATATTACGGCGTGTATGGTTTGTTGTGTCTGGGGGGGTTGGTTGTGGGCGTGTGGGGTTTGGTGTGCTGTGTGTGGTTTGGTATAGGCGTGTGTGGTTTACTGTGTGTGTGTTTGGTTAGGTGTGAGCATGTTTGGGCTTGTGCGGTTCGGTGTGGGCATGTGTGTTTAGTTGATGGTGTGCATTGTTCGTTGTGGGCATGCGTGGTTAATTGTGGGCGACATCCACTGGGCGTGTGTGTGGTAAGTTGGGGGGGTGCGAGGTTCAGTGTGGACATGTGTGGTTCGTAGTGGGCGTGTGTGGTTAATTGTGGACATATGTGGGTCAGTGTGGTCGTGTGTAGGCGTGTACGGTTAGTTGTGGGGGGGGGTGGTTCTGTTTGGGCATGTGTGGTTCGGTGTGGGTGTGTGTGGTTTGTGTGTGCGTGTGTGGTTTGTTGTGGGCGTGTTTGGTTTGGGAATGTGGTTCACAGTGGGCATGTGTGGCTCAGTGTGGGTGTGTGTGGTTCGGTGTGGGCATGTGGTTCAGAGTGTGTGTGTGTGTGGTTTAGTATGGGCGTGTGGTTCAGAGTGGGCATGTGTGGTTCACTGTGGGCGTGTAGTTCAGTGTGGTCATATGTGGTTTGGTGTGTGTGTGTGTGGTTCGTTGTGGTTGTGTGTGGTTCGGTTTGGGCGTGTAGTTCAGAGTGGGCATGTGTGGCTCGGTGTGTGTGTGTGAGGTTCGGTTTGGGCGTGTAGTTCAGAGTGGGCATGTGTGGCTCGATGTGGGTGTGTGTGGTTCGGTTTGGGCGTGTGGTTCAGAGTGGGCATGTGTGGCTCAGTGTCAGTGTGTGTGGTTCAGTGTGGGCATATGTGGTTTGGTGTGTGCGTGTGGTTCATTGTGGGCGTGTGTCATCTGGTGTGGGCGTGTGATCCAGTGTGGGCATGTGTGGCTCGGTGTGTGTGGGTGTGGTCCTTTGTGGGTGTGTGTGGTTTGGTGTGCGGGTGTGGTCCCGTGTGGGCGTGTGGTTCAGTGTGGGTGTGTGTGGCCGTGTGGGCATGTGTTGTTTGGTGTGGGCGTGTGTGGTTCGGTGTGTGGTTTGGTGTGGGCGTGTGGTTCAGTGTGGGTGTGTGTGGCTCGGTGTGGGCGTGTGTGGTTTGCTGTGTGCGTGTGTGGTTCGGTGTGTGCGTGTGGTTCAGTGTGGGTGGGTGTGGTCATAACAAAAGTGTCGTTAGACTAAAATGCATTCGTTTTCTTTCCTTACCTTAAAGTAACGATAAACCGCCACCACCGTCATCAGGGCAATGCTGGCTGTGCGGTTCGAAAACATGAGGAAGAGGTTGATCCGGCACAGACCATCTCCAAACACCCAGTAGCCTCTGAGCAGGGCATCAATCCTCAGAGGCAGGCTCACCAGAGCCAGAAAGTCTGCGATGACCAGGTTAAAGAGGAACAGGTTGTTGGGGTTCCACGCCTTCAGTTTAAACAAGAAGATCCACAAAGCCACAATGTTTCCCAGCAGCCCCAGTATGACATCGATGGTGATAACTGGGGGCAGGATCAAACCCTCCAGCTGGATGCCGACCGGTGGGCAGCCTCTGCCGGGATCTGGGATGGTAAAGTTTAAAACTGTGCTGCAGTTTGACTCTGGGGTCATTCTGTCAAATTTTAATGACGCCGTATTGCAGGATTATTATTAAAGTTCCACTTCTAAAAATAAGTTCTGTTGTTGCTGGTTTTGTAAAAATGGGGGGAAAACCTGTGTGATCAAACAAAGGAAATTGCAGTAATTCAGGAAATCTGCAGCTTCTTCTTTTTACTTTCTTCCTTTTTTCTGCAGTAAAACACAAAATAAGAACCGTTAGATTTGTGCAAGAAGCAATTTTACGTCCGTGGGCAGATAAGTACTCCCAAAACTTTAATCTGAAAGTTTGTGAGAAAAAAAAAGCATGAGAAATATCAAAACCAGACTATTTACAATGGATAATATCAGATATACATTTTACATTAATTTTGAAGACAAATATGAGACAACTGAAAATCAGAAAGTTAAAGTTTTAAATGGAGAAAAAGTCCAACATTTACTAAATATGTTTCTAAAGCATATTGAAAGATTAAATAAAGTTTCTTACCAATGAACTTTAATCACAGCGTTTTACTCCTTAAAATGTTCACAGTAAAATCCAGACCAACACACAGCTACATAAGTTTTCCCACCCTGAAAACATTAAAATAATATTGTTAGAAGAGATTGGAATAATACAGAACTCACGTTGGAGGCGTTTCACCGAAGGAAGAAAGGACGAAATGCAGGGGAATGACCTGTGCCGGCTCATTTATGGCTCTTCCAGGAGGATGTCGCCATGCCATCATTACAACTCTGTGACATCAGTGTCACTGGTACACGGAGGAAAAACAAACTCGTGCACAATCTGTTATTTCTTAAGACCTTCTACACAGGGGGATGTTGGAGAGGATACACTAGCTGAAACAGAACGAGTGTACATAAACAAACAGAACATCATCTACTGTAGGACAAAATTTACTAAACATCTTAAAGAGTCATGTGGAAGAGGATATTTGGGTATTTGTAATCTTCTTTAGTATTTAAACTTAAGTTTCATGTTTAGGTCTTTCTAGGCTGTCCAAGCGGATTCCTATATCTTTATATATCTTATACAGTTTATTATATTTTATTATATGCACCGTGGGTTTGAGAGGACTGTAATTTCATCTGTGTTGTCTGGCTAGCGTGGCACATTTGACAAAAAAGTTGACTTTGACTAAATTATTTCATATTTGTCATGTTAGTAGCAAACAAATCATGCTACAGGCTAACATGTCCCAATGCCCAGCTGATATTTAACTATGCACTCACATATTTGTCTTGTTAGCCTGTAGCCTGGATAGCAGCTAACATGATGTTTTAGTAGCCTAACTAATATTTAGCTAAATCATTAAATATTATCAATTAATCAGACAACAGTCTAACAATACCAGTAACTTTACTAAATTATTTCATATTTGTCTTGTTGGCTGCTAACTAGCAAGACTACAGGCTAACATGATGTTTTATGTTGCGTTCCATTTGAACTCGGAAGTCGGAAATTCACAGTTCCGAGTAGGAAGTTTCAACTGGAAGGGCCCCCTGAAGTCGGATTTCCCACTCGGAAAGTTGGACAACTCTAGCGTCTCTGAAATCAGATTTAAAGATGGCCGCGCCCAGTGTTAGCAGTTTTAGAAGCTCCTGTAATGTTACATTTATTAACACTTCTTACTAATATTTTGTTTTATTAAATCAGTCGTACACGTAGTATTGGTTTATACAGATGTAGGAGGAAGCTGCTGGAGTATAATTCACATTTTTCATGTGGTATACGTGAACTACAACTCCAGCTGTGCTAACAACGGCTAATAGCAATAGCCTTAGCAAACACGTTTTGCTAGGCTGCTAACTGGTTTTCCGACCAGCGAGCTGTAACGCAAGTTGGTCGGGTGTGACGTCACCGACCAGTTCCCACTTCCCAGTTCCGAGGAAAATGGAACGCAGCATTAGTATATAGATATAAACACAAGATGCCGCCTTCAGACCCGTAGCATACGTCGGCTCGGCCACCATCTTGGGCAGGGGTTTCTTACTAGCAGTTAGGTCCATTTCTACGGTTAGGTCGCGTTTCGTGCCAGACTGTTCATCCTACACCAAAATGCCAGACTTTTGCAGCTGTGTATGGATGTTATCATGATACCATCTAGTTGTGCTTTTTGTCACCGTTTTTGCAAAGTTTGTATCATGACAATTTCTCACATGATCAAAATATTTCAGTGCAACTAAATAATTATAAAAGAAACGGTTAGAAAGTTTTCCTTTCTGAATTCATCCTCATATAAACATAAAAAACTTAGTGTCTCATCCTTGACGTTAAAATGCAATATTCTGAGAAGACATTTTTTAAAAATCACATGAATGAGTTATTCTGAAGTACCTGAATAATGTAGAATACTATTTACTTATTTAGACTTACCAGATATACAAATCAGATAAAGGCCCTGTGAAAAACAAAATTATTACACTTACCTGGTCGCTAAAATCATCTCACTGTTACCTGAAGAAATATTTCGGGTTAATGTGAGATTCTATTGTTGCGTTACATTCAACCTGATTTTTATGTGTTCAAGTCTGTAGTTTTTACGACAACAAAAAAAGAATAAATAAAGGTTTTGTGTTTGGTTTTGGTGGTATTTATGACATTTTTTTAAATTATGGAAATTTGTGAGTTTTGTTCTGTTTTATGATTTAAATTATAGCTTATTTCTTTATTCATTATATTTGTGCTCCACTACCATGTATGTATATATATATATATATATATATATATATACACACACACACACATATGTACATACATATATGTATGTGTGTGTGTATACATAGAGAGAGAGACAGAGATCTTGGGATCTTTTTTTTTCAGATGATATAGAAATTGTATAAATAATCATGAAATTTTTTTGTGGGATGTTTTATCAAGTTCCTTGTCCTAGCTGGGGACGGGGTATAGATGTGAGAATGTTAATATGGGAAAAAAAGGAAAAGAGGGTGTCAAAATACAGTGTTTATGTTGGAGGAATGTGAATATCTTTATTGTTTTGTTATGCAACTTCGTTTTGTATCGTCTGTACTGGCAATAAAAAGATTAATGAAAATATACATACTCTCAAAAAAATAAAATAGAATAAATTGATAGCCCCCCCCAAATCCCACATTTATTTGATAAATGTCGCCTCTAGTTTTGTTTTTTTCACAACTTATCCACTGAAATGATCATGTGACCACATGGGGGTCCCAACCTCCAGTTTGAAAACCGCTGCTCTCGACCTCCACCCAGTCAGCAGCCTCAGCTCTTCCTGTGATGTTATAAAAGATGCTAGTTTGTCCACTGGGGGGTGCACATTCTCCATCTTCACATAGCAGCGATCCTCAGTCCTGGTCCCCCAGGGCCCAAATCCTGCAGGTTTCAGAAGTTTCCCTGCTGCAACGGTCCTGATTTGGCCTTAAACGAGTCTACTAATGCCACATTGATTTGAGTCAGGTGTGCTGCAGCAGTAAACTTCTAAAACCTGCAGGACAACGGCCCTCTAGGACCAGGATTGAGGACTACTGCCCTACAGGGAAGCAAGTTCAAGAAAAAAGAAATAAAACAAAAGAGTGTGAACAGCTTTTTTTATCTGGACTGAACTGGAACACTTTGAGTTGGTTTCTGGTCCTCAGTACAGCTGGGCCAGGTTCAGATCTTGGACCCTTTGCTGCATGTCTTCCCCCTTTTCTGTCTATCACTGCCAAATAAAGGCCGCTAGAACCCCCCAAAATTCTTAAATAAAAACGAAATAGTTTTCTGTGCACGGAAAGACATGAAGAACAGGAAGGCCCAATCCCAAACCGACCCCTGAAAACAAACAGTTATTTTATGGGGGGAAAATGATGACAAACCGCTGGCACTCATGGAAGGGAAAAGGGATCATAGTCCTCTTATTGGCACAATAATAATAATGAAAATAATAGTACTAACAAATAAGTATGATAAATGATAATTAGTAGTAGTAACAATAATTAATAATAATAACCAGGCCTATAAAAAGTAATAATTTTAGCATTTATTCAATTGTTTAGGATCGTTGTTATTATTTTTTATTTAAAATAAAACATTGTTCTTCACATGAGAATGAGTTATTATTTCCACACTTATTTAGTTGACATGGGCGTGTTTGTGTTGCCATGGCGATGACTGCTTTCCTTTTCCAGTGGAGGAACGAGGGCGTTTCATTCTCATTGACACCCTCCACCTCCAATCAAAGCGCCTCCACTCTGCTAGTGGGACTTCCATGGGAGTGACACTCGATAGTTAAAGGCATATGCCACCCCTGGGTGAAACTGAACCTCCCCCCGCAGTCCCCTGAGTTGGACAAACGAGCAGAAACATTTTCTAGCAAACCCAGTCATTCTCTGAAACTGACAGCAGTGACTTTAGCTTAGCTTTAACGTGTTTAATTAGAGCTTTAGCAGCACAAAGATCAACGTTCCTCTGAGCAGGACAAAACCAGTTCCTCTGCAGCTGCTCAGGCGGATTCCCGTCTTCTGTCGGCGGTGGACAGAAAGTCTGATGATGATGTGGTGTCCCCACCTTCATCCCGTCCGCAGAGCAGGCGGCGGGGCAGCGCGGCCAGCAGGGCCTTCCTGAACGTGGAGCTGGAGAAGATGTAGATGATGGGGTGCAGAGCCGAGTTCAGGAAGTTCAGACCAAAAGATGCAAGGGTGAGCTGGATGAAGGTGTGGAGGGCGGTGCAGTCCCGGGGGTAGTGCGAGCGGATCACCCACACCCCGATGGTGGTCACTGTGGTGGGCAGGGAGCAGACCATGAACACCGCGACGATGGCGGCACACATCCGCATGGCCTTGCGGACTCTTTCAGGTTTTCCCATCTGCCGCTTTTTCAGGAAGCTGAAGATTCTGATGGAGCAGAAGAGCAGCAAGGCCATGGGGAGGATGAACTCCAGCACGGTCAGGAAGCGGACCACCTGCTCCAAGATGACGACGGCGTCGCATGGTTTCTTGTATGAGGAGAAGAAGGAGCACTTTGTCTGGTTGCCGCTGCCCGTGATGTGGTCGTAGGCCAGCAGTGGAACTCGTGGAATGATCACCAGCAGCCACACGAACACGGTAACCACCGCAGCCTGCTGCTTGGTCATGCGGTTGAAGCGATGATGAGGGTGGACCACCTGGAGAAGATGACAGGCCTGTTTAACGTCGTTATTGGTGTGTGGATGAAAACAAAGCTGGAAATTAAGGTTCTGGACCCAGAGCATGTGGCGTTCGATGTGGGCGTGTGTGGTTCAGCATGGGCGTGTGTGGTTCAGTGTGTGTGGTTCAGCATGGGTGTGTGTGGTTCAGTGAGGTTTACTGTGGCTCAGTGTGGGGTTTATTGCTGTAGCTTGTTGTGGGCATGTGTGGCTTTGTGTTGGCATGTACAGTTTGGTGTGGGCGTGTGCTGTTCAATGTGGGTGTGTGTGGTTTGGTGTGGGCCAGTGTTGTTCAGTGTGGCCTTGTGTGACCATGTGTGTTTTGGTGTGGGTGTGTGTGGTTTGGTGTGAGCCGGTGTTGTTTAGTGTGGCCTTGTGTGACCATGTGTGTTTTGGTGTGGGTGTGTATGGGGCGGCTGTAGCTCAGGTGGAAGAGCAGTCGTCTTTCAACCAGAGGGTTGTGGGATCGATTCCAGGTTTCCCCAGACTACGTGCCAAAGTGTCCTTGGGCAAGACACTGAACCCCAAGTTGCCTCCCGATGTGCCTATGGGGTATGAATGTGTGTGTGACTGGGTGAACGTGATATGTAGTGTAAAGCGCTTTGAGCGGTTAGTATGACTGGAAAAGCGCTATATAAGTACAGTCCATTAACCATTTACCATTCGTGTGGGCTCATGGAGTTCGGTGTAGCTTGTGGGTGTGTGTAGTTTTGTGTTGGCATGTGCAGTTCGGTGTGGGCATGTCGCATTTGATGTGGACGTGTGTGGTTCAGTGTGTGGTGTTTAGTGTTGGCATGTGTGGGTCAGTCTGTCGTGTTGGCATGTGTGGGTCAGTCTGTCGGGTGTGGGTGTGTGTGGTGTTTGGTGTAGGCGTGTGGTTCAGCATGTGGTGTTTGGTGTGTGCGTGTGTGTTTCACTGTCTGGTGTTTTGTGTAGGTGTGTGTGTGTGGTTCCGTGTGTGGCGTTTGGTGTGGGCTAGCGTGTGGTGTGGGCATGTGTGGGCCAGCGTGTGGCGTGGGCGTGTGTGGATCAGTGTGTGGTGTGTGTGTTTTAGTGTGGGCCAATGATGTGCAAGTCATGAACGAATCATTCAATACTCGAGAATAAGTTTACTGACTTGTGAATCATGATTCCTGTCCCCTCTGACTCATTTACTCTCATCCCTGTCACTGTTAGCAAACTAGCAGCAGCTTCACATCTAGAAATATATGAAGCTTACATATGAGACAAAACCCTCAGTACAAAGCTCACAGTAGCCCAGCCTCTCACAACACAAGAGAATCTCTCTCTCGCTTCAGTAGGATTGCTTTGCTCACAGCACGTTCGATTCACTGACTCATCCCCTCGCTTCCTGAGTTGCAGCACATTTGAGTTACTCACTCACCCCCACCCTTTACATACATTTTGTTATTTAGAAAAATAAAAATAAATATTTCCCGTCTGAGAACTATTGACTATTCACTCTTTTTTTTCACCAATAAAATGAAATCAGAGCAAGGTAAGCTTGTATGAACAGGTCCATTTCTTTGCACTCTCCGGGTAACTGACTTGGTGACTCAAATGACTCAAAAACCCAATTCACATTGGTGTGTGACTCATTCAAACTCGATTCAGTAAAAAGAATCAAGTTTAGAAGAGTGGGCATGTGTGGTCTGATGTGGGTGTGTGTGGTTTAGTGTGGGGAGTGTGTGGTTTGTTGTGGGCGTGCATAGTTCACTGTGAGCATGTGATTAAGTGCGGGTGTGTGTGGTTCAGTGTGGGCATGTGTTGTACGGTGTGGGCATGTGTGGTTCAGTGTGGGCGTATGTGGTTTAGTGTGGGTGTATAATGTTCAGTGTGGGCGTGTGTGGTCCGGTGTGGGCGTGTGTGGTTCAGTGTGGGCGTGTGTGGTTCAGTGAAGGCGTGTGTGGTTTGATGTGGGAGTGTGTGGTTCGGTGTGGGCATGTTTAGTTAGTTGTGGTCATGTGTGGTTCGGTGTGGGCGTGTATGGTTAGTTGTGGGCATGTGGTTCGATGTGGGTGTGTGTGGTTTGGTGTGGGTGTGTGTGGTTCGGTGTGGGCATGTTTAGTTAGTTGTGGGCGTGTGTGGTTCGGTGTGGGTGTGTGTGGTTCGGTGTGGGCATGTTTAGTTAGTTGTGGGCGTGTGTGGTTCGGTGTGGGCGTGTGTGGCTCGGTCTGGGTGTGTGTGGTTAGTTGTGGGCATGTTTAGTTAGTTGTGGTCATGTGTGGTTCGGTGTGGGCGTGTGTGGTTAGTTATGGGCGTGTGTGGCTCGGTTTGGGTGTGTGTGGTTAGTTGTGGCAGTGTATGGTTCGGTGTGGGCATGTTTAGTTAGTTGTGGGCGTGTATGTTTCGGTGTGGGCGTGTGTGTTCTGTGTGGACAGTCAACTGAGGCATAACAAAGTGTGGTCAAACTAAAATGCACCAGTTTTCTTTCCTTACCTTAAAGTAACGATAAACCGCCACCACCGTCATCAGGGCAATGCTGGCTGTGCGGTTAGAAAACAAGAGGAAGAGGTTGATTCGGCACAGACCATCTCCAAACACCCAGTAGTCTCTGAGCAGGGTATCAGTCCACAGCGGCAGGCTCACCAGAGCCAGGAAGTCTGCGATGACCAGGTTAAAGAGGAACAGGTTGTTGGGGTTCCACGCCTTCAGTTTAAACAAGAAGATCCACAAAGCCACAATGTTTCCCAGCAGCCCCAGTATGAAATCAATGGTTACAATTAGGGCCAGGATCAAACCCTCCAGCTGCATGTTGCTCCGTGGGCAGCCTAGGCCCGGACCTGGAGTGGTAAAGGTTCGTTCATGGGTCATTTTGTCTTAACAACTGTCTGTCCAACAATGCAGGATCAGGGAGTTCTAAAAGCAGCTCTGGGATTCTTGGTTGAAGAAGACTTGTGAGGGAGATTGTGTTCAGAAATCAGGAAATCTGCAGCTTCTCACTTCTGTTGATTCAATTGTTGAAATATCTGAAAATACAGAATAGCAACCTTTGAATGTGAGCATCAAGTGATTCCACTTCTCCAATGGGTAGATAACATCCTTCTAAATATTTGGTTTGAATCCCTGAATCATATACAGTACATGTATATATATATATCTATATATATATAAATATGTGTGTGTATATAGGCAAGGCAAGTTTATTTGTACAGCACATTTCATGTACAGGACAATTCAAAGTACTTCACATAAAACATAAGCATTACAGCGGGGTGAAAAAAAATTAAGAACAAAAAGTAGAAGTAAAATTTGAAATGAAAAACATTTAAAATTAAAAATACAGAATATAGAGACGTGTGGATTTTAACTTTTGAATAAAATCTACGTAAATGCAGCTGAGAACAGGTGGGTCTTTCACCTGGATTTAAATCAACTGTTTCAGCTGATCTGAGACTTTCTGGGAGTTTGTTCCAGACAGGTGGAGCCTAGAAGCTGAACCAGGTCTGGTTCTGACTCTGGGAACTGATAAAAGACCGGATCCAGATGACCTGAGGAGTCTAGTAGGTTCATACTGGGTCAAGAGGTCCTGTACCATTTATAGACCAGCAACAGAACTTTAAAGTCTATTCTCTGCGTGCATGAAGGCCATGGCGGCTGAGTGGATTCCTTCTTGTTTTCTCTGAAACAACTGTAGCTGCTGGTTCCAGGTCTTTCTGAAGCTCTCCACGAGTGGTCCTGGGCTGTTGGAGAACCTTTCTGATGATTGTTCTGACTCCTCTGTCTGAAATCTTGTGAGGAGCACCTGGCCGTGGCCGCTTTATGACCATGCCGTGTTCTTTCCACTTCCGGATGATGGTCCCAATGGTGCTCACTGGAACTTTCAGAAGTTTACAAATGCACCTGGAACCAATGCCTTCAGTCTGTTTGCAATAATAAGGCTGCGTAGGTCTTTAGACAGCTATTTGCTTTTACCCATCATGCAATGCTTCTTGTCTGACACCTTGGTGATGAGAAACCTTTTTAAAGGCATCAATCAG
Organism: Atherinomorus stipes; assembly: GCA_023101725.1. Taxonomy (NCBI): domain Eukaryota; kingdom Metazoa; phylum Chordata; class Actinopteri; order Atheriniformes; family Atherinidae; genus Atherinomorus; species Atherinomorus stipes. The sequence continues at coordinate 100,372 of JALJCO010011078.1, read as the reverse complement.
GACTAAAGCAGCTGATATTACTTTGCTCTGATAGGAGACAGAATTACTTTCTAAATACTGACAGACTCCAGCTGCTTTCTTGGCTTTCACATCTTTTTATCTCCATTTCTTCATGTGTTCAAACTTATTCCCTGTTTCACTATATTACACATAACTTCATTTATGGACATCAATGTTCAGATTTCTTTGTATGTGTGCATTACTTGGGTTGTTGAGACATCTGGTGAAAATTTCATGTCAATAGCTCTACAAGAAATATATTTCTAGTCGAGTTTTTCCATCCCTATTCATGTCTAACTAACATCGATTGATGTTAAAAACGACTGGAAATGGAAGTAAAGTTGCTTCAGAGCAAAAGTAAAGCAGCCCGGTAAGCCGCAGAGACCCGAACTTCTAGCTTGACCTGTTGTCTGAAGTCAAGCTCCACGACGGTTGCATATTTCCGGTGAAAAAACAAGGAAGTGTGAAATAGGTCAATCACTGCAATCAGGTGTTTTCTATAACGTCCAATCAGAAGTCTTCACCTGCTGACAGGTATGTTGGTTCACTGTTCATGAGCAAGGTGCTCTACTTTGTCTGGGAAGGTTTTGTTAGTTTGTTTAAAAAACAAACAAAAAAAACCTACAATTCAAAAAGGTACAAGAGAGAAATATGGATGCAAAAACCAGAAGTGGTTTGTTCCAGCAGACATGAAGGGGTTAATGAATGATGTGATAAAGCATGAGCAGTGTTAATAACTGTTCATTATAACGGATAATGTGATATTTGTTTGATGTTTAAAGATGAATCTATAAGAAGGAAGCTTTGTTACCGAGTGTGTTCATTTAACACTGAACAGGCAAAAATCCAGCTGCTTCATGTTTATGAAAGTTACGGTAATGGCAGGATACTGCTCATTAAAACGCGAACGTGCAGGTCAGCAGAAATTAAATAAGAGTAAGAACAGAGGATTAGAGATTAGATCAGTCCAGTACTCACGGTGGGAGCGTTTCATTCATAACGAGCCGGGGGAAGAAATGCAGGCGAAGGAGCATTTCTGGTCCGTTTATGGCTCATGTAGGATGACGCGTTACCACATATTTACCGCACTGCTACTGCTATACGATTAAGCAGAAAATTGCATCACATGTTTCTCAACAGCTGTCATATCAGAGAGAAAAACATCCTGAGGAAGTACTTCAGCAGAACATCAGGACCAATCTGTTTCCTCAGCAGAGCACAGATACACAAAACCTTATGAAATGAGATATTGATGATCATGTTAGATGAATTAGTCTATAAAACAGGCTTTTTTCATTTAAAATCCACAGAATGAAACATTTTCTCCCCCTCAGTCTTGAAATACTTTACCTCGTTCATTATTTATCTGCACAATATGAGCTAGAATAATTTTTTTCTTGCCAATAAAACATACGCTACATTGCCAAAAGTATCGTCTCACCTGTCCTGACTCACATCTGAGCTACAGTAACATCCCATTCCTGATCCATACGGTTAGGGAAGGCTGTCCACAAGGTTTAGGAGTGTGTTTACGGGAACCTTTGACCATTCTTCCAGAAGCACATTTGTGAGGTCAGAGAATTTCTTCTTCTACGCTTGCATTATCGGCAGAGTAGGCGCTGAACGTCGCGGTTTCCACAGTGTGGTGAACTAGCAGGGGCGCGCTTTGCAGCAGCTACATGTTCTGCTGTTTAGGCTCTAAAAATCTACTAAATGACGTCGTTTCCAGTAAATTCTGGACGCTACCCACTCAGGACACTTGGATTACATTGGACGAGCAGTTTGGAGGAATATTGACAAGATTTTGTGGACTTTTATGGACCTTTTTGGTTCGAGCGCCGGTCACCTCCATTATATGAAAGTCGGCGGATAACGAAAACGTGTCTGACTTCCAGCTGCATTTGAGATATTAAAAAAGGGCTCAGAATGAGGGTGAGGAGAAGATGGACGCACATTATTCTGTGGGTGAACTATTCCTGTAAACCAGAGGCAGCAAGTGACCTTTTTATGAAAAGAGGAAGCGTCTGGTCCAGTCCGTAAGTCGAAAGGTTCTCAAGCCCTAACTGCCCTCTTGAAGGATGAGTCAGGGACCTCAACACTGAATCAGTTTCCTCAAAAAGCCTGAGATCTTTTATTTATAAGGCAAAACAAGACACGAATGTCGCAATACTAACCTAAAATACTGGCGCCCGTATGCTCTCAAACCCCAACAGCTGTATGACGCAAATGTGCTGCCTTTTTACACGCAAAGAGATTAAAAAGGAAAAGGGCCCGTCCCAATACACCCCCTAACTCTGCGTTTAAGCCCCGCCCCTAAAGCTGAGGGTGGTGTTGTTCCAATTCCTCTTTGCATGTAGGGGTGGTGGACATAATGAGGGGTAGGGGGTGTGAATCTAGCCCTTCAGAGCGAGGGACATCAGATGCTGACTTGCTGAGGAAGGGTGAGACGAAATTCACCAGAGAGCATACTGAATCACACAAACCCCGGAGAGTGACCGGACCTGCACGAGAAAACTCACAAACATACATAAAGTCATGGAAAAAATGAGGAGACCACCTTGTTTTCTCTTATTTCTTGGTCATTTTAATGCCTGGTACGACTAAAAGTACATTTGTCACAAATATAATGATAAAAACAAAAATAGCTCATAAGAGTTTAATTCAAAAACTGATATCTGCCATTTTCATGCTTTTGTTGATAAGTGATTTTGGTTATTAAGTTCTTACATCAATAGTTACGCTATTGTACTGCCAAAAAACAGCTTTTAGGTATTCTAGATTTTCTTTGTCTCTTTTAGTCACATGATTCACACCACAGTTGGGACTCGATTGCATAACCATTATTTTTGATGACAAGGGTGGTCTCTTAATTTTTCCATGGCTGTATGTACAGATTACACCTTTGTTCGTAGCATTAGCCAGACTAGCCATGTTAGCAAGGCCAAAATACTGATGAAAAGCTTGCGAAGGCTTTCCGGTGTAGGAACCAGATGTGCTCGGCTTTCCAGATCGGCTCGGGGTCCTGCGGCTGCTGCTGATGTCATCACTCTACGGCAAAGCCACTTGGACAAACTACCGGGAGTAATCTATCATAAAACTAGCTACGAATACGTGCATTTAGAATTACCCCGTTCTCGAGGCTTTTAAAAATAGATTAATTTCTTAAACAAGTTACGAGATTAATCCATTGAAGTGCATTAAATCATTAAATCATCAGGCTGCCCGAACCGGGCCGATCTGGCCGCTCGAACCGAGCTGATCTCCGCCAGAGCCGAGCAGAAATGGCGGAGATCAGCTCGATTCGAGCGGCCAGATTGGCTCGGTTCGGGGCTGCTTGGCTATTTTGAAATATTCACCTATGATGAAATTTAAGTACTATAAATGGCATATTATAAGCCATCAGATTGAAAGCAGGGAGTTTTTTTTTAATATATTATTTTATTTAAACCAATACAGAATATCTGAATCTCAACACTAATGATAAGATCATAGAACATTAACTTGCAGGAGTAAACAACGAGAAGACAACACTGCAATGATCTAATGCACTTCAATGGATTAATTTTGTAACTTGTTTAAGAAATCAATCTATTTTTAAAAGCCTCAAGAACGGGGTAATTCTAAATGCACGTATTCGTAACTAGTTTTATAATAGATTACTCCCGGTAGTTTGTCCAAGTGGCTTTGCCGTAGAGTGATGACATCATCAGCAGCCGCAGGACCCCGAGCCGATCTGGAAAGCCGAGCACATCTGGTTCCTACACCGGCAGTTTATAAGAGACAGTCGTCAATGGTGACTTCTCTGGTTTTGTTTAGTTATCAGCTGAAGCACGATGAATGATGAAAAAAAATCTTAGCAGTTGCAATTATTAACTCCACGTTTCTGCTGGGTGTTTTCTTTATGGTGATACGTATGTGCAAACGTCATAATGCAGACACGTGTCTGAACGTAAATCCAGCACGTCCCAATTCCTAGAAGATTCCAACGCCCTTCCCCTTGTGACTTCAGTTTGAAGACGAGTGGTTGAAAGTCGCCCTTCCCCTAATGGCTTCAGTTCGAAGACGAGTGGTTGAAAGTCGTGGGAGCATTGGAAGTAGAAACAAAGTCACGCGAAAAGAGACGGACAAGAGAGAAGAGAGAGACTGCCCAAGACGACAGAGCTCCTCTTTCAGGGAGAACTCCTTGTTTTACACTCTGTCACGTCTTCAAACCATCAGCTCCGGTGCGGTTTTGGGCCGGCCCGTGCCTAAAAAGCCAAACTTAACCCTCCGGGGCTGTTGGACGTGCCGGTGCCTCCGGATCGCACGTTCGATTTAAGCTGATGTAGCAGCGAAACACAGCGATGTAGACACTCCATTCCAACTTCTGTGGATAGTGCAGACTTCTATAAAGCAGTTTTTAAATCGTGTCAATAGACCAAATATAATCGGAGTTTACGAAATAAAATGTACAACCTAGTTTTCCAACTGTTTTAATGCGAGTTTGGTGAAGGAAAAAACGGCGGACTCTACGGACAGTACTCATAAGCAAGAAAAAAAAGTGTCACTAAACCTACCCTCCTCTTTCCTGTTGGTAGAGAAATGCACCTTATCAACCAATAAGAAAATTATGTGACAACATTCCAGACTTGCGCTGGAAAGCAGTGATATTGCAAACTTTGCCCTTTATACCGTTTGCATTCAGACGTGTGTTCCGGTCTTTCACCCTGGAGATGAAGCGGACATGTTCGGCTGGTCTCCATGTCAGGAGAGCGGAAATGTTGCAGCACGTCGTTTTGGCCGAACGCACGAGAAAATGTTAAAGCCAGAGTTGAAGGGAGAGCGTGGTTGTGCTGACTTATCCTGAACATTTCCCGATGTCTGAAAGCGCCGGGACGCGATAAGTCCGCAAGGTTGGGCAGGTTTGAAAAGACGAGTCAACTCTCAACTCAACTTTATTTATAGAGCCCTTTAAAACAACCACAGTTGGAACAAAGTTCTGTATACAACAAGCAAATAGTTAAAGGAATTCTAAAACAACACAACACTTTAAAGGGACTTGAGGCAAGATTAAGAAACGAAACTCGCGACTGCCGCTTCAGGTAACTGCAGCCACGAGCCAAGCCGTCACAGAGCACAAACTGAAGCTATGATGCTGTTTACTCACCTTTCTCTCCGTAGTTCCACTTTTTAGTGTCTTTCAGTTGATCTGGATCGTATTCTGACGGCAGAATAATCCATAACTATCGCTTACGGTGTTTTTATTTAACGTGACCGTCTTTTTCCTGCATCAAAACTGCGGATGTAGCGTCATTTGACGTCACGTCTGCAGGGCAGCGCGGGAAATTCGGACACCGAATTGCAGCTTTATGCAGCACACAGCCTGTTCAAGGCAACGGAGAGAAACATGGGTGGAAACGTTATTTTTGGTATTTAGCGCTTCATCACCCATTAGTATGAAAAAAAAGGACATTCATGTTTGTTTTTTTCAAATTCCTGCCTCAAGTCCCTTTAAAAGAATAAAGCAAAACTAAATCATTTAAAATAATTTAAAACAAATAAAACCAACAACTAAAACAAGGATTCTCCATCCTGGTCCTCAGGGACCCCCGCCCTGCATGTTTTCCAGGTTTCCAGCTCCACCACACCTGATTCAGATCAACTCATCTGCTAACGAGCCTTTCATCTGAGTCAGGTGTGTTAAAGTCGGAATATCTTGAAAACCAGCAGGGCGGGGGTCCCTGAGGACCAGGACTGAGAAACACTGACCTAAGACAATCCACAAAAATAGAAAGAGTATCATGCTGTGTTGGGAGCCAAAGAATAAAAATAGGTTTTTAGAAGAGTTTTACAAATGGACAGCAATGAGGAATGTCTCATGGACTCTCAGCACGGTTCCACTACTTCCTGAACTTTAGCCAGCTCCTTTGTTTCCTGTCTGCCGTTACTGGACGAACTGATTAATCCAGGTGTGTCTGGCCAGTTACTGAGATCAGACACACCTGGATTAATCAGTCTGACCAGTAATGACAGACAGGAAACAAAGAAGCCACCTTAAGTTCAGGAAGTAGTGGAGCTGTGCAGAAATTCAGAAACTCTGAGTAAGGTCCAGGCGGACGATACACGACAGCTCGCAGAAGTGGTTTCTCTGATTTCCAGTTAGGGTGAGAAAGGCTTAGAACGACGTAATCTGAGGTCTGGGATTGATAAACAGCCCTGATTGGAGGATAGCAGCCACACCTCCTCATCAGCCTGCAGTTAGGAACATGAAAATTGAAGTCATCTGGTGGAGTAGATTCATTAAAAGTAACACGATCCTCCTGCTGCAGCAGGTTTCTGTGAGACAAAATAAATCTACATGATGGTCGTCAATCAGATCATTGCCGAACAGAGACTTAGAAGAAAGAGATCTGATATTCAGTGAACCACATTTAACGGTGAGGTGACATATCTCTCTATGCAAGCTCTACGCAGACCAGAGGCATCGAACAGCCCGAAACCTGCACTTCCTTTGTCTGAAGATAAGAACTCTTGTTTCCTGTGAGGCAGGGCCGGTGATGTCAGCGAAAAGACCGAGCTGCCGCACTTAGATAATAGACCTTTTTCACAAAAACCGGAAATACTTAACAGGCGAGGATCTCTTTTTCCGGTCAGTCGTAAAATTGCCTCATCAGGCGTCAAGATGAACCGTGTTTTCAGCACCAGTCTTTTACATTTACCCAAAGTTTCATTTGCAGACGTGGAAAGAATCGTCGAAGAGAACTCAATAACAAAAAAGAATAAAATGAAAAAGGGTTATAAATTTTTCCACGAAAATTTTATTGAAAAATACGAAGGTAAGAATTAGCCTAACGGCTACTGAACTGTGATCTTAAATTATCATTAGCTTCTATTCTTAGAGCTAAGACATGATCACATTGTTCTATAGAGGATAAAAACAATCCAACTTAAACATTAGATCATCTTGATCGATGTATTGTGGCATCAGTTTATTCTGTTTATGACTAAATTGAACGTCTTGCATACGAGTTGAATGCTATCATTGGGTAGCCCAACAGTTTCTGTGGTAACTTGTGTTTTTTGTCCATCGTGTGTCATCATAGTTTCAAATGTATTAGAGGGCCAGGTGTTTGTGAGGGCTAGATGCTACCGCTCACAAAGGAAAAACGAGGAGCCTCACAAACTGGAGGTTTGACTATACAGGGCATGAGTCCCCGTTCTTGGGGTTAACTCTTATGCTGCGGTTGCAGCATCTCTGTTAAAGTTCCTGCTACTTAAAGGATGGAAATGTTTACTCTTGTGTAGCCTTAATGGTCTTAGGAGGGCTTGTGTCTCTCTGTGTGTGTCTGTTATTTCATTATAGACTGATTTCTTAGCTTAAAGTTATAAAGTAATATCATAAAGATGTTTTACAACCAAGACCAGGGGTTTGCAACTTAATAATAGCCACTTTTGCCCTTGGCCATGCTAAATAAGAATGGTTCAGAGTGGCAAATATTGCAAAACCGACTATGTATTTTTTTTTTTTAAGATTATCTTTTTCTTTTTTTTTTAGGCTTTGAAATAAAGATGTTAAATTTTCCAAAAAAGAAGTATTTGGGGGAAAATACTGTCTTTTAAAAAAAGAGAAAAGAAAGTGATATGGTCTATAGTTTTTTACCTATTGACAAGAACAATACATATAAATATGTATTAATAGCAGGTTGTAGACCCCTGACCTATGGTAACCTTGAACTGAAATCCTTGGCTAATTTGTTCTTTTCATCTTTCTCTTTAATTTCAGTCTTTAAGTTATAAGTTTTTAGTCAGAGGCCAAAGGAGTGCATCCCCCTCTACCACACAACAAAGCCAACCTTTGTAGTTTATTTCTAATGTAATGAAAATAGTATAGTTTTAATTGGCAATATAAACATGGGGCTGAAACAAGCAACATGGCACAAAATGTTCATGTTATTATTTATAATTGATTTTCAAGATTCCAATATAACTAAAGCTTTGGAAAAAAGAAAAGAAAAAAGATTACATTTGTTTGGCTGTGGTGAGTGCACTACAGAGCCCCCTGTCTATAAGCTATAATTTTCTATACCACTGCCATGCTCACCAAATGTTTGTTTGTTTTAAATGACTTTATGTACAGATATCATTTGCTGTTGACAGTGGACACCTGATGACATTTTCCTGTAGCTGTGTCGCAGGAAAAGGGTTTTGCAACCATGTTGTAGCCCTATTACATCAAACAGCACATTACTCACAGTATGGCATCAAGACTGTCCCACCATCTCTGGCTTGCACAAGCAGTCTGCAACAGTGGCATAGACCAAGAACTCAGGTATGTGTAAATAAAGTGGTTTATAAACTAATTTTTCCAAGTACCACTCCTCATGTATTGACCAGATGTAAATTTCCCTATCACTTTAATTTTTATATTTATAAACGCATAGTTGGTCATTTTTGTGCAACCATGTCAGAACAAAAATTTGTTTCACAGTTAACATGATTTGATTTAACAGTTTATATTTTGTCGATGTCACAGCATGATCATTTAGGAGTAACACTATAAAGGCTGTTAGTAAACAAGTGTGATTTAGGGAATGCACTGTGAGTACTGATTGGAAAATAAAAATTAAGTGTTTGGGCTGTCACATATGAAGAAAAAAAATCTTGCAAAAGAGATCAAATGTAGTTTTTCATTATAGGGAATTCGCCCAGAACCTGTGAGTGAAGTGAAGGTGCGAAAGCCAACAACAGCTGGCAAGAGTCGCCTTCGATCTACATTGTACAAGGCATATGCTGGTAAGAACATATGGCAGTTATACTGTTATTATTCCTAAATGATTGTTTTTTTATTATCTTCTCAACTAATAAGCACAAAAATTTAAAAGAACCTTGTATATGTTTTGAAAGGACCCTTTCCTGACCCTGATCTGATGGCTGCTGGACCCAAATTAAGTGAACTACAACCCCAGCCTCTCATTGCTCTGGTACTAGATGGCTCTTCTGAAATGGAGCTGGTCCCATCTAAATTTGGTCCTGTCCCTCGTGGATCGCCCATGTCATACCTTTGTCCACCTGAAACATCTAATAACCTAATCCAGCACCACTTGGCCCCTGAATTCCCTGCTCTTCCTCTTCCTTGGAAGCACCATACTATGCCCAACTTGGCCTTTGTTCCCACATTGCACCAGTATTTACACCTACACTCATTGCAAGTGTCACCTCAAATGGCAAGTGAAATAGAAAAGGGAACAAGGGAACAGTCAAAATGTCCTGCATGGGTGCAGTTACGTCAACCTCGATTAACTGCCAGTCGTTTCCGAGAGGCCTGTGCGTCCTGGAGAGGGGGTGGGGATCCAGAAGCTGCAGCAAAGGCCCTTTCTGCCCAAATGATAAGAGGCTCAACAAAGCAAACAGCTGCAATGAAGCGAGGCTTGGAGATGGAGGCAGAGGTTCTGGAAAGCTACGCAGAGTTAATGAGTGTTAATGTTCTACCAGTTGGTTTCATCATTCCCCCAGAAGCCCCCCATCTCGGGGCCAGTCCTGATGGTAGGGTCTATGACCCTTTGGAAACACCACCATTTGGACTCATTGAAGTTAAGAGCACCACAAAACCTGATGCTTCACAGGTAGCACACCTCAAGGAGGAAAATGGCTGCATCATCCTGAGGCAGTCTCACCGGTACTACTGGCAGGTACAGGGACAGTTAGCAGTAACAGGCCTTGAATGGTGTGACTTTGTCACAGACACTCTAGCAAATCTGTATGTGCAAAGAATTTGGAGAGATAATGAATTCATTCTCAGAATGAAGGAAAAATTAGATCTGTTTTACTACACCACTTACATGAATGTTTATTTGCAATTACACTGAATTGTCACTGCATAATGTACAGTCATCCTCAACATTATTCATACCCTTCTATCAAAGAAAAGGCTAATTTGAAAGTAGTAATTCAAATAAGAAATTAATTCGAAAAAAAAAAAAGTATAATTTGGTGAGATAAAATGTTGCTTTTGAATTTTAGTTGGAAATAATGATTTAAAAAACAAACTGCTGTCCCACACACATTAGAGCATCTTTTCCATGAACATGGACCAACATACCTGCCAACAGGTGCAGACGTCTGATTGGACGTTACAGAAAACACCTGATTGCAGTGATTGTCTCAAAGTGTTGCTCAGCAAAATTTTAGCTTTGGAGTCCCATCATTCTTGTTTACTTTTTTTTATTTTTTGTGTATTTGTTTGAATATTTCTTTCACACCTCAATTCATAATCGGTGTGGTGATTTTCATAGAATTTTCATTATTACTTTTGTCAATTTAACCTTATTTCACTGACAGCTGTTTTTTTTCTTTCTTTAATTTGAGGGTATGAATAATTTTGAGGACCGTGAATGCAGAAACAGTTCCATGAATTTCTCAAAACAATGCCTAGGCCATGGCATTCAGGGCCTGGAATGTTAATGTCTGTTTTATCTTATGGTATGAAATGTGAATTCCAAGAAATAATTTGTCAAATTGATCTTCATTCTCATCCCGATGAATCTGCTCTTTCAGGGAAACAAATCTCTAAACTTGCATACCAAATCATTCAGTGTGAAAACTCAGTACCTGTGTTCTAGTTTTTATGTCACTTTGTATTTTGTGGTGTCACTTAACTGTATTGATACCCGGAGAAACAAAACAAGAAACAGTTACATGTAAATATTTAACATTTAATAAAAGTCAATAACAAAGTTGTCAGTTTCATACACTATATGTACAAAAGGTAATTTAGAAATTTGAGGTAAGTATTCTTCTCAGGATAACAGCCCTTGAAAGCGAGGATTGTAAAATATGTGCATGCATCACTGTGAAAAACATTACAATGAGATGTCTTTGATTACTGTATGTTTGTGTTTTAAATTGCTATGGGCTATATGCATGACTCCACTAATTCCTGAATTTCAGACAGCACCTTTCCTTCCCGTCTTTCATTTCTGGACAAAATGATTAATCCAGGTGGGCCTGACCTCAATAACTGGCTAGACAGACCTGGATTAATCAGTCAGTCCAATAATGAAAAACAGGAAGGAAAGGTGCCGTCTGAAGTTCAAGAATTAGTGGAGTCATGCATATAGCCCATTCAACCCGTTTTTAATGTCATTTAAAAAATTTCATGTAAAGCACTATGTTGCTTTTAGTTTAAAAGGTCTTCTTGACAAAAAAATTGGGCAAGACCCCAAATCCCAAGTTGCCTACCAAAAAAAAGAATTGGTATGAATGTGCATGAATAAGTGCTCAGTACTTGAAAGTTTACATCCCTTCCCATCAAAGACAGGAAAAAAAAACAGCAACCAGTGAAAAAAGGCAAAAGTAACAAAAGTTCTGTTTTTTGTAAACCAAATTCAAAATCAATATTTTACAAAATTATCATTTTGTAAATTTTTATCAATAATTACTTTTTCTTTTTTTTTAATTACTTGAATCACTATTGTGAATTTAGCCTTTTCTTTATTAGGAGAGGCTGTAAACTTTCACGCACAACTGTAAGTGCTGTATGAATGCGGATAAAGTTGGCGTGTAGTGTGAAGTGCTGTGAGTGGTCGTGTGACAACAAAAACGCAGTCAAGTACAGATTGTGAGCTAATCTTCCCCACGGGATAAAGGTCCTTGAAAGTTTACCATCATGCAGCAGTTGTACCAGATCTGGCTGACTGTGCTGACCAAAGTGAGTGGTATAGGTGAGTCCCAGATGTGATTACCCTCTCAACCACTATCCTGAGACGGGCGATGGCCTGAGTCTTCTCAGTATCCTCTTTGGTGAATTGGGCAGAACGTTTGAAGGGTGGAATGATCAGTTTTGCTCCAACATCAGAGAGGAGATCGTCGATAAGAAAGCCTTTGTCTGCCATCACCTCATCACCTGGCTCAAGCAACTGCAGGATTCCACTGAGCCGAGTTATTTCCTTATCAGAGATGCTTCCTGTGTATAACTTGGAAAAGAATGACACTAAACCGTGAGGGGTGACTCCGATAAGGGCCTTCAAGGTTGTCCTGTTTTTGTAGTGGGAAAACATTTCTGACTGCAAGGTGAGTGAAGAGGGCGCAGCCACAGCTACTTCGGTACAGTCCAAAATGACGCGTACATTGGGACAGTGCTCCTTAATTATTTTGGGCATGACTGACTTTATTTTGTCCCTACACAGCCAAAGTGGGACTGTCCCCAAAATAGAGAATAGGTAATTAGCCCAAGTGATAGTCACCCGGCTAACTGTGGCTACGCTTGTCTGGAACATGTCAGCAATGACCTGTTCCTTCATGCCAACAGCTACTCGCATAGAGTACATGAAGAATTCATCAGTTAATGTCATTCTGCGAGAGGGGCTGGGATCAATGTCTCCAATGGCTTCCTCACCCATCCTCCTTGCTTTGGTCCAGTAAATAAGTCGCGAAGCAGATGGTGTAATGTGTTCCCAGAAGATCTTAAAGACGTCCTTGGATGGAAGCTTTGTGTAGAATCTTATTTGAGAATCAGACAAACAGTGCTGACTGAACACTGTTGGGGATGGCAAGGCTACCCTCTCCAGCTTGGCTTCCAAAATCTTTGATGTAGACTGCCGCCTGATCTAGAGCACCTGTGGAATTGAAAAGACTGGGTTCATTCATAGCCAGAAAAGACAGCAAAATGAAGTGGTAATAAATGGTTTGGTTCAGAATCATGACACGTTCATAAACACATGCACTATATAGCAGGGGTACTCAATATATATCTGAAATAAAATGTGTGTGTGTGTATAAAAATATATGTGTATGTATATATACATGTATGTATGTATACACACAATGCATGCTTTATAGAGTACACAGTTTATATCGGATATATATATGCAGTATATATATATATATATATATATATATATACACAGACACACATTTGCTATAAACTGTACTCTATAAAGCATGTATGTGTGTGTATATATATATATATTAGGGCTGGACAATTTATCAAATTTTGATCGTGATTTCAATTTTGCCTCCTCACAATCATAGAAAATAGAAACACTGTCATCAAAGAAAAACGATTAATCCTGAAGTGAACAGACTGGTGGATTTACAGGAAGCAAACTGCGTATAGAACAGGAGTGCATTATTTTAATATATTATTCTTATTTTACTCCTTTACTTGTTTCTAATTTATTTTTGGTTGTGCTTTTTTTAAAGTTATACTTGAGGTTGAATTTTGGTGGTTCAATAAACACTTATTTAAGAAAATCAATGATTAATCATGTATATTAATAGTGATTTCAATATCAGTCAAACTAATCGTGATTATTATTTTTTCCATAATCTTCCAGCCCTAATACATAGCCTACATACACACACACACATATATATATGTATATCTATATAGCTATGTATATTTATATATATATAATACATATTACATATATATTTATATACACACACATACATGCTATACGAAGTACACCACACCGTTTATATACATACATGCTTTATAGAGTACACATTTTACATACATACATGCCATATAAAGTACACAGTTTATATACATACATGCTATATAGACTACACAGTTTACAGAGGCTTACCTGCAGGAGGTGGCGTCGCATAGTCATGATCAAGTTTAGCTGCCTTCGTTGCTCTCTCGATTGTCTGGCTCTCTGCTTCCTTTAAGGACACTGCCACTAACTGCCGTTTCTGGCATCGAACATACACGGATTCCCTGGAAGCACTTGGTGTAAATTCATTCCAACGGAATAAAGTCGGTACAGCCTCTGGTTTCAGACGGTGAATACTCAGCCCATTGATGTAATCTTGAGGCGCAAAGTGCCTGCTGCAGACATACGTATTTCCCTTTTTAATGACAAAATTGGGCCCTTCCTCTCGCCTGATAGCCCAAACCCACTTTTGTCTTATTTCTGAAGACGTCGGAAAAGAGTGGAAATGTAGATAGGGATGTTTTAGACCATATGAAAAGCAACCTGGTACACAGCAGTAGCTTCTATTTCTAGCTTCAGACATTGCTGTTGGAAGTCGTGATCCTCTTCCGTAACGTATTTCCCGGGGAAAAATAAGGAAGCGTGAAAAATGCCTGTCATCGATAGATGTTAAAAAGTCCCGGAAATTGATGTTGGACTGCTTCAGAGCAAAAGAGAAAACAGCCTGGAGCGCTGCTGTGACTTGACTTTCCAGCTTGAGACACTGTTGTCGGAAGCACAGATCCTCGCCTGTTGCGTATTTCCGGTCAAAAAACAAGGACGTGTGAAAAAGGTCTATAACCTGCAGAAGAGTTAACCCTAAAGGGGGCAGGGCTGAGAGATGACTATCCATATTACCGTTGGGGACCAGAGGTATAAATGGTGGTTTCACCTTCATATTTCACTTCTGAAGGAGCTTAGCTGCCTTTTTAATATTCTTCTCAGCACAACCTCAGTGATTTTACTAGCGATGCGCGATATAAATGGCCCCATGTTCGGCCTCAAAACTGAGTATTGGACATCAGCCACCCCCCCAATATTTAACCAATAAGCCCACTGTTTCTAAAGTCTAAAAAAAAAACAAAAAAAAACTTTTTTACAGACTTTAAAACTTCTAAAGACTAGGGGTGGGAAAAAATATTGATACACTGAAATATCGTGATATTTTCATATGCTGATATCATATTGACATTTAAAAAATGCAATATCGATCTATTTTACTCACAAAAACTCGCGATATTTCATCATTCTGATATGAAATCTTGTGAGATTTTGCAACAGAACTAATAAAATCTTGCAAAATTTTATTAGTGAAATTGATTGATACCGCGTTTTTTAAATATTAATGTGATATCAGCATTTGAAAATATCGCAATATGTCAGTGTATCAATATTTTTGGCGAACGAATGAGTACTGTTGTCCTGTGAGTTCAAAGTTTCGCAAATCATTGTTCTTCTCAGTTGTACTACGGAAGCGCACATCGTGAACGCATGGCCCCGAAAAGTGTGTAGAACCCTGATAACTAACAGAAAGATAAATCTGGATTCACGGGACAATAGTGCTCATTCGTTCGTTCATTCTACTTAAAGTATTGCCGAAAATCAAGGACTTTTGCTGCAGATAATGTCTTATAGTGGCTGCTCCGTATCTCCCATTTTGCTGGAAGAACACCGAAGGGTGACTTAGGTGTAATATCGTTCGAAGGACTCAAAGTGATGCAGAAACTTTACCGGTGAGTAAATGCACGTGTAACTGGTATCTCTGGTGGTGTGGAGATGAAATGTTTTGCTGCCAGTAGATGAAGTTACTCCTCTTTGGGTTGAGTTTCCCGCCTTTGTGAAACAGAAAACTCAGAGTTTTCCTCATCTCAGGGTTTTCATTAAACCTGCTTCGTGAAACGGACCCCAGGCCTAAACATGGTGGCAGGACGGCCCCCGGGGGCTCTGGTGACACGCAGGGGGCATCCATTGCTGCTTGCACTTTTCATTACTGAAACAGTCCAGCATTATGCTGAGTAAACAGCGTCGTCACGTGTAACCGGGGGTCTATAGGGGATTATCACGCTTCCGTGTTCCGAACTTCTGGTTTTAAACACTTAGAGGGCCCACTTCCGGTCCAGTTCAATGTCGCTGCTTTACTTCGTAGATAACGTGAATAAACGCCAACCCTACTGAAATTTTCACGGATTCCAGACTGAAGTGATACTAAGGAAGAAGTGGATCAAAGCGATTCTCCAGAGTGAAGGGCCGAACTTTATAATAAAACAACGTAGCATGTTTGTTTGCAGCCAGTGGGGCACAACACCGGCATGCTAGCATTAGCCTGCTAGCGTTTACCGACGTGCTTAACTTTGTGCGTCTTAAAACACACAAACATCTGAAAATCGGGTCTGTACCCCCCCCGTTTCCAATGGAACAACTGGGGACTGCCAAGAAAGGAGACGTTTTCAGATGCTTGTGTGTTTTCAGCCGCACAAAGTTAGGCACGTCATCAAGCTGGCTAATGCTAACCTGCTAACAGTGGTCCGCCGACTACTACTCTGTTAAACTTTGTTAATCGGATAAACGCCAATGCCAAGTTTTCATTCCAGACTGAAGTGATGCTAAGGAAGAAGTGGATTAAAACGACCGATTCGCCGCGGTGAAGGACCGAACTTTATAATAAAATGACACACGTTTGTTTGTAGCCGGCAGTCTGCACAGTCGTGTTAGCAGGTTAGCATTAGCCAGCTCGATGACGTGCCTAACTTTGTGCGGCTGAAAACACACAAGCATCTGAAAGCGTCTCCTTTTTTTGGCAGTCCCCAGTTGTTCCACTGGAAACGGGGGGGTACAGACCCAGTTTTCAGACGCTTGTATGTTTTCACAAGCGAAAAGTTGGTATCGTCAGCTAACGCGAGCTTGCTAACGCGAGCTTGCTAACGCTAGCTGTAGTGTAGTCTGCATCATTGAAGTGCCGACTACAGACATACGTGCAACCTTGTTTTATTTTAAATTTCCGTCCTTCACTCCGACAAATCGCTTTCATCCACTTCTTCCTTAGTGTCTTTTCAGTCGGGAATCCATGAAAACTTCGGTACGGCTGGCGTTGTTTATTAGATGTACACAATGGAACAGAGCAGCAACATTGAGCCATTCCTGGCCCGGAAGAGGAAGCTTCAGATGTTTCAACTTCCGGAAACCGGAACGCGGAAGCGTGATAATCCCCTATTTCCCTGTACTCAATTTATATAAGCTGATTCAACTTAAGTAAATTAAGTTATCTAACATGTTGCCCTCCAAAGTTCTTACAACTTATATAAAATAAGTATTAGTAACAACTAAGTTAAAATTAAGTTCTGCCAACTAGATTCTATTGAAACCAATATTACAATTTACAGTGTAGGATCAGGGACTAAGCTGGGATAAAATGACTCAACAAAAGGCATTCCCCCCTCCCAGATGCTGTGCATTTTTCATGTGTCTCATGGTAAATGTTTTAAAAAGGGGCCTTTGCAGAAATAGTTTGGGAACCACTGGCTTGTAGTCTGATGTCAGAGTGGACTTCTTTCAGTAAATCGTTAGACATCATTACCACATCATGATTCTACTTAAATGTCAAAAATTCATGATATAATATCAGTGATGTAAAACTTTTTTTATTTCCCTCAATTGAAACTTGAATATAACTTTTTTATGAGTAGAAATATATATATATACACGTACTGTATTTATACCATAGACTGTATATAATTACTGGACGTAGCTTCCGGTCTCTTCTGAATAGAGAAATGTGAAGCCAGGTGGGCGTGTCTTACCGTCGCCATCTTGCCGTGTCACGTACGTCGTCACTCCAGGAAAATACTAAAATGGGCACAGCGCGGCCGCGGGGCAAATGATTGACAGCTGACGTACTGTGGGCTAAACGCTAACTGAGCTAACACGAAACTAAGAGGAGCTAACAAAGATAAGCCCCCTAAGCGGCATGGTTAAGGTAAGACGTGCTTAGACTTGCAATTCGCTGACTAAAAACCGCCGTTGTGCGACTCTGTAACAAACTGAGACCTTATTAAGAGCAAAGAAGGAGCTAACTAGGAGCCTCCGGTCGGCAGGCGGAGCTTCCGGTCTGCCGCATGTCAATCATAAGGACACGCCCTTAATTATGTGTAATTTGAAGAATAAATAACATCTAAACGAATGAGTTATAAAAAAATTCACCCCCCTCACAGTTGACATGAAGGTAAACTTGACCTAATAAACCTAAAATGATTTTTTGAACCAGGCTGTAAACCTGTTTATTTCTGCTGTGAAGTTGGCGTTTTTAACATGGGAGTCTATGGGGATTTGCTCGCTCTTGGAGCCAGCCCCTAGCGGATGAAGGGAATATTACAGAAAATGTCCATTTCCGGGTTGGATCACTGCTGGCCACCGGAGGTTGCCGCTTGATTTATACGCATACATACATACACATAGGTATGTATGACCTATGACCTATCCACATACAGTGGATGGGTCACACACACACACAAACTTCCATAACTACCTGTGATGATGGCACAAAGGAGCAAACGTGGGGAAACAGTTTCACATGCAGTTTCAACGATTTCATTCCTAATCAGCAGCAATTCTGGATATTTCTGGTGTTAGCTTTGTGGATTGTGTTTGCAATTGTTGGTTTCAGCAGAGTGAGTGTGTATTTGCGCATTCAGGCGATACTTTGCTGCTTTTTCTCATTGTTTTATGACAGCGGCGGTGTTTCCTTTTCTTTTATTTGATCCTTCACCGCCTCGTAGCTTCCAGGAGGATTTCCGGCTCGGTCAGAGAGACGCGTTGATCTGGTTGCCATGGTAGATCAGTGACTCTGTGCTTGATCACGAGGGTCTGTATGAGAAAGCCGTAAGCGCACTTATCCAAGATAAGTTTCACCTGGCTTGATCAATCCGTGTGGCTCGCGGTTTGAGCACCCAATTAAGCCTGGATGGCCATGTGGTGGATTGAATGAGCCCAGCTAAGTTTGAAATCCTGGATCACAGAGTCCTAGTTTCGTGCAATAGACCCCGGGTTTTTGCAACGTTTTCGTTTGAAAAGACCACAGTGGTTGTTCACGTCACCCGTTTCTGGGTAAAAGTGGCCACATTTCCTTCACTGCTCACCAACACTTGCGTGTGACATCACCATGTGACATCCTGCATTTTCAGCTGGACCAACACAAGCTTTGTGAGGAAGTTTTGTAATTGCTGCTGTTCCTGTTGAGCTTGATCAGTCAGTAGATTGTCAGACTGATGACTCCACAGACGTAGTCAGCGTTTTTCTTGATATTTGAACAGCAATGAAACTTTGAGACACCTGCTAAATGTAAGATTTCCTCTCATTTACAATGAGATTCTTTTTATGATACACATCTAAAAGTATATATCTCATGTACAAAAACAAATTTTTACACTAATGTGACAAACGTGAACTTGCATATTTGATTTTGACAAAGTTTTCTACATCTGGACTGAAGCTGTGTGTCAGCTGGAGTCAGGGCCTGCGAAAACATCTTTTCCTCTGAGAAAAGCCTCCAGAACGGTGTTTTGCTCTTTCAGTGAAGAAATACTCAGTAATTCTGATAAAACGTGAGCGATAGCCACGCTGACGCTAGTTTCGTCCGCTGAAGCCACCATGTTTGGACTGAACTGTCGCTTCTCGTTGCGTCACACCTCAAAGCCAACGCTGATTGGACATTCGTTTGGTGAACTGCTCCAAATTCTCAACGGAAAGTAGCCAGACTGATCCGAGAGTGAAAAACCTGAAGCTCCATGGTCAGGATGGTCTCACGAGGCTAGCACTTTCAGGCTTTAAGGTGTTTGAAGAAAGTATCTGGAGACCAGGAGCAGCCAAAATTTACATTTCTGTGAAGGTAAAATAAGGCGCTTTCGGACTGTAGGAACCGTCTGAAGTTCCTAGAACCTTTAGAAACCAGGCCGTTTTTTTGCACATTTGGACACATAGGAACCTCGGCCCTCAGTTCCTAGAACCTTTTTAGCTCCTACTCTGAGGCAGGGTCTTTTCAGGGTTCCATAGGAACTGAAATACGTAGATGTTTGGTGATGGGTAGAACTGGCAAGCCCCACCCCTTGCGTGATCTCCGCTTCTTCTGGCCCCCATGTTTAAGAAGTCCCACAGCTGTTAACCGAGATTGTAATATTACAGTAGGAGTGTACCAATTCATTATTAAATCTATCAAAATGGTGAATGTCCTGAATCGACAACTATTTTGAAATGTCCAAAAGAAATTTTATACTACTTTGACCCAGATACAACTGCAAAGTGTGGCAGTAGAATCTGCGGCTACCGCCTGGACACTATAGTAGTCAAACCGTCCAAAGTGTCCGGGTGTACTTCAACGAAAGATAAATGTTATGGGATACAAATGTGTGATGATGGAAAGCTGCTAAGCTAGCTTTGAATAAAAGATTAGAAACCAGCTTTGTATCAGATGATCTGGGGCATAAATTTGTCTGTTGCAGACAATTGCGTCAAACATTGTCCCCATCAAGGTCCTCCCTCATGTGCGAATGCAAACCGATGGGGAGGGTAGTTCTTATAACTAAACTCCAGATGGAGTTCTAGGAACTGATCCAAGAACCTCTCCGAATGCACCTATACATATTTCTGTAGCCAAGGATCAGACCACCAAGGTTCCCACCTTCAAAGAAAGGGAAAGATCATGGATACAGACAGCTGAGGGTTTCCTCTGGCTCTCCTTAAGTGGGCGGGGCTCAGCTGCACCTCCTCCAGCACCTGGTGAGGTGTCCCAGGGATATCCAGGAGGCCCCTGGAACGATCCAGGCCTGGGAACGCCTCTGGATTTGGCCAAGGAGGGAAGTCGAGGCTCATCTGCCCTCCCAACGTCCTGTTGGGCAAAGATTTGACTTCCAAATCCAGCTGGCTCGAGTTCAAAACTTTTCAAAACCAGCTGTTAACATTTGACAGTTAAACTTTAACTGTTCGGTTATCTTGTTCAGTTTAACCATGTGTTATTTGGATGCTAAAGTTAACACACCCAAGGACTGCCGCTAAAGTTTAACAATGTGATTCTCTTATGGAGTTGTTGCCCACACTGAGTTCATGACCCCAGTTCAGAGGCGAGACAGCGTTTGTAGCCTTGAGTTTGACAGGATTATTCCAAAGCCTGGGATACACTGATATTTTAAAATCATTGGTTAAAGGAGACACGTGAAACCTCATGTTCTCATGGAGCCTTTATTCAGATCTTTGCCTTCTTTCCAAGGCAACGGTCACCCAGTTCATCCTGAAACACAAGCTCAGTCAGGACAAGTACAACCACCATGAAGAACATAAGCCTGTAACCACCTGGTCTCACCTCTCTGGACCTGCTGCCCTTTAGATCCAGGTCCACCTTCCTGTCCTGGGTGGACTTCAGGGAGAGGAATGTGGCCGAAGGTATCCGTGACATATTTCTTGTCAGTACGGGCGTCCTTTGATCGGTGGTAGCCGCTGTTGTAGTGGGAGACGTGGGAGGAAGGAAACACAGGACGTTCCTCAACACTGCCAAGGGCCACCTGCTGGTTATCGGTCCAGGCCTGACCGAGGCGCATCGGGCGGGCTGCTAGTACCTGGTCCTGCAGGGACATCAGTTCCTGGAGAACCTGAACCCCTGCAGAAGAGGCCCCAGATCCAGCACCACCAGACGAGACCCCAGACCCAGTAGAGAATCCAGAACCACCTCCAGCAGAGAAAAACCCAGATCCAGAGCCACCACTGCCCAAAGAGATCCCAGACCTGGTACCAGTAGAGAACCTGGTGGCACCAGAGGATCCAGAACCACCAAAAGGAAAGCCAGCAGAACCAGAACTACCAGATGACATTCCTGACTGAGACGGTACAGGGAAGCTGATAGCTTTGTCTTTGGGAGGGATGTACCAGGGCTTTGAGAGACCATCTTCAGAGGAACCAAAGCCTCTTGGTCCAGCAGCAGGAAGATCTGCAGGAAGACCTGCAGCCAGACCAAAGAACAGGCAGATCCAAGAAACCCTGGAAGACAGTTCAACAGGTGAAGACCCCAAATGCTGCAACAGCCACTCAGATGGACTAAAAGCTCACCAACTGACCTTCCAGAAAGCTCCATCACCATGTTTCCCTCAGAACAGCAACTGACCTGCAGCAAGCAGAAGCTGCTCTTATACAGGTGCTCTGCACTAATTACACTCATGAAGCACACCTGGAGCCAATCACAGTTGCAGCGGCAGATCTAAAGGCGATCTTCCCCTTATGATCAAAGCCAGCAAAGGTCCGATTGTCCGATGTTTGCAAAAAACATCGCATCTGATCTTCCCATGGTGTGATGTGCATTAAGAATGATTTTGTCCGGTCCGATCCGCTCTGAAGGCCTTGGAAGGAGAGATCGTAGATAATGAACATGTTTAATATTTGCGACTAGAAATCCTGCTGTGTGTGGTGTTCCGAGACGACCCGAACACACACAGTGTTCACAGCTGTGCAGAATCAAAACCGCGGTTCTCCTGACTTGGAGAAAATTCTCTCACATGGAACTGATGACGCTGGAGTGCACAGAAATTGCAGTGCAAGTTGGTACAAGTGTGGGTACACTGTCTTTCTTGTTGCCCAGAAGTGGAGTGGATCAGCCATGGACCTCTGTACCTCAACTGTGGCCTCTACTTGTTTCTCCTCTCTACATGGCTGTCCAGGAGATCCCACAAACATCTTCTATAAAGAACATACATCATGAATGACTGTAGACATAATCTAAATAATTACAATAAATTTAAAGCTAAATTGAAGCCTTTCAAATGACATATTTGAATATGTTCAAACGCAAATGTGAATTTAGGAATATCTTTATTTAAAACCTCCATTTTACCACAGTATAATATGCTGAAACCCTTAATGTTCAGTATCTCTCGCTCACTTGCTCGATATATCTCGCCAATGATTCACTTCCTTGTAAACCATCCAGTCGAGTAGCAAAGCAGTGACGTACAGCTGAAGCTTCGGACATCACTGTTCACGTGACTCTGGCAAGACGAATCAAGCTTTCACAGTGCTTCTAATGCACTGTTTTTTTTTTTTTTTTGACACACACACTGGAGCTTCTGTTTCAAAAAGGCCATCACTACTGAACGCTCAATTGATCTACTCAGAGATACGAAACTCTGAGTTTTCAGTCCCAGAACGGCGGATTTGAGTTGGTTTAATCAACTCAGAGTAGTTCCACCCGGGTTTTACATGTGCGCTACGATGATGAAAAGCCAGCATCAATGGAGAACCAATTCAACAAGTCAGCATGGCAACGTAGATGCGAGGGCGGGGCTGCAGTCGCCATTGAATGGAACTATAAGTTCTAAAGCCTCATATGACGAGTTTGAACTGGTGCCACAAAAAAAACTGCGTGGCAGAAAATGAAAGTTTAAATGTTGTCCTTTACAATCACAATGATGTTACAGGATATAACTGGTGAATGGTTACGAGACAGTTTAGGATCCTGTCAGTATGATTCCTGGTGGCTCTGTGCACCTGCCTCCTGATGTTCGTATCCAGCTTTGTACTTTTATCGCAGCCTTTTTATTTATTTAACTTGGGGAGAAGTGCTCGCCAGCAGCATTAAAATGAAATGCGATTTGCGGGTAAATATGCCGTGGATTATATTTTTCACTGGTGTTGGCGAGTAGCAGGTCAGAATATGAACTTTTATTTACTTTTTGCGGACATGACAAGTGATTATTGAGCCTGAAGCAGTGATGCTTCACCCGGCGCCCAGGCAGCGCAGCTACGTGAATCACTCTGGTCCAGCAAACAGTTGGTTATGAGAGCCAGGAGCCGTGTTTAGGTGGTGGAAGATAAAGAAATGTTTTCTTTGAATTAGCGCTGGTAGTCTGGTTCAAATCAGAGCTGGAAGCAGCTCAGTAGATAGGGGACCTGAGTACCGTACAGCGCTTTCTGTTGTCGCAAGTTCTGCTCGGGTCGGCTCAGGCAAAGTTGCATAGAGCTGCTCACAGGCCAGAGACACCGGCGGGAGGGGGGGGGGGACATCGAATCACTCCATAAACACTTTGTTCGCCCCACAGGGATTCCGAAAAGCATTTATTGAGGTAAAAAAGTTACTGAGTTCTCCTTCAACAAACAAATGGATTTAAAAGCAAACTTGTGCAGCAACACTGAGGGAGGGGGCCACAACCTTGTCATTAGCTGTAAGTTTATTTATTTTCTAAATATTGTCTTGTCTTATAAACATAGCTCACTGTCTAAAGTGCCCATGTTGCTAGCAGTTAGCCTTGAGCAAATTCCGACCACAGCTTGACCTAGATTCTCCAAATAAGGTCACAGCCAAATAAGGTGTAGCCAATCAAAATGAAGTCAACGTGGTCTCCGGGTAAAGCTCCATATCATCACCGGACCCAACTGTATTACTGAGAAAGTGAGGTCTGGCGTTTTGAAACAATCCCCCACCGTAAAAAATGCTGTTTTTTTCTTTGGAATATTAACATATTAACATATGCAGTAATGCCAACAACATAAACTAGTTTTTACTGCTATGTCATCACTCCTTTAAGAGAAGGGAACAAAATGAATTTCTGCAATTCAAAGAAAAAAATGGTTTAAAAATGTGGTTTTCATGAAAGTAATTGTTAAAAACAAACAAAAGATAAAAGCCCAGACTGCTGATGTTAGATCTGCCTCTGCAGCTGTGATTGGCTCCAGGTGTGCTTCATGAGTGTAATTAGTGCAGAGCACCTGTATAAGAGCAGCTTCTGCTTGCTGCAGGTCAGTTGCTGTTCTGAGGGAAACATGGTGATGGAGCTTTCTGGAAGGTCAGTTGGTGAGCTTTTAGTCCATCTGAGTGGCTGTTGCAGCATTTGGGGTCTTCACCTGTTGAACTGTCTTCCAGGGTTTCTTGGATCTGCCTGTTCTTTGGTCTGGCTGCAGGTCTTCCTGCAGATCTTCCTGCTGCTGGACCAAGAGGCTTTGGTTCCTCTGAAGATGGTCTCTCAAAGCCCTGGTACATCCCTCCCAAAGACAAAGCTATCAGCTTCCCTGTACCGTCTCAGTCAGGAATGTCATCTGGTAGTTCTGGTTCTGCTGGTTTTCCTCTTGGTGGTTCTGGATCCTCTGGTGCCACCAGGTTCTCTACTGGTACCAGGTCTGGAGTGTCTTTGGGCAGTGGTGGCTCTGGATCTGGGTTTTTCTCTGCTGGAGGTGGTTCTGGATTCTCTACTGGGTCTGGGGTCTCGTCTGGTGGTGCTGGATCTGGGGACTCTGCAGGGGTTCAGGTTCTCCAGGAACTGATGTCCCTGCAGGACCAGGTACTAGCAGCCCGCCCGATGCGCCTCGGTCAGGCCTGGACCGATAACCAGCAGGTGGCCCTTGGCAGTGTTGAGGAACGTCCTGTGTTTCCTTCCTCCCATGTCTCCCACTACAACAGCGGCTACCACCGATCGAAGGACGCCCGTACTGACAAGAAATATGTCACGGATACCTTCGGCCACATTCCTCTCCCTGAAGTCCACCCAGGACAGG
The DNA here is from genome assembly GCA_023101725.1 of Atherinomorus stipes. Taxonomy (NCBI): domain Eukaryota; kingdom Metazoa; phylum Chordata; class Actinopteri; order Atheriniformes; family Atherinidae; genus Atherinomorus; species Atherinomorus stipes. Next base: position 75,395 of record JALJCO010011078.1, on the reverse strand, counting down.
AAGGTGGACCTGGATCTAAAGGGCAGCACGTCCAGAGAGGTGAGACCAGGTGGTTACAGGCTTATGTTCTTCATGGTGGTTGTACTTGTCCTGACTGAGCTTGTGTTGCAGGATGAACTGGGTGACTGTTCCTTGGAAAGAAGGCAAAGATCTGAATAAAGGCTCCATGAGAACATGAGGTTTCACGTGTCTCCTTAACTATGCTGCAGTTATCTTGCAAAATATCCAGATGGAGGTTCTGGAACTTTCTCATCCAGATGATTCATTAGCTTGATCGTTTCTGTGGCTGGTCTGGGCACCTCTACCACTAATGATGTACTTGTCATAATTGGGTTGTGTTTATGCAGTAAATTCACTGGTCGCGATCAAGGTTTTACTGGTCATCTGGAGTTTCAAAACCCTCCCTCCACTTCAGGACTGAGGGGCACATCTTTTTGCATGTGCCAACGGCTTGGTGTCGCATTGCAATGAGCTGACAGCAGGAAAAACTCATGACCACGAAGTTATTCCCAGGCCATGCATCAAATTGTGGTCTCATTACTAACATGTGGCAATGAGGTAACAAGCTGTAAGTCTGCATGTTGAAAGGAAACTCTTGAAGGCCACTTTGGGATCTTCATACACCTACATGTGAAACTTCACTCCAATACGGTTTCTTTTCCCTGTGATTGTTTCCACTTTTGCACATGACGAAAGCTTTACATAACCCCAGGTGTTTCCATTCCTGGGGGGACTCTGGCATTTGACAGCATCATGGAAACCTGTTACACAATTTCCAATATTGCATGGGCATGAAGCTTCACATCAGTCATGTGATCACAAGATTTGATCAGGTTTTTACAGTTTCAGTCACCTTCACTTGGCTGAAATGGGATCTGAGTCAATGTTTCATCTCTACACTTTCTAGTTTTAACTAGACAAGTTTTTATCAACTTAAGCAAGTGTTCACTTGATTCCATCACACTCAAAGTTAAACTGTCTTTAGTCAACCTTATTCAAATGTTTTCAACTTTAGTTTCAATGCAAATGCATCTTGTCACTGATCCATGATGCATATCTACTCCTGTAGAGTAGATGTGTTGGAGAACAGCCTGAATAGCCAGCATGAAATGTTTCCTACCACTGATATTTGCACAATTTTTCTATGGCAAGTTTGTATCCCTGTACTGTCCTTCACACTCATGGTCCAACTAACATTCAAGCTGAACAAAGTTTCAACTTTGGCTAAATGTGAGCATATAGGCAGTGAAAACACAGGATAACAGCCATAAAAGGCTAAATTCCTGCTGCATTTGGGTCTCCCATGAACCTTTGCAATTTGGATACATTGAGTTCTGAGAATAGCCCCACCCCCTCTAACAGAAGCATAACAGTAATGTGCATTGCACAACACTGAAATGTATAACTTGATGTAATGAGATGCCGTTTACATAAGTCATGGTCAAGAGTACAGAATGATCTGTCATGGCCCATGTTGCTGTTATTTGGGCTTTAGCAGGTGATTTGGGAACCAGATGGAGAACTGACAGATGCTGTTAAAACTTAAGGGATTCTCTTAGCAGCTGCTGGATACACGCCATCTCACCTGGCACCTTGATCCTACTCTGGTAGGGACCTCATTTGATACCTGAACGCATTTTAAACGTTTGTCGTGTTCCCCTTGTTTCAGCTCGACCTGGAACTTCCTGCACCCCCAAAGTGAGAAACATCCCTTGACAGTCCCAGGATAGTGGAGAGGGAAAGAATGCTGGATCCAAATTTCATGTAGTTGGGGAAAGTGTAGAAAACGTGAGACTGATCCTGTTTCAGCTGATTGAAGGCGACTCAGTGGATCAAAAGACCTGATCAATCTTGTGATCACACGACTGGTGTGAAGCTTCAAATGCACCTGTGCAACATTGGAAATGCCCATGTTTGGTGCTGTGTCAAATGGGTCCCCCCAAAGAAATGGAAGCCCAAATTTGGGGGCAGGTAAAGCTTTTACACAGTCTGTTGCAAAAATGTAGTACACTCACACCATTTAACATGACAGGGGAAGACTTATCGGAACAAAGTTACCAGTCACATGAAGGTGTATGAAAATCCCAAAGTGGAGGAAGGGTTTCTGAACTCCAGATGATCAGTTATGTTCAGCCAGTCACACATTGATGTTATGTTGGCCAGCTCAAATATACAAACTCGACCCATTTATGACAATTGTCATTTTAGTGGTAGGTGCACATGCTATAACCAGCCACAGAAATGATCAAGCTAACGAATCATCTGGATGAGAAAGTTCCAGAACCTCCATCTGGATATTTCACCAGATAAATGCAGCATAGTTAAGGAGACACGTGAAACCTCATGTTCTCATGGAGCCTTTATTCAGATCTTTGCCTTCTTTCCAAGGAACAGTCACCCAGTTCATCCTGCAACACAAGCTCAGTCAGGACAAGTACAACCATGAAGAACGTAAACCTGTAACCACCTGGTCTCACCTCTCTGGACCTGCTGCCCTTTAGATCCAGGTCCACCTTCCTGTCCTGGGTGGACTTCAGGGAGAGGAATGTGGCCGAAGGTATCCGTGACATATTTCTTGTCAGTACGGGCGTCCTTCGATCGGTGGTAGCCGCTGTTGTAGTGGGAGACGTGGGAGGAAGGAAACACAGGACGTTCCTCAACACTGCCAAGGGCCACCTGCTGGTTATCGGTCCAGGCCTGACCGAGGCGCATCGGACGGGCTGCTAGTACCTGGTCCTGCAGGGACATCAGTTCCTGGAGAACCTGAACCCCTGCAGAGTCCCCAGATCCAGCACCAGACGAGACCCCAGACCCAGTAGAGAATCCAGAACCACCTCCAGCAGAGAAAAACCCAGATCCAGAGCCACCACTGCCCAAAGAGATCCCAGACCTGGTGCCAGTAGAGAACCTGGTGGCACCAGAGGATCCAGAACCACCAAGAGGAAAGCCAGCAGAACCAGAACTACCAGATGACATTCCTGACTGAGACGGTACAGGGAAGCTGATAGCTTTGTCTTTGGGAGGGATGTACCAGGGCTTTGAGAGACCATCTTCAGAGGAACCAAAGCCTCTTGGTCCAGCAGCAGGAAGACCTGCAGGAAGACCTGCAGCCAGACCAAAGAACAGGCAGATCCAAGAAACCCTGGAAGACAGTTCAACAGGTGAAGACCCCAAATGCTGCAACAGCCACTCAGATGGACTAAAAGCTCACCAACTGACCTTCCAGAAAGCTCCATCACCATGTTTCCCTCAGAACAGCAACTGACCTGCAGCAAGCAGAAGCTGCTCTTATACAGGTGCTCTGCACTAATTACACTCACGAAGCACACCTGGAGCCAATCACAGCTGCAGAGGCAGATCTAACATCTGGGGTTGCATCGTTTCTTTGTTTTTAACAACTCTCAGTTTATTATCATGAAAATTACATTTTAAACCTGAATTACAGCTTTTTCTTTTTTCTTTGAAATGCAGAAATTCATTTGGTCCCGTTTTGTCCGAGTTAAACTGTGGAAGTAATTGGATGAAGCACTTTTATCTCAAGTACCATGACAACCGAAAACATCACGTTTATCACCTTTATGGAGGTTATCTAACTTAACCTTCAAACAACAGCTTTGGTTTGGTGAAGATTTCAGATTTCCTCTTTTGGAGGTTTGAGGAACCAGTAAAATTGATTTTAATATAATTTTACTTATTAGTGTGGTAAACGGGAGAGAAACAAATGGACGTGTGAAGATTATATTTGAATGAACCTCCTACGTGGCCAAAAGTAGGTGTAATTCAGGCGAGGTGGACATCTGTGAGTGAAACCTGGTAGCAAAGTTTACTCAGAAATATTATGACTTAATTCAATTTTATTGAATGTATTGTTCTTTATATTTGGATTAAATCAAACTCAAATCTTTTTACTTCAACAAGTTTATATATAAACTTGTATGTATATATATATATATATATATATATCCTGAAAAAGTTCATGTATTTCCGTAATTCAGCTTAAAACGGGCAATTTACATATTGTATAGATAAAAAATATGTGAATTAATATATTTCAAGGTTTTATTTGTTTGGATGTTGCTGATTAGAAGTTGCAGCTTAAGAAAACCTCAAATTCAAAAACTCAAAAAATTTGAATATTGCATAAAATCAATCAAAGAAGGGTTTTAAATACAAAAATATGCGACCTCCTGCAGCAAAATCTTGCTTATGTACTTAGTACTTGGTTTGGTCCTTTTGCATGAATGACTCCTTAACCCGGCGTGGCATGGATGCTAGCAGCTTTAACCCGGCGTGGCATGGATGCTAGCAGCTTTAACCCGGCGTGGCATGGATGCTAGCAGCTTTAACCCGGCGTGGCATGGATGCTAGCAGCTTTAACCCGGCGTGGCGTAGATGCTAGCAGCTTTAACCCGGCGTGGCGTGGATGCTAGCAGCTTTAACCCTGCGTGGCGTGGATGCTAGCAGCTTTAACCCGGCGTGGCGTGGATGCTAGCAGCTTTAACCCGGCGTGGCGTGGATGCTAGCAGCTTTAACCCGGCGTGGCATGGATGCTAGCAGCTTTAACCCGGCGTGGCATGGATGCTAGCAGCTTTAACCCGGCGTGGCATGGATGCTAGCAGCTTTAACACGGTGTGGCATGGATGCTAGTAGCTTTAACCCGGCGTGGCATGGATGCTAGCAGCTTTAACCCGGCGTGGCATGGATGCTAGCAGCTTTAACCCGGCGTGGCATGGATGCTAGCAGCTTTAACCTGCCGTGGCATGGATGCTAGCAGCTTGTGGCAGATCTCAGCTGTTATGGAGACCAACATGCTTCCATCACAGCCTTGAGCTCTTCTTTATTGTTTGCTCTCTTCCCGTTCAGCTTTCTCTGACGATGTCCCACATGTTTTCAATGGGGTTCAGGTCAGGTGGGTTTGCGGGCCAATCCAGCATGGTGATCCATGGTTGTTGAAGCAGGATGTTGTAGTTTTGGCAGTGTGGGCAGGTGCCAAGTCCTGCTGGAAGATGAAGTCTGCATCCCCATACAGCTGGTCCACTGAAGCAAGCATGAAGGTCTCCAAAATGTCCTGGTAGACGGCTGCATTGATGCTGGACTTGATGAAGCTCCCAGGTCCATTCCTTATGAAGTCCTCCACACGTTTGAAAGGCCCTTTCCTGACCATCTTCTCCAGGCTGCTGTCAGCCCTCCGGCTTCTACACCGTTTTCTTCCACACTTCTTCCTTCCACTTAACTGTCCATTAATGTGCTTTGAGACACTCTGAGAACATCCAGCTTCTTTTCTATCACTTTTTGGGTCTTTCCACCTTGTGCAGGGAGTCAATGATGGTTTTCTGCACAACTGTCAGATCAGCATCTTCCCCATGATTGTAAATTCTTCTAAACCAACACAGAGACTTTTTAAAGGCTCAGGGTACTTATGGAGGTGTTTGGATTACTGACCTGATCAGAATGTGACACTCTGAACCTACAATTCTGGAGCTTTTCACAATATTCTCATTTTTGGAGTTTTTGAATTTGAGGTTTTCTTCTAACCAGCAACATCCAAACAAATAAAAGCTTGAAATATATTGATTCACATATTATTTGTCTATACAATATGTAAATTGCACCTTTGAAGTTAAATTATGGAAATCCGGGAATTTTTTCAAGATATTCTAACTTTTTGGGTAGTAAAATATATATATATATATATATATATATATATATATATATATATATATATATATATATGTGTGTGTGTGTGTGTGTGTGTGTGTATATGTATATATATATTTATATTTATACACATATATGTATGTATAAATCTTTCAAAATCATCCATATTTTCCTAATAAATATGATTAACATGACATTGGTTTTGTCTTGCGGCTCAGTAAAAATATTCAAAATAAACAAAAAAAAAATACAAGCATGATGGGGCTCCGAAGCTGAAATGTTGTTGAGAAACACTTTGAGACAATCACTGCAATCAGGTGTTTCTGTAACGTCCAATCAGACGTCTGCACCTGTTGACAGGTATGTTGGTCCATGTTCATGGGAAAGATGCTCTAATGTGTCTGACAGTTTTTTTTTGTTTTTTTTTTTGTTATAATTATTCCTTTCAATTAAAATTAAAAAAATAAAATAAAATTCAAAAGCAATGGTTTATTTCACTAAATTATAATTTTGTAAATTTTTATTTATTATTTTTTCTTTGTTTTTTTTATGTGAATTACTTTGTGAACTCGAAGCTTTTTCTTTAATTGGACGTGAATAATCTTGAGGACGACTGTATCTGAACCTGCTGCTGCGTCTTCCGCCCCCTGCTGGACAGTTTTGGTGCTGCTGCAACTCTGACACATTACCAGACAGAATATGCAAATATTTGTTTATTTATTTACATATTTGTTGAAGGACAAACAACTTCCGACTTTTACTGCGTCAGACTATTAGCAGCTCCTTGTTAACCCTGATAATGAAGGTGAAGATCATCTTCTCTTCCTCCTCCAGGTTTACTGTCTTTCCCTCCGCATCATGATGATGATGATGATGGGTTAAAACTTTGACCTCGCGCCGCTCCACGTGCTTTTTATTTATCTATCTCTCCTCCTGCTTTCATCCTGCGGCGCGTGCGTGCCTGTGCTTATGCCGCGCGTGCAGGCGCGTATATGTGACGGACGGGTATCAGGATGGATTAGCGGGTAAAGGTAAGCGCGTGTCTCCTCTCTGCACTGCGCTCCGCCGCGCGCGGTCACACCGCACCGACCCGCTCTGAACCACGCTGCGGTCTCGTCTCCTCCGTCTCCTCCTCTCAACCAGCCTCACGCGCCTCTCCTTCTCCCTCTGTGTGCGCGGAGGAGAGAAGGGGTGTGTGTGGACCTGAGCTCGCGCACACGCCGGGGTGCGATGCCATTCCTCCCCCAGGACGCGGAGCGCTTCGATGGGCTGTCTCTCCTGTACTGGTGAGCTAATTCTCCTCCGCTCCTCCTCGCCTCCTTCTCTCCTTCCTTCCTTCCTTCCTTCCTTCCCTCCTTCTTTCCTTTTAACCGAGACCCGACGTTTGTTGCTCCATGTTTTGTTTGTGCGCCTCGCGCGCGCTCTCCCCTCATGTGGGTCACGGTCCTCAGAGGTGGAACAGGTTTACGGCCTGTTTACGCGACAGATGCGTCCGACCTAAGTCCACATGCCCGTGCCGCGCGCGCTCTGGGTCACGCGTGTTGCAGACCTTTTTAAGGACGTTTTGTTTTTAACAACGGCGTGTTTCTGTTTGCTGTCATGTCATCACGCCGCTTCCTCGCGCTGCTGTCCGGACAAACAAACCCTGAATCCTCAACCTTAACCCCGCGGAATGATGGGAAAGTTCTAAACCAGGGGTCACCAGATCTGGACCTCTTGGACCTGGGTCCGGGAGGTTCCCCGCGTTTCCTGCTCCTGCACACCTGACGCAGATTAACAGGATTTAATGACCAATCAAGTTCTGCAGACTCATTAATCTGAGTCAGGTGTGTTGGCGCGGGGACACACTGAAAACCTTCCGGACACTGACCCAAGAGGTCCGGATTTGACGATCCCTGATCTAAACTGACCAAAAGTCTTAACTCGTAATAATCTGCTCAATATAAACGAGTTTAAAAGAAAATCCACCTTAAATGAGCCCTTTGGCGACCTTAAACCCGTCATACTTCAGCTTATTTTCTCCATGAATCAACAACCTGCTCCAAGCGACCAAACCCTCAACCATTTTTAGGATTTTAACTAGGAATGTTCGATATTGGCTTCTTTTTTTTTTTTTTTTTTTTTTTACCAATATCCGATATCAACTAATACCGAGAGAATTGTGAAGTTGTATCTCTCATCTTCTGAGATTAGCAGCAGTCACACATGTCTAAAAGTCGCTGTTATCCGGGAAGAACTACATATCCCAGCATTCCTTTCAGAATCATGTGACTACGGGACCATCATGTGGTATACATGATGGTGGTAGCCTATCAGATTCTAGCTTCTGTATCACATGATGGTGGTAGCCTATCAGATTCTAGCTTCTGTATCACATGATGGTGGTAGCCTATCAGATTCTAGCTTCTGTATCACATGATGGTGGTAGCCGATCAGATTCTAGCTTCTGTATCACATGATGGTGGTAGCCTATCAGATTCTAGCTTCTGTATCACATGATGGTGGTAGCCTATCAGATTCTAGCTTCTGTATCACATGATGGTGGTAGCCTATCAGATTCTAGCTTCTGTGTCACATGATGGTGGTAGCCGATCAGATTCTAGCTTCTGTGTCACATGATGGTGGTAGCCTATCAGATTCTAGCTTCTGTATCACATGATGGTGGTAGCCTATCAGATTCTAGCTTCTGTATCACATGATGGTGGTAGCCTATCAGATTCTAGCTTCTGTATCACATGATGGTGGTAGCCTATCAGATTCTAGCTTCTGTGTCACATGATGGTGGTAGCCTATCAGATTCTAGCTTCTGTATCACATGGTGGTGGTAGCCTATTAGATTCTAGTTTCTGTATCACATGATGGTGGTAGCCTATCAGATTCTAGCTTCTGTATCATATGATGGTGGTAGCCTATCAGATTCTAGCTTCTGTATCATATGATGGTGGTAGCCTATCAGATTCTAGCTTCTGTACCACATGATGGTGGTAGCCTATCAGATTCTAGCTTCTGTATCACATGATGGTGGTAGCCTATCAGATTCTAGCTTCTGTGTCACATGATGATGGTAGCCTATCAGATTCTAGCTTCTGTATCACATGGTGGTGGTAGCCTATTAGATTCTAGTTTCTGTATCACATGATGGTGGTAGCCTATCAGATTCTAGCTTCTGTATCACATGATGGTGGTAGCCTATCAGATTCTAGCTTCTGTATCACATGATGGTGGTAGCCTATTAGATTCTAGCTTCTGTATCACATGATGGTGGTAGCCTATCAGATTCTAGCCTCTGTGTCACATGATGGTGGTAGCCTATCAGATTCTAGCTTCTGTATCACATGATGGTGGTAGCCTATTAGATTCTAGCTTCTGTATCACATGATGGCGGTAGCCTATCAGATTCTAGCTTCTGTATCACATGATGGTGGTAGCCTATCAGATTCTAGCCTCTGTGTCACATGATGGAGGTAGCCTATCAGATTCTAGCTTCTGTGTCACATGATGGTGGTAGCCTATCAGATTCTAGCTTCTGTGTCACATGTTGGAGGTACTGATGTTTTTATGATGAAGATGGGATCAATAATGGTGTCATCATGGATCATTGTGGATTTACCAGATAGTCTCTGAACACCACATTTAGTGGCTGGACGTAAACCTGCTGGACGGGAGAGAAATGCTGGAAAACTTTATCTAAACTACTATGACAGAGTTACACACCGATGATGATGATGATGATGATGGAGGAGAAAAACCACACGGAGCACTCGGTAACGTGGCAGACGTGGAGCTTTTCACGTGAGAGACCAGTTTATCTCAGCTGGTAGACGAAGGCCTGGATCAGTCTGCAGGGAGACTCGTCTTTTCCTGTCCTCCTTCCCGTCCTCGTCTCGCCTCCGTTTGACACGGGAACATACGGGAGCGCCGGAGATTAATATGCAAACAGTAATCCTCCCAGGATGCAGCTCTGCTCTCCGTCACACAGCTCCTGCACTACATCAGGTGTGACTGAGACAGCGGTGGACGGATCCATACAAATATGGACAACATCAATAACAACGTTGGTATTGATCAATGCCAGTGCAGTTATATCGATGCTTCAATGTAAAGGCCTTTACACACCGACAACGAATATTTTGTCTGAAAGATTTGCACGGCAAAAGCTTTAATCAAATCAATGTCAAGTTAACGGGAGTGTTCACATCAGCGACAAAATTCCGTCCTCCGTAAGTTCGCATTGGAGCAGATGGACACGTGTTTTAGCCACGCTAGCTAGGCTAAAACGCTGATGAGAAGCTTGCGAAGGCTTGTGTGTATAGCAGGTGTGTATAGACAAATGCGTTGATATTTCTCCTCCAAATTATTCGCAATTTCATGCCGTTTATTCGCATCGGTCCCGGTGTGAAAAGGCCTTTAGTCTTGAAAACTTCACAAACATGGAGGATAAAGTGGTTCAGATTCAGATCATTATGGGATGGATAATAATGTGGTTGTTTTATTCATTTATTCAGATTTATAGTTTATTTGGACATGGACAGATACAAGAACTTAGGGCGCATTCACAAAGCTTTTTTGATTCGAATCAGAGTCTGTTTGCTGGGAAAGTCCGCTTCGTTTAGGGGGAGGTGTGAATGCACAAACGGACTCTGATCCAGAACAAACAACCGGACTCGGTCCGCCTGCAAACGCAGGTCTCGGTCCGATTCAAGTGAACCAAAGACAGGAAGTGGACTACAGATTGCATCGGCATTGTGGGTCAAACGTTGGGCAACGTGGATAAACGCTACGACAGCACACACACGTGTGGGACTGCAGTACTACCGATAAAGATCGTGGTCAGATGTGGAGTTACGAGGAAGTAAAAGCTTTAATCGATATTTGATCTGATGACATCATATCCAGCTCCTCCTACAAAAATAATGTCGCTTTGTGGAGGAAACAGAAGTTGTGAGAACCTTCTTGTTCGTGCGTCTTTTCCTCGCCTACGGTGAATCTGAATGCAGCGCCACCTGAGATTCTCATTCTTGGCCCGTATGGCAATAGTGCAACGTGAACGCGATCTCGGTGACCACCCCCGCCCCCAAACGGACCGAGACTCGCGGACTATGCTTTCTGAATGCACCCACAGATAAACTTAAAAAGTCATCTAATGTACGCATCACGGTGTTTTTAGCCAAGGCTAAATTATGCATAATGAGGGTGTGTATGGACAAATGCGTCAATATTTCTCCTACGAATTATTTGCAATTCCGTGCAGTTTATTCGCATCGGTTGACAGATAGTCCACAACAATTTCAAAAACCTGATGGAGCGTTTGTGATGATGAAACAGACACGGTTAACAGTGCAGATACATGGAAATAAAGTAAATACTTCTTCTTCTTCTTCTGAATGAACAGACTAAACGCCGTATGGGCGTAATGCTGCCCCCCACAGTTTGAAGAAGTATCTGCATTTAAGGAGTGTCCTATTTCTAAGGGTGCGTCCCAATACACCCACTAGCCCTACATTTTAGCCCTACCCCTAAATTTTGCACGTTCCTGTGAAGGTAGTGCTGTCCCATTTCATCTTTGCATGTAGGGGTAGTGGACGTAACGAGGGGTAGGGGGTATGGATCTAGCCTTTCAGAGCGAGGGGTGTCAGATCCCTGCTGAAAAAAACAGCTAAGACCAGCTTAAGCTGGTCAAGCTGGTAGAAAAAAACACTAAGACCACCTAAAACCATCTACCAGCCAGTTTTACCACCTAAAACCATCTAAACCAGCTAAAACGATCAGCCATCTTAAGCTGATCTTAGTTGTTTTTTTCAGCAGGGATGCTGACTTGCTGAGGAAGGACCAGAGAAAAGAGAAAATGTACAGATTACAAAGTTGTTAATAACGTTAGCCATGCTAACGCTAGCTAGGATAAAATACTGATGAAAAGCTTGTGAAGGCTTTTCAGCAGTTAACAAGAGACAACAGTCGTCATGGCGACGTCTTCCCCATGTGGTTGTTTTGTTTATTAATCAACCGAAGCATGATGAATGATGAAGATGAAATAAAGCAAAACGACCGCAACCGTTAACTCCGCGTTGTTGCTGTGACACATATGTGCAAACGTCACCACACATTCGCTTACATGCATGAACGTAAATGCAGCAGTGGCGTCCCAATTTACAAAGCCCTCCCCCTCTGGCTTCAATTCGAGGGCTAGTGGTGACTTTATTTTCCACTTCCCCTCATGGTGAGAAAGACTCTGCAGCACTTTTTTAATATCTCAAATGCAGCCGGTGATCAGGAAGGCTTCTTGTTTCCCCCCAACTTTCATGTAATGGAGTTCACCGGGGTCCGAGCCAAAAAGGTCCATAAAAGTGCACAGAAACTTGTCAATATTCCTCCATACTGCTCGTCCAATAAAATCCAAGTGTCCTGAGTGGGTAGCGTCCAGAATTTACTGGAAACAACATCATTTAGTATATTTTTAGAGCCTAAACAGTACTACATCAGTACTACATCAGTACTACATCATCTCCTGCAAGCACATCTGATGCACGTTCACGAAACTACAGAAGCCTCAGCAGACAAGATCACACGTTCTCTTTCTTTCTTTCTTTGTTTTAAATCAATATCAACCCCTCTTGGACCCTCTTGTGTTTGTCCCGGTTTGTCTGCAGCTCTGTCGCTCTTAGCACAATGTAAACGGCAAATTTCTTCTTCTACACTTGCATTATTGGCAGAGTAGGCTCTGAACGCCGAGGCTTCAGTAGTTTCGTGAATGTGCTTATGTGTGGCTTCGCGGAAGTAAGATGTAGTGCTGTTTAGGCTCTAAAAATCTACTAAATGATGGTTTCCAGTAAATTCTGGACGCTACCCACTCAGGACACGTGGATTACATTGGACGAGCAGTATGGAGGAATATTGACAAGTTTTTTGTGGACTTTTCTGGACCTTTTTGGCTCCAACTCCCCCCAACTCTATTATATGAAAGTTGGGGGAAAGAGAAGCCTTCCTGATCGCCGGCTGCATTTGAGATATTAAAAAAGTGCTCCAGAGTCTTGCTCACCATGAGGGGAAGTGGAAAATAAAGTTACATCATTCTGTGGGTGAACTATTCCTTTAACACTTGGTTTTTAGGGCTCGAAGATTGAGGGTTAAGATTGGAATTGGCCCATCAGGGAAGAAATGCCTCTAACCGTTGCACGACAGCAGCTCTGGAGGAACACAGTAGGACACAGAGCAGGTGTCCGTCATCCAGAAGTTCGGGAGATGGATTCCAGGTTTTTCCAGGCAACACGCAGCCAAAAAACCTAAAAGGATTCAGACTTCGTCCAAATCAGAACTGTGGATCGCAGATATAAACGGAGTGGATATTAAAAGCGTAACATCGCCCGTATTTTTGTGCACAAACGACCTGATGTAGGTGTGATTTTTTTAGAGGACTTGTTGATTTTACATTGCGCAGTTTATGTATCAGCAACACGTAATTTGAAGCAGTAAATGAGTACGACTGTTCGTGCTCATGTCACGTATTTCTGTGATGTCAGGTTGGTTTTTCTGCTGCAGTTGTAGTGAGTTGCTGATCCTGCTGCGGAGCGGCCGTGCGTCCGTCCTGCAGCATGTCATGCTGATGACCTGCGTCAGGTAATGCAGATTATCAGGTATTAAGTGATCAGTTTAATTGCTACTTCGTGTCAGAGCAGTTGGCTCGGCTGTGCTGGAAGCGGTGGTTCTTCGTGGAGCTGCTGTGGTTATTTCGTATGAGTCATAGCTGACGCGGTGGTGGAGCCGGTGCAGATTTCCATCAGGAATCTGGATGGATCAAACGGCTCTGTCCTCATATGGCCGCTTAAATCCGAGACCAAAGGTTATCCATTTAATCAGGTCTGATAGCAGGTGAAACTAATGAGCCTGTAAACGATTTAAATCCAGCGGAACGCTCCAGGAGTTTGTTTGTTTGTTAGTAAATCATCAGAAATGATGAACAACGTTCTTTTCTGTGTGAGCGGTGCAGGAACGTTTCACCACGTTTTCATCTCGTCCGGGTTTTCCCTCCTGCAGGTGGTTGTGTTTCCCTCCTCCTCTTACAACTGCTTCCTGTTTGCTCATCACCTCACCTGCTCCTGCTTGTTGCCGGATCTTTCCGGTTCTGACTGGCCTTTTTTGTCTCAACGCCGCCAGTTTTCTGTAGTCAGTTTGGAGTTCTTATCATTTAGTTTTGGGTAAAGCAGGGTTCCCACACGTCCTGGGAAACCTGGAAAATGATTGAACATTTTTCCAGTCATGGAAAACACATGGAAATTGAGAAAAAGAGTCAAATGTCCTGGAAAATTATTTTCCCTCCCTCTCGTCACGGCTTTGATGCCGCTTTGATGCTGCTTCGACGCTATGTTGCAGTTTCGTCACATTTCATCGCAAATTCATTGCAGTTTCGTCATGTTTCATTGCCGCTTCGTCACAGTTTCGTCACCGTTTCATCGCAGCTTTGCCACCCTTTTGTCACTGTTTCATCGCAGTTATCGCAGCTTTGTCGCCATTTCATTGCAGCTTTGTTGCAAATTTGTTGCATTTTCGTTGTATTCCATAGCCACTAAGTCACGGTTTCATCACAGCTTCGCCATCGTTTCGTCACCGTTTCGTCACCGTTTCATCGCAGCTTTGTTGCAAATTTGTCCCAGTTTCGTTGCATTAAATCGCCGCTACAACACCATTTCATCACTGTTTCATCGCAGCTTTGTCGCAAATTTGTCACATTTTCGTCGCATTTCATTGCAGCTTTGTCGCCGTTTGGTCCCTGTTTCACTACTGTTTCATTCCAGCTTTATGCTGTTTCGTTACCGTTTTGTTACCGTTTTGTTACCGTTTTGTTACCGTTTCATCACTGTTTCATCGCAGCTTCATCGCCGTTTGGTCCCTGTTTCATCACTTTTTTCTTTGCAACTTTGTTGCAGTTTCGTCACCGTTTCGTCACCATTTCATCACTGTTTCATTGCAGCTTTGTTGCTGTTTCGTCACCGTTTTGTTACCGTTTCATCACTGTTCCATCACTGTTTCATCGCAGCTTCATCGCCGTTTCGTCACCGTTTCGTCACCGTTTCGTCACTGTTCCATCACTGTTTCATCGCAGCTTCATTGCAGCTTCGTCGCCGTTTCCTCACTGTTTCATCACTGTTTCATTGCAGCTTTGTTGCTGTTTCGTCACCGTTTCGTCACCGTTTCATCACTGTTTCATCACTGTTTCATTGCAGCTTTGTTGCTGTTTCGTCACCGTTTCGTCACCGTTTCATCACTGTTTCATCACTGTTTCATTGCAGCTTTGTTGCTGTTTTGTCACCGTTTCGTTACCGTTTCATCACTGTTCCATCACTGTTTCATCGCAGCTTCATCGCCGTTTCGTCACCGTTTCGTCACTGTTTCGTCACTGTTTCGTCACTGTTTCATCACTGTTTCACGGCAGCTTTGTTCGCCGTTTCATCACTGTTTTGTCGCAGATTCGTTCCCGACGTTTTGTCACCATCATCATTTCATCGCCGTTTCATCACAGCTTCGTCTCTGCTTCGCGTCTGTTTGTCTCTGCTTCGTCTTTTCTTCGTCTTTACTTCATCACTGTAAAAGAATATAAGCTACAATTGTAGACCACTTCTCCAAAAGATTGCGGTGGAAGTTATTAGTCTATGTTATGATAACTTGACATGTACTTTAGCCACTGGAAAAGTCCTGAAAATGTCCTGGAAAAGTCCTGGAAAAAACATCTAAAAAAAGAGTGAGAACCCTGTTAAAGAACTTGTTTATTCTGCCATTGTTGTTCCACCTTTTGTTTCTGTAAACATTCATATCTCAGTTGCTACTGAAAGCAGGAAACTAGCTGGAAGCTTTTGGCACCATAGATATTTATATAATCACTAGATCTCTTATGGTGGCTCGCTGAATGCCATCAGCGTCGGCCATCTTACCACAGGCAGCTCTCTCTTGGGCCCTCTGATTTCTGAATGGAGATCATCTCCACAAACACGAATAATCATATTTCACTGAAATGTTGACGGATTTACGAACAGTTTGGTTTCTTACAAATTTTATTAACGTGGCTATAATTCTGGATGCTTCAACATGTTGAAATTACAGCATTTCTTTTTGAAAAATGACTAAATCATGTAACGGCTAATAGCTAGCCTACTTGTGCTAGTAATAAAGCTGAGACCACGATTAGATCTTTAATTAAACAGCAAGGTTTATGCGCATCTGTAACAACCCTTTAGTTTAAATTACTGTCCGTGGTTGTTGGGTGATTAGCTGGGGTGCATTTCCCAAAACCGATGGTTTTTCTGTCTAAACCCTTATATTTTACACCATATGGATGGAGCTTTAGTCCGGTCCTGTCCGTTTTTTATGTCCAATAGTTAAAAAAATTATGTTTGAATGAACCTCCTACGTGGCCAAAAGTACGTGTAATTCAGGCGAGGTGGAAATCTGTGAGTGAAACCTGGTAGTAAAGTTTACTCAGAAATATTATGATTTAATTCAATTTTATTGAATGTATTGTTCTTATTTTAGATGAAATCAAACTCAAATCTTTTTTCTTCAACAAGTTTATATATATGTATATACATCTATCTATCTATCTATCTATCTATCTATCTATCTATCTATCTATCTATCTATCTATCTATCCATCTATCTATCTATATCTATATATATATATATATATATATATATATATATATATATATATATATATAATCAAACATCCATCCATCCATTGTGTATGCTAGTTTTAAACACTGAAATAAATGCCGTGGGTGTGTGTATATTTATTGCACCTTGCCTGTTTATTATAACATGAAAGTTCATGATTATAACTCGCTCCACTCTGGAATCATTAGTTATAATCATTAAGTATGTAGTTTCATAACTACATCTCTGACGTTTATAACAAACCAGACCGATTGAAAATTGGGAGAAAATCGAGTAAGTTATGGTTATTTAAAAAGTCCATAAAAGCCAATGCAGCAAGTGAGCAAACTGCCTGTGGTAAGATGGCCGCCGTGTGCGGACGTTCAGCTCCATTGGCCAACAGTGCGGATGAGTTATATAGATATCTATGTTTGGCACGCCAGATTTCCCTCCTCAGTAAAAGGACTGGGTAATGATGTGATGTGATCTGCCTGGAGACCAGTTTCACTTAATTTTTGATTGGCTACGACCTTATTTGGAAATACTAGGTCAACCTCCCGTTTGCTAGTGGTCGGAGTTTGCTAAAGGCTATCTGTTAGCATCATTAGCTCTTCAGACTGTGAACTATGTTTATTAGACATGACAGCATTTAGAAAATAAATAAACTTACAGGTAATGACAACGTTGTGGTGGCCTCCTTCAGTGTTGCTGCAGACGTTTCTTTCAAACCCATTTGTCTGAAAACCCCGACCTGAATTCACCCATGTTTAGGAATGAAATTAACAACTATTCTTGTAAATTTACGACTTTATTCTTGTAATATTAGGACTTTATTTTTGTAAATTTATGACTATTCTCACGAATTTACGGCTTTGCTCTTGTTAATGAAGAACAATTCTTGTAAATTTACAACTTTATTCATGTAAAATTATAACTTTATTCTTGTAATATTAGGACTTTATTTTTGTAAATTTATTACTTTTCTTGCAAATTTCTAACTTTATTCCTGTAAAATTACAACTTTGTTCTTGTAAATCTTTTTACTTTTTTCCTCATAAAATTATGATTTTATTGTCCTGTATTTATGACTTTATTCTTGTACATTTATGTCTTTGTTCTTGTCAAGTATTTGATTGGATAAAACAGATTTTTTTCCAGTGAAGCTTTTTCAGTACAGTTTATTGAGCAGCATTAAACCAAACAGGATTTCTGAGGAAAACAGACGGCAAACAGTCTGTTAAACCGAACAGTGTCGGTAAAGATACTGGTTATGGTATATAGATTATTATTCAGACAAGCTGCAGGCCGCTCAGCTTGTTTCCTCCTTCCTTCCTAAAGTTTACCCTTTAGCTGATCTACGGAGGTTTTCCAGCATCTATAATCCATCCAGGAGGTTTACAATCCAGCCACCATGTAGATATAAACAGTTCTAAGGGTTAATCACCCTTAGAAGGATGACAGATGCTTCAGAGGCAGAACATTTGCAGACGTTTGACATTTGACTGTTTACTTGGTCTCAACTCGTTGAGCTAATCTGAAGCATCCTGACATGATGAGCAAAGCTGCTTATGTCATTATAACCGCGCTCTTTTGTCTGCATACATGCTTAAAGTCACGGTCCATGTGATGTGTGAGGTCACCGAGCGAAGATCCAGCTTTCTCCTGCAGTTTAATCAGCAGCTGGGAAAGATTGAGATGATGAGATCCATCTGATGAAATCTGAGTTTTATCCTCACGCAGATGTTCGTTTTCACGAGTCAGCACTCTGCAGGCGTTCAGCAAACCAGGAAACCATCAGTCTGATATCAGGGACAGTCAGAGGTGCAGAAACAGAGCGACTGTGAGGCGGCGTGAAGGACCAGGATCTGATGTGCTCCAGATTCTCCCTGCAGCCTGTTTGCTCGCTGCTGCTCCTTAAGATGGATAATGTTGTTATTTCTAATTAAGCCTCTTCACAGAGATCAAAGTGACCTCGACTTCACTTCACATTATCCCTCTCATAACACAGTCCACGCTTCTCGTCGCAGCGCGGCGTCGCTTCCAGGCTGTGATGTCACAGATCCAACCCTCCTGCAGGATTTTACTGGAAGTCACCATGCATAGCAGCGGGGTGGTAATGCGCTCACCTCCGGCTGCATGCTCCATGTTCTCCATGTTCTCCATGTTCTCCATGTGCTGGACTCAGACTGGGCAGGAAGCAACACATCAGGGCGATGCTGGCCCTGATCCCTGCCCTGATCTGATCTGGGTCAGATCTGGGCCAGATCAGGGCCGGATCAGGGCCGGTCAGGGCCGGATCTGGGTCAGATCTGGGCCACAGTTGGCCTTTCTGGCTCAGTTGCTTCCAACATTGAGATAAACTTAGTCACAGCTGTGATGAAGGAGCCTCCCTGCAACCTGGAACAGATGAACAGAAGACTTTACCACTTATGACTGAATTACGACTTTATTCTCATATTATGACTTTGTTCTCATAGTATTACAACTGTTCTCATAAAACTACGACTTTTCATAATTTACAGCTTTATTGTCATAATATTATGACTTTATTCTAATGAACTTACTTTATTCTTGTAAAATTACAACTTTGTTCTCATGTTGCGACTTTATTTTCATAAAATTACGATGTTATTCTTCTAAAATTAAGACTTTATTGTCATAATTTAACAAGTTTATTCTCCGAATATTATGACTTCATTGTCGGACGTTATTCTCGTAAATTTACAACCTCATTCTTATAAATTCATGACTATTCTCAAAAATTTATGATTTTATTCTTGGGCATTTATGAATTTATTCTAGAAATCTGTAAAACAACAAAAAAAAACCTTAAAGCTAAAGTCAAGAGGACGTTGGTGGAGACCAAAAGCTGCTCCAACTGGGAGAAAATTGAAATAGATTTTTCACCTCCATGTCCGGCTCGTTCGTCCGTCGCAGCGCTGCAGTGTTTCATTAAAAGTTTTAACCCGTCAACTCCCCCATCATTCACTTCCTCATCTGCACATCATCTCTTCATCTTGGCTTTCAGCCATTGAAACAAACACACAACAGAAACTATTTGCATGTTTCCTCGTCTCCAGTTATTTCTGCTACTATTTACCTTCTATCCTCACAAACCAACTCCGGCTCAGCTGCATCACAAAGCGCTTCATTCTTTATTCCAGCAGTAGAGGACCATTATTTTTCTTCTTTTCAGACACACATAGAACTTTCTGCTCACTTGTTGATCTTTGGCTGCTTCTGATTGGACGTTACCGTCAATTTAAGCTCTCTGATTGGTGGAAAGTTTGACAGAAAGTGTCTTCATCATCATTTCCAGGTCTGAAGAGGCAAAAAATGGAAGAATTTCCTGCATCTGCAACAGGATGTACAGTTGTGTGAAAAAGTTTTTGCCCCCTTCCTGATTGCTTTTTTGTTTTTTTGCATGTTTGTCACACTTAAATATTTCAGATCATCAAACAAATTTAAATATCAGACAAAGATAAGACAAGTAAACACAAAATGCAGTTTTTCAATAAAGATTTTTATTAGTAAGGGGGAAAAAAACCCAAACCTCCATGGCCCTGCGTGAAAAAGTGATCGTGACAAAGATGATTTCAAATATATATACATAGGAGTAAATTCATAATTGGATCTATTAAGTGACAAAGAAAAAAAACTGAATATGTATAAATTCATGGATACATACACAAACACTCATACACATTCATGTGCACATCTGCACACACATGCACGTACATACAAGCACATACACATGCACGCATGCATACATACATACCGCACATAGGTCAATGCTAAATAGGTACAGAAATAAAGCTCTTCATACATTACATCTCTGACATCAGGGATTATCCATCATACTGAAACGTAATGACAAAGGATAAGAAAAAATATATATTGATAAACTAGGTGACACCTCCATGTTGTGAATATCAAAGAGAATATATCAAAGTCTGCAAATCTAACTGGAGAATCCACAGCAAAACAAGAAATGGACAATAGTTAGCTCACGTAACCAGATCAGTTGTCTTGCAAGTCTTAGCGTAGCATTGCATCCATCTCAGCATCAAACATCGTCAAAATGGATACATGGACA
>JALJCO010011078.1:32500-50000 GCA_023101725.1 Atherinomorus stipes | reverse complement strand
TGCTCGGTTATATGAGGACGTCTCCTTCATCAGATCTCCTCCAGCTGCTTCCAAACATGCATCCTTCCCTCCATCCTCATCCTTACAAACTGCAACTATTTAAAACTCCACTGGAACCATGGAAGTTATCTTCTCATTTTAAAGGCTAATTATTTGCTGCAGTGAGCTAACTCGTTAGCCAGTTAGCCACGAGCTAACGCAGGGAACGAGGGCCTCTCTTCTGTCACGCCTGACTGTCAAACCGGTGCAGCTCCTTAACCGTTGTGAGGGATGCACGATAATTATCGGGCCGATAACAGGAAATTATGACATCATTCCGATAAGTCCGATATCACGACGACTTACCCCGATAACTTATGCCCCATAAAGTTAGAATTTTGAAGATCGGACATGCAGAAGTTAAAAATCCCACTTTTGAGCTTTTCTCGCTGAGATATTATGATCGGGGAAAGAAAGCTGCTGCTTCACACGGAGACCCCCAAACTGCCCCCAAACCACCTCCCCATGTTATTATAGACACCAGCTACCCCCCCACAGTTAGAACTTTTCATTAGGTATGATTAGGTATGTTTGTGTTTTATCGGTATCGGCCTTTAGGAGCTGAAATTCATCGGTATCGGTTTTAAATACTGGTCACGGTGCAGTTCTGAGTCGCTCGGTGTGTCGGCATCGCTGCTTTTAGCTGAACCAGTGGACCTGAGGCTGGAGGCGGACTGAAGCAGCTGACTACAGCTCTACTCCGGTTCTAGCTTGTAAAATGTGATGTCTCCATCTTCCTCCTCATCATCGTCACTCTTCTGAACAGGCTGATGATCCACCACACAAACCAGTTCCAGTCCAGCTGTTCTGGAGCATCTTTCATGTTTTGATTATACGTGTAAATCAATGAGCCGACCGCAACTCCTGATCTCGCTTAGAGCTGTGCGATATACTGAAATGATATTGTGATATGATATTTACATGAGAGAGATATGATATTTATTCATATCGTTATATTGTGGTATTAGCTGTGCAAACCTTTTGCTTTATTTTTTCGTAATGACCCGACTGCACCTCGACTGACTACAAAGGGGTCACCTGATTATTTAATAATGATGGAAAAAAATATCACTACACTGAAATATCGCAATATTTTCATATACTGATATCAGATCTATATTTTAAAATGCGGTATCGATCTATTTTACGAGCAAAATCTCGCGAGATATCGTTTTGTTACAAAATCTCATGAGATTTCACGAAATGCCGCAGGATTTCGTACCAGAACGATGAAATCTCTCAAGATTTCATCAGTAAAATAGGTCGATACCGCGTTTTTATATCGGTATACACTCTCAAAAATAGAAGTAGAAGAGAGGTCTGCGCGTGAAAAGCTGTTATCTCTTAGCCGAGCCTCCGAAACATCAGATATTTCCATAAATACACGTCTGATGAACTTCCAGCTGCACAGAGCTGCTTATGTTGTCTCGCTGTGTTGTTGTATGGAAAAGTAACTGGAAGTTAAGATTGTGTCATCAGCACTTTAACCCCCACCAACAGCTCTCTGATGAACACAGATGAGTAAAATGCAGAGCCCCAGTTTCCACGGGCGGACGCAGGAAACGGGATTAATGGGGAGAAAAAGGAGCTGCAGGTTTAACGAGTTGTGGGTGAAAGTGACGTGCCAGCGGGGAGCTGGAGGACGTCCGAGGAGCGAGCGTGAGCCGATGAGGACGGCACAGATGATTTATTTTCATCTTTGTGTGTAAATCTGAGCTGCGACTGCAGCGCTGAGCAGTTCTTACTTCTGTTCTTTTAAGAATCATTAAAATGAGCCGTTAAGCTTCTTATTCTGCCTCGTGCAGCAGCGGAGGGAAAGTCCAGCTCACTGTCCCCCCCCCCCCCCCAGACAGCTCCAGCGCAGAGACGGCTGCGTCATGGTTCCACTCGTCCTTGGTGTGAACTCTGAGGTGACAGGTGGGGGGGGGGGGCGACCTGGCAGTCCTGCTGCGTCAACCCAAACGCAGTCTGACACAATCGGGCCGGCGTGCAGCTGCAGCCGTCAGCAGGATGCACGGCGGCCGTGCACGGCGGGCCGCGGCCGTGCACGCTGCAGCTCTGGTCGGGGGCGCCTGCAGACATTTCTTTAGGGGTGGTCAGGAGTTATTAAAGGATAACTTTCCTTCTTTCAACCTGGACCTGATTCCTGGAATGTACACGTGCATTTAATCACCACTAACATTTCTGCACCACTCTGACTCCGTACGATGCTGCTGGATTCACATTAATCATACGTGTATATTCACATGCAGCCTCGTTAGACATCATCTGGAATAAAACTCTTTCATTTCACCAATACACTCTAAAAATAGAGGTACCAGACAGGAACATTTCTGTACCTGTAGGTACATTTATTACAAATGTTCTCTCAAAAGTACAATATTGGTCTTTATGAGGCCAGAAGTACCTATATACTATGAAAAAGGCTCCAAAGTAATATAAAGTACACATTTGTACCATTTCAACCCTGAAGGTACCTGCATCATTGAAAAATGTGTGTAGCTTGTACAATAACTATAAATAGCTGTACTTCTAAACAGTAGTATAATTATAGTAAATGTATTGAGGAGATTAAATGACTGGATGCGCCTCAGTTTTCTTCAGCTGAACAAAAACCAAACTGAGGTGATTGTTTTTGGAGCCAAAGAGAAACGACAGCAGGTTGTCACAGAACTTCAGTCCATCCACCTAAAAACCACCAATCAGACCAGAAATCTGGGTGTAGTGATGGACTCAGACCTAAAAACCACCAACCAGACCAGAAATCTGGGTGTAGTGATGGACTCAGACCTAAAAACCACCAATTAGACCAGAAATCTGGGTACAGTGATGGACTCAGACCTAAAAACCACCAATCAGACCAGAAATCTGGGTGTAGTGATGGACTCACACCTAAAAACCACCAATCAGACCAGAAATCTGGGTACAGTGATGGACTCAGACCTAAAAACCACCAACCAGACCAGAAATCTGGGTGTAGTGATGGACTCAGACCTAAAAACCACCAATTAGACCAGAAATCTGGGTACAGTGATGGACTCAGACCTAAAAACCACCAACCAGACCAGAAATCTGGCTGAAGTGATGGACTCAGACCTAAAAACCACCAACCAGACCAGAAATCTGGCTGAAGTGATGGACTCAGACCTAAAAACCACCAACCAGACCAGAAATCTGGCTGAAGTGATGGACTCAGACCTAAAAACCACCAACCAGACCAGAAATCTGGCTGTAGTGATGGACTCAGACCTAAAAACCACCAACCAGACCAGAAATCTGGGTGTAGTGATGGACTCAGACCTAAAAAACCACCAACCAGACCAGAAATCTGGCTGTAGTGATGGACTCAGACCTAAAAACCACCAACCAGACCAGAAATCTGGCTGAAGTGTTGGACTCAGACCTAAAAACCACCAACCAGACCAGAAATCTGGGTGTAGTGATGGACTCAGACCTAAAAACCACCAACCAGACCAGAAATCTGGGTGTAGTGATGGACTCAGACCTAAAAACCACCAATCAGACCAGAAATCTGGCTGTAGTGATGGACTCAGACCTAAAAACCACCAACCAGACCAGAAATCTGGGTGTAGTGATGGACTCAGACCTAAAAACCACCAACCAGACCAGAAATCTGGGTGTAGTGATGGACTCAGACCTAAAAACCACCAATCAGGCCAGAAATCTGGGTGTAGTGATGGACTCGGACCTAAAAACCACCAACCAGACCAGAAATCTGGGTGTAGTGATGGACTCAGACCTAAAAACCACCAACCAGACCAGAAATCTGGGTGTAGTGATGGACTCGGACCTAAAAACCACCAACCAGACCAGAAATCTGGCTGTAGTGATGGACTCAGACCTAAAAAACCACCAACTAGACCAGAAATCTGGGTGTAGCGATGGACTCAGACCTAAAAACCACCAATCAGGCCAGAAATCTGGGTGTAGTGATGGACTCAGACCTAAAAACCACCAATCAGACCAGAAATCTGGGTGTAGTGATGGACTCAGACCTAAACTTTGAAAAACACATCAAAGCGATCACTAAATCAGCCGACTATCACCTGAAGAACATCTCAAGGATAAAAGATTTGATGTCTCAGGAAAATCTGGAAAAACTAGTCCATCATCATCTTCAGTCGGCGTGACTACTGTAACAGCGTCTTTACTGGTCTACCTAAAAAACCAGTTAAACAGCTGCAGCTCATTCAGAACTCTGCTGCCCGAGTTCTCACAAAGACCAGAAACCTGGACCACATCAGTCCAGTTCTGAGGTCTTTACACTGGCTGCCGTTCCATCAGAGAATAGACTTTAAAGTTCTGCTGCTGGTCTATAAAGCTCTGAATGGTTTAGGCCCAAAATACATCAGTGACCTCTGACCCAGTATGAACCTACTAGACCCCAGGTCATCTGGATCCGGTCTTTCATCAGTTCCAGAGTCAGAACCAGACCTGGACCTGTCTCTATATTCTCTCTTTTTAATCTTAAATGCTTTTAATTTTGAATCATGCTTCTAATTGTTTTTTTCTCCCTTTTGCTTATAATGTTTTATGTAAAGCATTTTGAATTGTTCCGTACATGAAATGTACAAATAAACTTGCCTATAGTTATTATATTATGATTTTCATAGTAATCATAGTAATAATTATATGTAATTATATATGTGTTTGGCCTAATATTTCTATAATAATTATCCATTTATTATTAGCATCTTTGATTGTTGTCATAATCTCTATTTTATTGACTTTTATTCATCATCTTTAATTGGTTTAATTGTACTTTATTAACTCATACAGCTTGATAAGGTACAAAAATGGACCATGAAGGTACAGAAATGTCTTTCAGAAAGTAAGTTTCTTGTAGTAAAAAAAAATTCTGCCAACAGAACAAGAATTTTCTTGATAAGATTTCTTAAAATGAGATGCATCATCTTAAAACGAGTCTCTATATGTCACTGAGATGTTTCTCTTTTTGTCTTATCTTGAGTGTACTACGATACTCTGCTATATTTTGACTGGAAATGAGAAACGTGAGTTTTTGCAGTGAAGCAAACACCAGCGGCAGAAAACGTGTAATATTTGTGATTTTTATGACAAAGATTTTGACATTTAAATATAAACAAAGCTGTTGTAGCACATAAAGTTGATATAAATGAAAAAACATCATTCATTCTTGCTTGGGGGCCATGCCCCCCCCCCCCTTGGGGAAACGCTCCCCCCCCCCTGCACGGCTGAATGTTGGTGGAAGGAGTTTTAAAAGACTCCCTGATGGATAATCCGTTTATTTGTCCCAAAACAACTGCAGCATTTTAAATTAAGCCCGAAAGTCAGGCGTCCCGTCCAGGTCTGCCCCCCCCCCATGTCCTCAGCCGGGGTCGCGCTCTGCAGAGGGACAGATGGAGGCAGAAAAAAGGAAAAGTTCAGCAGCTTACGGCAGCTGGTGGGAAGAGATGTGACTGCAGAGAGAGAGCGGGCGAGGGAGGGGCCGTCCCCTCCACGATGAGGCAGCGTCGCCCCCCAGACGTCCCGTCTCCACCCCCGGTCTCCGTCCCCGGTCTCTGTCCCCGGTCTCCGTCCCCCGGTCTCCGTCCCCCGGTCTCCATCCCCGGTCTCCATCCCTGGTCTCCGTCCCCCGGTCTCCATCCCCCGGTCTCTGTCCCCCGGTCTCCACCCCCGGTCTCCACCCACGGTCTCCATCCCTGGTCTCCATCCCTGGTCTCCGTCCCCCGGTCTCCGTTCCCTGGTCTCCATCCCTGGTCTCCGTCCCCCGGTCTCCGTCCCCTGGTCTCCATCCCTGGTCTCCGTCCCCCGGTCTCCATCCCTGGTCTCTGTCCCTGCTGGTAGTTTACTTCTGTCTTCAAACAAAATGATTATCTGCTCCTTTGTGTGTGTGTGTGTGTGTGTGTGTGTGGGTGTGTGTGTGTGTGTGTGTGTGTGGGTGTGGGTGTGGGGGGGACGGTGTGACGCAGTCGTGTCCTCGCCGGTTCAGACTCGCCGATGACAAAGAAAAAGACAAAACGCTCCAAATAATCTTCATCTGCTCCACATTTCCTGTCTTGGATTCTCTGAGAGGGAAGTCATCACTCTGAGATTACTGTGCGGATGCAGGGGGGCGATGGGATGCGGGGGGCGATGGGATGCAGGGGGGGCGATGGGATGTGGGGGGGGCGATGGGATGCAGGGGCGATGGGATGTGGGGGGGCGATGGGGATGCAGGGGGGGCGATGGGATGTGGGGGGGCGATGGGATGCAGGGGGGGCGATGGGATGTGGGGGGGCGATGGGATGCAGGGGGGGGCGATGGGATGCGGGGGGGGCGATGGGATGTGGGGGGGGGGCGAGGACAGCTGAGCTAAAGCTCATCGGATGAGCCGCCGAGGTCAGCAGCAGAAATTGGATTGAGGGCTGAGTTTTCTGAACATCATGTTTTTAATCTGATGGGGGAAATCAGGTGTTCGGTCAGTCCTTGGGGGACGGTTTACGTCCCAGTTCCAGAGTCGGTTTTATGTCCTCAACAGCAGAAATGAGGACATATGAAAGAGATCAGGACCGCCGTCATCAAACTTTGTAGAATTACTCCTGAAATCACTCTGAAGAGTAAATGTACACCGAGTACTCGGGGGGTGTCACCATATCCACCATATCCAACATGAACCTCACAGTACGACGTTCATCACGGTATCGTGGGGGGGCTCACGGTTACAATAATGACTTTGACCGTCATATTGAAGGTTGTGACATTTTGAACTGAACATAAAAAGCTTTGCTGAGGCTGAAACTCATGGAGACGACAGCTGAGGTACGAGATGAAATAAACGTAACCAACATTAAAACACATTTAAAGGAGTCGGAGAGCGCACACCCCCACCAAGCAGCTCCCCCTTTGTTGTGTGTTCTAGTATCCTGAATTTTCTCTGGATCCAGATCAACTTTGGAAACATCCCAGAACTCACTGAGATCATGTCATTTTTACTAAACACACAACATATACATATATCCCCCCCCCCCCCCCCCCCACATACACAAATATATATACATATATATATATATATATATATATATATATATATATATACACATATATATGTATATATATATATATATATATATATATATATATATATATATATATATATATATATATATATATATATATATATATATATATATATATATATACATATATCACGCTTGTTTACTTTTTTTATTTTTCATATGTTTGTTTTTAATATTTATTTTAAAACACAATTCAAAATCAATGTCATGATTTTCATGGAATTTTTATTTATTATTACTTTTGTTAATTTAATCTTATTTCACTGACAGCTGATTTTTTTCCGTCTTTATTTGGAGGTATGAATAATTTAAGGACGACTGTACATCAGCTGTGCTGGAACGTTTCCATCCCTCCCATTAAAGACGAGGATAAATTCACAACAGGAATTCAAATCATGAGAAACTAAAAAAATAATAATGAATAAAAATTTACTAAATTATGATTTATTAAAATGAAATGTTGATTCAGAATTTGTGGTTTAAAAGAATAATTAAAAAATAAACAAGCAAACTGTCCCAACAGCATTTTAGCTCAGGAGCCCCATCATGCTTGTTTACTTGTTTTGTTGTTTTCTTTTAATATATATATATTTCTGTTAAACCACAATACAAAATCAATGTCACAATTTTGATAACTTTTTTTAAATTTATTATTACTTTTAATTTCCAGAAATTTTCCTTTCGAATGCAACAACAAAACTCATACAAATGTTAAAATTACATTTTATAACACATGAAACTTGAAAACTGATGAAATACAATAATACATATATGTATATATATATATATATATATATATATATATATATATATATATATATATATATAAATAGAAAAAAAAATATATACATATGTATATATATATATATGTATGTATATATATATATAAAGAAAAAAATATATATACATATGTATATATATATATATATATAATGTGTGTGTGTATTTTTATTCTTGTAAATTACAACAAATTACAACTCTTCATATGAATCTGGACAAACTCAACGAGGAAAAAAGAAATCAGGTTGAATTCAGAGGAATTTAACTTTGATGATGATGATGATGTTCTGGTGTGAAACTGGTTCACATGATGAATCAAACACCCGGAGCAACATTCAGCCAGACAGCGAATCATCATCAGCGTGTCCCAGATGAAGTTTTCACACCAGACCAAGGTTATGATAGTTCTGTATTTTTATTTAGTGTCAGTTTTTATTTAGTTTTAGTTTGTTTTTGTCTGGTGTGACATTCAAAACCATCTGAAATTAATTTAAAAACAGGTAGAGGGAAGTTAATTAATTAAATAGAAATAGATTTCATTTCAACACAAAAGGCTGATCTATTAAATAAATTTAGAAAGATTAAAACTAAGGATGTTTTTGCAATAATTTCAGTTAATTTTAGTTAGTTTTGTAAAGACGCAATACAGTTTCAGTCATCGTTTTTTATGTTTTATTTCAGTTAACAGAAATGTTTTTTTAATTTTAGTTTGTTCTTTTGTTAGTTTTAGTTAACGATAATAACTTTGCAACAGAGGAGCCATTAAGACGTTAGAAAACAACATCAAATGGAGCGGTGACCTTCCTCCTCCTCCCTCAGGAGGTCCAAATCCTTCACACCTTCCGGTCAGGCAGGTCAACGGCAGCCCGAGGAAGGTCGGGTCACCCTGAGAGGTGTGAGGACCGACACCAGCTTACAGCCTCCAGGTCCAGGATCGCCCCCCCCACCGCAAATCCCACATCTTACCCAGGAGATTTTTACATTCCCAATCAGAAAAACTCATCACACCTAAAATAAGAAAACTACGTAAAGAGAAACATTTCAGTGAGATATAAGATCTCGTTTTAAGTCAAATGCATCTTATTTTAAGAAATCTTAATAAGAAAGTTTCTCTTTTCTTATTCGCAGATTTTTTTTTGCTTATTACAAGCTAAAAAAATCCTTATTATTTTAAGAGTGGCAAAGATTTATTTGCTTATAATAAGCAAATAAATTCTGCCGACAGAGCGAGCAAAATGTTCTTGATCAGATTCCTGAAATAAGATGCATCGCGTTAAAACAAGATCTCACTGAAATGTTTCTCTGAAAGAAATTTTGTCTTATTTTGAGTCTGATGTGAGTTTTTGCAGAGCTGATCTGGAGGACTGGGACCGTCTCAGTCCTGCACGAATCTGCTCCAGGAAATCCTGCAGCTTCCCGAAGATTCCTGGAATCAGAAACGAAACAGGGCCGGAAATCTCAGCATGTTTGTTTGAATCTGATCCTGTTTGAACGGCTTTAACAGCCAATCGGATCAGAGCAGGATGAGAGAGATGCTGCGAGTCCGGCTCGCCTCCATGTGAGGGAGACAAACGCTCACGGATTCACGGACGTTCCACGCCTCATCCGGAGAAAGCAGCAGATTTCCCTCAGCAGGACGCCCGTGAGCGCGGTCACGGTGATGATGATGATGATGGTGCGTTTGTGTGTCCTGCAGGAGGGAGTTTGCAGAGCTGATGGAGAAGTACGGATCCAACAACCTCCCGGCTTCCGGCCGGATCTCGCCGACGCAGCTCTCCACAGGTGAAACCTTCCCAACAAGTCCGTCACTCCAGGCTGGCGCTGGAGTTTCCCACGCCCCACAAACATCCCACACCTCACCTCTCCTCTCTGGAAGCGAAACGTCCCGTTTCCCTGGAAACGTTCTCAGCAGGAACGTTCAGAGGAAATCTGGCTTCCCAAAACCTGCAGGTTTACAGTCGCCCTCAAAATGACTCCTACCTTCCAATTAAAGAAAAGACTAAATTCACAACAGTAATTCAAATAACAAGAAACTAAAGAAACTAATAAAAAATAAAAATTTACAAAATTATAATTTAGTGAAATAAAATATTGATTAAGAATTTGTGGTTTAAAAGAATAATTAAAAAATAAACAAGTAAACTGTCCCAACAACATTTTAGCTCAGGAGCCCCATCACGCTTGTTTACTTTTTTATTTTTCATATGTTAGTTTTTAATATTTATTTTAAAACACATTTCAAAATCAATGTCATGATTTTCATAGAATTTTTATTTATTATTACTTTCATCAATTTCATGTTATTTTACTGACAGCAGATTTTTTTTCCGTCTTTATTTGGAGGTATGAATAATTTAAGGACGACTACATCAGCTGTGCTGGAACGTTTCCGTCCCTCCCATTAAAGACGAGGATAAATTCACAACAGTAATTCAAATAACAAGAATCTAAAGAAACTAATAAAAAATAAAAATTTACAAAATTATAATTTAGTGAAATAAAATATTGATTAAGAATTTGTGGTTTAAAAGAATAATTAAAAAATAAACAAGTAAACTGTCCCAACAACATTTTAGCTCAGGAGCCCCATCACGCTTGTTTACTTTTTTTTTATTTTTCATATGTTTGTTTTTAATATTTATTTTAAAACACAATTCAAAATCAATGTCATGATTTTCATGGAATTTTTATTTATTATTACTTTCATCAATTTCATGTTATTTCACTGACAGCTGATTTTTTTCCGTCTTTAATTGGAGGTATGAATAATTTAAGGACGACTGTACATCAGCTATGCTGGAACGTTTCCGTCCCTCCCATTAAAGACGAGGATAAATTCACAACAGGAATTCAAATCATGAGAAACTAAAAAAATAATAATGAATAAAAATTTACTAAATTATGATTTATTAAAATGAAATGTTGATTCAGAATTTGTGGTTTAAAAGAATAATTAAAAAAATAAACAAGCAAACTGTCCCAACAGCATTTTAGCTCAGGAGCCCCATCATGCTTGTTTACTTGTTTTGTTGTTTTTTTAAATATATATATTTCTGTTAAGCCACAATACAAAATCAATGTCACAATTTTGATAATTTTTAAAAAATTTATTATAACTTTTAATTTCCAGAAATTTTCCTTTCAAATGCAACAACAAAACTCATACAAATGTTAAAATTACATTTTATAACACATGAAACTTGAAAACTGATGAAATACAATAATGATCTGATACGTAAAGTTACTTTACATGTAAATAAGCAAACAAACAATTTAGTTCAAAATACAGATAATTAAAAAGAGTCACATGAGAATAAATGAATGTAAATAAATAACGAGAATCTGAAAATGAAATAAAGAAATAACAACATGCTCTTTTCTCTGTTTTTAAACAGGTAAATAGATAAATCTGCGTTGAAATTCATGGTCAACAATTATAAAATTCTCCTAATCTTAATGATCACGACATTAGTCTTTAATTGAATTTTGTATTTGTATTTATTTATTTAAAAGGGTCAATAATGAACACAAAATGTGAATATTAAATCTGTAAAATAAATAAATGAAATATAAATAAATAAAAATAATTAATACATATATTGAATTTATAATATATTATAATAAATAATAAACTAATAATAGTTGTAATTTTATGATACATATAAATCTAATAAAATTATATATAAATATATATTTATGTATATTTATTATGTATGTTTATTATATATATATATATATATATATATATATATATATATATATATAAAAAGATCATTTAAATAAAATCAATCTATTAAAAAAACAGCGTTCAACTTTACATTTAAGTGTTGTAATTCAGTTAAAATTTTTCATATTTTAATTAAATTGAAGAGTAGGGATTGGTTATTTTAATGTACTATTTATTATTTTAATATTCTGGAATATTTTAATGTTCAGGTGAACATGATTAGAGATTAGAGCCAATCTTTTATTTCCATCTCTGCTCCTGAGGCAGTCAGATGGACAGAAAGACCTCAAATACAACATCTGATAAGATAATACATGCGTATTTATAATACCAGTGAGTATTTACATCAGAGGGTAGCAAATTAAAAAGTCCATTCAGGACTTTATAAATAAGACACGTTAAAGAAAATCTGACATTTGTCAAACATTATTGTCATTTAAAAAAAAAATAACATAAATACGTGTAAAATCTTATTATTTCCTCACAACAGGAGCCTCGCGCATCCTTCCTGCCCGTTATCCTTTTATTTTACACACGCTGAATTTGGAAAATGTTCCAGAACTTTTCTCTGTTTTCTCAGAAATTTTCATTATTTTTTTATTTTTATTTTTTGTCTGTTAATTTCTCTTTAAATGTCCAAACATTTAGAAACTTTCCAAAAACGTCGTCGTGGTTTTAAAGTGACGTCATCTCAAAATGTCCTGAGAAGCTTTTAGGAATTGATTTTCCTGATTTCCGTGGGGAAACGTGTCTTCATGAAGATGAAGATCTCCTGCTTTTACCAGCTTCCTCCTCCTCCTCCTCCTCCTCCTCCTCCTCCTCTTCCTCCTCTCTCTCTCCGTCTCCCACCTCTTCCTGCTCACGTCTTTCTTCTTCTCTGGTTTTGGTGCAGTGAAGCTGACGGACACCGCCTCCTCCTCCTCCTCGTCCCGGTCCGAGAGCCCCCAGCTCCTCAGTCCCAAAGAGGGGGTGGCCGCCTACACCCACGCCGCGCACTACACCGCCAACCCCGCCTACAACGTGCACACGCCCGTGCACGCCTTCAGGTAGGATGGCGCTGACTGTGATGCCTTCACTGGCAGAGCTGAGGCCGTTTGTGAGGTTTGGCCCGTTACGGGTCGCAGCAGGACCGGTTCTGGTTGAGTTCTTCCATCCGACATGCAGCTCGCAGTTCCAGCCGAGTTACGCTGAGTCACACGAACACGCCGCACCGCCGAATCACATCTGAGCTTCCGTAGCATCACATTCCTGATCCAGACGGGTCAGGATGACGCTGGTCCACCTTTGCAGCTGCACACTCACAAACACAGGTACCAGTTTGTACCTAAAAGGGTCCAAAGCTTGTTGCTGGGGGGGTTCCTTTCTGAAAGACATTTCTGTACCTTCATGGTCCATTTTTGTATCTTATCAAGCTGCATGAGTTAATAAAGTACAATTAAACCAATTAAAGATGATGAATAAAATCAATAAAATAGAGATTATGACAACAATCAAAGATGCTAATAATAAATGAATAATTATTATAGAAATATTAGGCCAAACACATATATAATTATACATATAATTATTACTATTATTATTATGAAAATCATGATATAATAACTATAATTATACTACTGTTTAGAAGTACTGCTATTTATAGTTCTTGTACAAGCTACACACATGTTTCAATGCTGCAGGTACCCTTAAGGTTGAAATGGTACAAATGTGTACTTTATATTACTTTGGACCCTTTTTCATAGTATATAGGTACTTCTGGCCTCATAAAGACCAATATTGTACTTTGGAGAGAATGTTTGTAAGAAATGTACATACAGGTACAGAAACGTTCCTGTCTCTATTTTTGAGAGCGTAGAAAAGCTTCATCTTCTGGGAATCTTTGACCATCTTCCAGAA
Source organism: Atherinomorus stipes (assembly GCA_023101725.1). Classification (NCBI taxonomy): domain Eukaryota; kingdom Metazoa; phylum Chordata; class Actinopteri; order Atheriniformes; family Atherinidae; genus Atherinomorus; species Atherinomorus stipes. The sequence continues at coordinate 36,500 of JALJCO010011078.1, read as the reverse complement.
GCACATTGATGAGGTCACACTGATGTTGGACCGGAAGGCCTGGCTCTCAGTCTCCGCTCTGATTGGTCCCAAACGTGTTCTATGGCTGTGATTCGTAACCGCGGGTCCAAGCTCGGGCCTCCAGCGCCACCCAGAGGGCCGTGAAAAACCACGTCGCGAGGACCGTATATTTACACTGTTATTCATGACCGGATGAGCTGCAATGTAGCCTCCCCCCCAACTGGTGGCGCTAATTTGTCAGAGTTCAACAAACAAGCAGAAGAAGACACTCAGCTAGCTGCTAGCCTGTAGCTAACGCTGTAAAGAATTGTCATAACGAAATAATGACGATAAAAATGGTCCCAAACTCACCCTAAAGAGGCAAAAACCCAGCAATGCAATGCGCCTCACGGTTGATACATCGCCTTGCGAGTGCTACAGATCTGGGCATGAAAAAGTTCCCCTTTCAGCCGACTGACAGCCACTTACCAGCCACTTACCAGCCTGTCTTCTAATTCAATCGCACAGAGAAACACCTGTGTGCCCAGGAGAAACGATTTCAGAGCATAAATGAACGCCTGGAACAAGGACGTGTCCACACGCCACGTTTGGACACCGTGCATGATGCCGTATTTGCGGGACGAGTCGTTCAGCCAGTGATAGTGCAGTAATGGTGCACTATTACTGCACCACTTCTGGCAGAAAAAGGAGGAACTTTTTCATGCCCAGATCTGTAAATGAATATATTTACATTTTCTCCTCCCATTACACGCACTTTTGCGTGTAAACGCCCCATATTGCATATTTATTACAGAAAAAGTACTAAATGTATAAGAGGTTCTATTCAGCACGTTTTAAAGACCGAAGCCTTTCAGCTGTTAATAGATCAGTTTGTCCATTTTTAGCGTGTGCAGTGAGATAGCTCACGTTTTCATACATGCAAACCTTTGAATGATCCGGCCCTCAGAGTGAACGCAGAGCCGGTCTGACACAAACCTGCTGTGACCTGTGAACATCGTCCTTTCTGCATTTATTATTCTGGTATTTATCAGTAATTCAGGGAAAATGAGAGAAAATGGGAACATTTGCTTTGCGAGTTGATTTCAGAGTGCACCCCCAAACTTTCTATTGCGCTCCTGAAAGTTTAAGTTGGGGGCCGCTGTGCTGGTGAAAAGCGTCAGTCTGTCCTGTAAAGAAGTGTTTAATAAATATCACAAGAGAAGTGGGTGAAACATTAAAACCTGAAGGTGTCTGAGGAGGTTTTTTCCTTCATTCATGCTGTGATTGTTTTATTCGTCTGGAAAGTTCCTCCTCTGCTGCTGAAGGTGATTACATAAACTGTTAAACTGTGATTCTGCTGCATGGAAACACGACAACCACTAAAAATAGTGAAGAGCATCTTCAGCAGTTTCATGGAGGAAGAGGAGGAGGAGGAGGAGGAGAGATTATGCTGCGTTGTGCTCGGCTGCGAGCGTTTTAATCGCTGTCATCCTGCCCGTCTCTTCCTCTCCTCCCCAGTGACAGTGTCATTCAGTTGATATGTGTTGCCAAGGGAACAGGGCTGGGGCTCATCATCAAGGGAGGAGCCAACCGAGCCGAAGGACCAATGGTGTTCATTCAGGAAATCGTGCCTGGGGGAGACTGCCAGAAGGTCAGTGTCCTCGCAGAAGGTTTGTGCAGCTGCAGATCTCACAGACGGATCCTGCCGGAGCCGGAGAACGCCGCGACGGAACGTGGAATCGTCACTGAGTCATGTCCACAGCAGACGTGCTCACTCGTTACTTCCAGTTGTAATGAATAATCGGCCGTCTGCTCCGCTCGGATGTTTTATAGCCGTCTGTCTGATCCAACATTGTAGAATAATGTTTCCCTCCAGTAACTGGATTAACTGGTTTAACTGGTGGAAGATGAAAGTCCCCCAAACCAGCGGTGCCAGGTTGCAGTTCGGTCTGGTCTCCAGTAGCTCGGACCAGTGAAATACCAGCATGATAACCTGTAAACCAGGAGTCTGCAACCTTTATGTACCCGGTCGGTCCCGTTGAGTCTGGCCAAGACAGCAGCTGAAAACATCGAGTTTCTATAAGAGCTGCACGATAAAACACCAATCATACACGACACAGAACATACGAAATGCAACGAGAACAATAGAGTTTAATATGGGACGATCGTGTGAAGCAGGAACGATATGAAGCTAATGGGCTCTACGCACAGCTCCACTACTTCCTGAACTTAAGGCAGCTCCTTTGTTTCCTCTTTCATTACTGGACGAACTGATTAACCGCAGGTGTGTCTGATCTCAGTAACTGGCCAGACACACCTGGATTAATCAGTTCATCCAGTAATGAGAGACATGAAACAAAGGAGCTGCCATAAGTTCAGGAAGTAGTGGAGTCGTGCGTAGAGCCCATTCCAAGTCTCGTACCGGTTTTTGAATTTTCCAACAGAAACTAGATCCTGCAGCTTCAGAGGACTCTGGAACCAAGTCCAAGCAGAAGGTGCAAAGTGCGTAAAGGAGTGCTCGCAGATTTCTCATCACAGTGTTTCCCAATCCTGGTCCTCAGGGACCCCCACCCTGCTGGTTTTCCAGGTATTCCTACGTCAACATGCCTGACTCAGATCAAAGGCTCGTTAGCAGCTTGCAAAGAAGTTGAAAGCAGTTGAGTTGATGTGAATCAGGTGTGGTGGAGCTGGAAACCTGGAATACCTGCAGGGCGGGGGTCCCTGAGGACCAGGATGGAGAAACCCTGGCTTATCACAAGCAAAAAAAGCTTTTTTTACTTATACAAGCGTGGCAAAGATTTTTTTTGCTGGTGATAAGCAAAATTTTTTTTTTGACAATTTCTTGAAATAATCTGCATTTGTCTTAAAACAAGTTCCTTTATCTCACTGAAATGTTTCTCTTCAGGTTATTTTGTCTCATTTTGAGTGTGATGAGATATTTTGACTAGAAATTAGAAAATATACGTGCTAGGATTTAAGTTTTGCAGTGTAAAAATTTAGCGCAATTATTCCAATAAAAACCAGCTAAAACCCACATTTGTTATCATTCATGTATTTTTTTAATATTACTTGAGTCGTTTTTAGTCGGTGTTATTGAGAGCCATGTGGACGGTCCAAAGAGCCGCTGGTGGTCTGGGGCCGCAGGTTGCAGACTCCTGCTGTAAACTATGAAAACTTCAGTCCTTCAGTCGTTTTACATCCTTTTAGAAACGTTTCATTTGTCTGGAAATGAATCCATCTGGTTGTTCGGTGAGACGAGAAGCTGATCACACCTGTCCACCCGCACTGTTCCAGGACGGCCGGCTGCAGGTGGGGGACCAGCTGGTGTCCATCAACAAGGAGTCTCTGATCGGAGTGACGTACGAGGAGGCCAGGAGCATCCTGACACGCACCAAGCTCAGGTTCAGTACGCAACAACAACAACAACAACAAGAAAACATGGAGCTCCCGGTGCTGCTTGGCCTCACAGCTGTGATCCTCTCCCATCATGAATACTCGTATACTGATGACGCTCAGGTTTAAATCTGTCATTTAACAGCATAAACATGAACCTGAACTTACCACTGACACTTGTTAGCGGTTATTCCATCACCCCCACAGCAGTCTGGACGGATCTTAAAGCAGCTTTCTGGAAGTTTCTGGTACATTTTACTTTGTTCAAGCACATAAGTACACAATCCTATTAAATACCAGAAAAGATAAGAAAAAATTATAAAAATAACTTAAAAGGAACAGAAGCCTATAATAGGGGTGTAATGATTCGGTTAACGATTGGATTCATGTCATGATTCGTGGGTTCTGATTCCATTTATGGATGATGTTGGTTCATTTACAACGATACGATTCAATTCAGTGACTTGAAACCAAATCAGAAATCATGAATCCTGATATGAATCCAATCGTTTAACCGAATCGTTACACCCCCTCGCCTATAATAAACCCAGATTTACACCAGCGTATTTCTGTGAAAATAATTAGTTTCTGAAAGTTTCTGAAAAGATTTATTGTGATGAGGTAGAAT
>JALJCO010011078.1:0-25000 GCA_023101725.1 Atherinomorus stipes | reverse complement strand
ATCTGCACACGTTTGTGGCTCAGCAGAATGAAATGAAGGGAGTGAAGCATCCTGTCAGTCATTCAGGATCTTTGCATCTGTGAGAGGAGGCGGAGCCTCAAGCACACATAGATGGTTTCTGAGCAACGTCACAGATAGGATGCGCACGCAACCAGGGGGCAAGAAAACAGAGGAAAAGCATTATTGAACTGTGAGAAGACGTGTGTTTTACATACAAAACTCGACTTTTAATGCAGATTAGGTCAAAATATGACGTGAAAGTGTCGGGGAAATATAATGTTTGAGTCCTGGTTTTTGTTCAGCTGCAAAAATCAAAACATTAATGCATGTGAACAGTTGAAAATGGTGAAAATAGGACAGTAGGCGTGACTGATCTTCAGAAAACCCTCCCAGATAACTTGTTCCGGTTCAGACTATGATTTATTTAGTCTTTCATCGTGGTCACATGTAGGATTAAACCACGGCGGAGGCAGAAATTATTCCCGTATTCTAGTGGGAAGACTGTAATAGCAGCATCACCGCCGCGATCGGCTGCATGACATAAACTGTAAACACTGTGTGTGACAGCCGTCCTCTGCTGCTTAGACACGAACTTAAAAAAGAAGAAGAAACTGATGGTGGAGCCGTTTACGAACGTTCACGTGGCATAACAACGCATCCCGGAGATTTAGTACGAAGTACGGGGTCGTAAATCAGATGGCGTTTGAGTTTCTACTGTTAGCTTGCTAGCAGTTAGCTTGCTAGCAGTTAGCTAGTCTGTCTGCTGTCCACCACGATCTCATCCACAATAAAGCAGAACGTTACACAAGCAGCGAAACTTACCGACAGCAATGCGTGTTCGTCCCTAACAGCTGGAATCAGCTCCTTTCCAAACGTAGTGATGATGTCGTCTTTGTCTGGTTTAATCCAAACTAGTGAAAGTTGCTCCTGTATGGAGGAGGTGAGGACGACACGGAGCTGAACTGAACCTGCTGCAGGCTGCAGATTGTTGTGGCCTCTTTTGGTTTTAACAAAGAGTCTAAACGAAAGTTTAAGCCGCTTTCTAACTCAGGTTTTTCAGGCAAATTTCAAATGAGGTCCAACACGAATAATATCCATGTTTTAACAAGAAAAATGCCGTTTCCGGGTGATGACTCCCTGCCAAGTTAGTGTAATCGTGATAGAAATATAACAGCAACGCAGCGTCGGTATTTTGTTATTCGTCATCAAAATACAGATTTATTCAATATGATTTAAAACACAACGATCTCTGTTTGTTTCGTCGGGTTACTTCACATTTTTATGAATGATATGAGTGCGTGTTTGGCCGTAGATGCAATACAAAACAGGCTTTTTGCCCCCTGGGTGCGCGCGCAACTGCCAATGTTTGTAAACGGGAAACCCATCTATACATACACAGACCGCAGCAGGTGAACTTCCAGGAGCTTCCAGGAAATTCCAGGAGCGTCCAGGAACTTCCAGGACCCTCCAGGAGTTTCCAGGAACTTCTAGGAGTTTCCAGGACCTTCCAGGAACTTCCAGGAACTTCCAAGAGCTTCCAGGACCTTCCAGGAACTTCCAGGACCTTCCAGGAGCTTCCAGGAGCTTCCAGGAACTTCCAGGAGCTTCCAGGAGCTTCCAGGACCTTCCAGGAGCTTCCAGGAGCTCGGGAATGCTTATTGCAAAGCCAGTCCTTTTTATTTCATCTTTTTTTTGTTTGTTTGTTTAATTTTTTTAAAGTTCTGGTTCTGGACGTCCCAGTGTGGAATAAATGTAGAATTTTTGCATATGAAAGGACATAGTTTGCGTTATTATCATTACATACAGTAAGTGGTTATTTCGGTCTCAATGTCAACAATAATATTGTTTATCATCAATAATATGTGGGAAAATATACAGTCCAGCTCAGTGTATCGTCCCAGGCCTATAAACAAAATATGGAAATGAAATGAAAACACATTAAGTTGGAATATTCATCTAAATAAAGACATAAGATGTAAATATAATGTATACTAATATATATTTACACCTATAAGAAGTTAATTACATTTATTTAAAAACTAATGAAGTTGATCCAACTATATGCACATTTTGAATAAAAAAAAAAGTTGTATAGATTTGAAACTTCACTTTTTTTTCTTTGTAAATTTCCACTTTCTAACAGATTAGTTCGTAAACTGGTGCTGTAGCCGTTATACTGGTATTTACTGCTCCAGCCCACTGGAAACCAGTCTATGCTGAATGCGGAACCTGGATTAAAATCTAAACGTGACACTGGTTTAGAAAAAACCTTCATCTCTTTTTTTTTTTTAATTTATAAAATTTATATTTAAAAAAAATAGCCTAAATAAAGAAATAAATGAATAAATAATAATAAAGAGGAAAAAACCATCTTTCACTCCAGTTAAACCAGTTTGTCAGCTATAAACTCTTTTATGGCCGTTTTGGCCTTTTCGGGTCATTTTTTCCTCAGTTTCTGCTTATTTACAACCTTTTTTGTAAAAACTTTGAAATTTAAATGTTTTTTATTAAGATGTTGATTTCAGTAGATGACAAATTTCCATCCAACTGAATCGCGTGTTTGTAACTTTAACCAGTTTAAATAAACATATGTGATAAAGTTAATGTGATGCTGTTAATGAGGTTTATTTAAAAGTGTTAATAAGTTTAAAAATAAACTTTATTAACTACGTCCTGCAGTAAAACTGCGACTGAAACATGACAGATTTGATACTGATGAAAACATCAGTCCTGAAAATAATAAATTTATAATCATTCAGGTTATTTTAACCCTTTTGTGGCGGGTTATTACCGCGATGCCCACCCGCCGCCCCGTGCAGCTCAGGAAGGAGAATTTCATCTAAATCCAGATTTATGTAATCATCTCATTTCCGTAGCTGGGGGGTTGTTTTCTATGAATCTGTTCGTGCAAACACTGATTGGATCACAATGAGCTAAACTGAGCTGAACTCTGGAGAGACTGAGATGATGCGGTGAGAACGGGCACCAAAAAACTCAATTTCATTTAATGACAAATCAGTTTTTTTTTATACATTTTAGAGGATGGAGATTTTATTTAAATGTAAAAATATTGATTTTTTTTTACATATCCTAAGAACATTTAGACCATTTTTTAAAAAGAAATCTCCCAAACATATATTTTAAGAAAAATAATTCATTTTGTGTGTTTTTTTTCCCCGTAAAAACAGTGACATCACGTGATACAATCGGCATTTACAGGGTTAAACAGTTCTAATTAATACATATTAGGTCGTTTCTATTATACTGAAGCATATTCGATTCATCTGAAAAAAATATTTTTAATATCAACAAGATAATTTTTTTTACAAAAATAAATAAACATTCTCTTTTTTATTAAAGAGATCATTTTCACAAAAATAACACTTTGTTTTTCTGAATTAATGAGATAATTTTTCAAAAATAAACATTTTTTTAAAGGAATTATCAAAGTTTTTTTTTTTAAAGGGAATAACGTTCTTTTTTTAATTAACTAAATTCTTTTTTATTAACGAGGTCAATTTTACAAAAATAGATAAAAACATTTTCATGATTTTTTTTTACAAAGTTTTTTTTTGATGCGTCCATCTCGTTTAAGACCAGAAAAATAGAACATTTTAATTCATTTTTGTAAAAATGATTTAATTAATTCAGAAAAATAGAACATTTTTATTCATTTTTGTAAAAATGATTTAATTAATTCAGAAAAATAGAACATTTTTATTTATTTTTGTAAAAATGATTTAATTAATTCAGAAAAATAAAACATTTTTATTCATTTTTGTAAAAATGATTTAATTCATTCAGAAAAATAGAACATTTTTATTTATTTTTGTAAAAATGATTTAATTAATTCAGAAAAATAGAACATTTTTATTCATTTTTGTAAAAATGATTTAATTAATTCAGAAAAATAGAACATTTTTATTTATTTTTGTAAAAATGATTTAATTAATTCAGAAAAATAGAACATTTTTATTTATTTTTGTAAAAATGATCTAATTAATTAAAAAAAATAGAACAATTTCATTTGTTTCATAAATTTGTCTGGAAAATTTGATGTTTTTATGGCAGATTCTTGGTGAAGACGTTATTTTCCTGTGATGAGTTGAAAGTGTTACGATCCACGAGACCAACGTGCTGCTTTGTGCTCATTTTGATGTTTCTGTGTCGTCTCTTCGTGGTCTGTTTTCCTGTCGTTTCTTCGTGTTTCTGCATCTAACCATCCGTGTGTTTCTGTGTCAGACTCGGCCAGCGGACTTCCTCCCCCGAGGACCTGCTCTCTGAGCGCCAGCTGCCGCCTCAAACTGGAGAGACTGGAACAGGTGAGTGTCGGACCGGATAAAGGATCCGAGTCCAGCATCACTCTGATTTCAACACATGCAATAAGCTTTATTCTTAATATTTTAATAATTGTAAATAATCATTTATATACGTCATCCTCAACATTATTCATCCCCTCAAATAAAAGAAGGAAAAAAATCAGCTTTCAGTGAAATAAGATGAAATAATAAATAAATATTAATGAAATAAAAATTCTATGAAAATCATCACATTGATTTTAAATTGTGGTTCAACAGAAATATTCAAAACAAACACACACACAAAAAAAAAGAAGCATGATGGGGCTCTGAAGCTAAAATTTGATTGAGCAACACTTTGAGACAATTACTGCAATCAGGTGTTTTCTGTAACGTCCAATCAGACGTCTGCACCTGCTGACAGGTATGTTGGTCCATGTTCATGGGAAAGATGCTTTAATATGTCTGAGACAGTTTTTTTTTATTATTATTATTATTTTCAACCAAAATTCAAAAGTAATATTTTAGTTCACTAAATCATAATTTTGTAAATTTTTATTTATTATTAGTTTCTTTATTTTCTTGTTGTTTGATTTATTATTGTGAATTTAGCCTTTTCTTTAATTGGAGGGTATGACTCATTTTAAGGACGACTGCACATACGTATACTGTATAACTATTAAAGAAAAGAGAAATTCACAATCATAATTAAAATAACATGAAACTGCAAAAGTAATAATAAATAAAAATTCAATAAATTCCAATTTAGTAAAAATAAAGTGTTGATTTTGATTTATAGTTGAAAAAAATACTTAAAAAAAAGAAAAAATACTCAAAGATGCTCCACAAAATTTTAGTTCAGGAGCCCCATCATGCTTTACTTGTTTATTTTTGTTTATTTTTAATTTTTCTTTCAAACCACAATTCTAAATCAATGTCATGATTTTCATAGAATTTTTATTTATTATTACTTTTTTCTATTTCATTTTATTTCCCTGATATTTTCCCGTCTTTAATGGGACGTGATAGAAACTTTCCAGCCGACCGTTACGATGTTTTTTTAACGACAGATTTTTAACATTTCAAAAGTTCATTTGTTGGCTTTTATGCGACATGCAGCCAATCGCGAGCTCGGTCTGAGGAGGACATTCTGTCGTGAAGATTGTCCTCATCGCGACCAGGTGAGGCTGGAAACGTCCGAATCTTCATCAGTCAGGAGGATAACATGGATTTTGGTGGGTTATGTTAACATGTAACGCAGCCAAAATTCAGCTTTTCTCACCAACGCAGGAGCAAATGCGGATTTTTAGAACAGCAGCTGTAATAACGTTGTTTCTGGACTCAATGATGAAATTCCACACGGAAGGCTGAAAACTATCCGAAACTTCAGAAATAAGGAGGATCAATGTTTCCTGGTGGACTCGCTTCGCTGCTGTAACCGGGGTTTTAATAGTTTCTGATTTTTAATTAGTTTCAGTTTTTATATAGTTTTGACAAATCAGTTAGTTTTAGTTAGTTTTTTCAGCAGGCTTGATGGTTTTTATTAGTTTTTATTTAATTTTTTGAAAATGCTGAATTTTTGTTTAGTTTTTATTAGTTTCAGTTAGTTTTTTTTTTTTTTTTTTTTTGTAAATTAAAGGTATTTGTCTGGTGTGACATTCAAAATCATCAGAAAGTCACTGGGAGTAAAACCGGTAGAGTAAATAAATAAAACAGAATCAACCCAAAAGTCTGATGTATTAAACTTTATAAAGACTGAAACTAAGGATGATTTTGCAAAAATATATTTTGTTTTGGAAAGACACAATACAGTTTCAGTTAGTTATTGTTTTTTTAAAAAACTATTATTTTCATTTTTATTTCAGTTTACGCAAATGTTTTTTCAGCTTCAGTTTTTGTTTTTTCGATAGTTTTAATGAACTATAATCACCTACACGCCCAAAATCAGCTTCTACCACTGAGATAACGATAGACTGGGATGTTTAACATGGTTTTAGTAATAACTTAGTTATTTGTGCAATAATTAAGAAATGAATGAGTTAATTTCACACATTAATCTCTGTAATTGTGTTAATATTGATCGAGCCAACAATTATTTGATAAATGTAGCCTCTATTTGTTTTTGTTTTTTTTACAATAATCTGGTGACCTCCTGAAATGATCAAATGACCCACGTGGGGGTCCCGACCCCCAGTTTGAGCACCTCTGCCTCACATCACCTTTATTCAGCAGATAAAGCTGCAGCCCGTCGTGCTGCCTTCACTGACCTGATTTCAGCGGGCTGTGAAGCAGCAGGACGCCCCTGAAGGTGACATTCCCGCCGCGTTAATGAGCTTACAGGCTGCAGCTCTCCAGCTGCTTCTCTCCACCCTCCAACCCGACGCCAGCGTTTCCTCCGTTTAACGCAGACACTGAACGTTACACGGGCCTGGAAACACCTGACCTGGACCCAGGCATCAGCCAATTACATCGCTGCTCTCGCTGCTCTGAGCCAATCACAGCGAAGGTGGAGCAGACGGGCTGGATGATAGTGGACTGTCAGCTGACGCCCCCCCCAGGCAGCGTCCCCTCCCCCAAACTCAAACCAAAAACCTCTAAATCATCCGATAAAGAGAAATAAAATGATAAATGAGATAAATCAGCCGAGACGGGACGGAGAGGAGGGAAAACGGATCATTTCATCCTGATTCTGACATCAAACCTCTGACCTCAGTCCAGCGCTGCTGCGCTGACGTTGATGCAAAATCTACGATTTATTCAAAGCAGCTGTATCAAACGTTAACGACAGGCTTGTACTGTATAAACTAATCTGGTGTAAATATCATTTTTTTATGCTTCTAACTTCCAACATGGAAGTAAAACGTCTGACTGTAGATGTTAAACAGAAGAGGCCCCAGGATGGAGCCCTGGGGAACTCCACAGGTAATTCTTGCCTGCTCAGATGTAAAGTTACCTACGGATGAACACATTTTTTCCAACTTGCCGTCATCTAGAGCTAAAAAAAAAGAGAAAAAAAAAGCTTTTCTTCTGAACTCTGGATGAAACGTCTGTTAGCTGACGGCTGCTTGTCTCTGAGGAAATCTTCCTGGTCAGGATTCTCCTACAGTTTCTCTGGAACAAAGAGGGCGTCTTTCTACGATGCTGCACATGCGTATTTGTAGCTTTATGATTGGTGATACCTCGTTACGTAGACCGGTGGTCAGTCAGTCATTCTAAAGGAGCTACAGCTTGGCCTGAATATTCATATGTATTACCCACATATGCACAAATGAAGAAAAAAACGACTTAAATGACGTTTTAATGAGGAAATAACTCAGTAACATGCTAAAAATATCTTAAAAGTCCATTTTCATGATACGATTTCTTTTAAAGTTTGTATTTCACGTTCTTCAGGAGGAACTGAGCCTGAAATGTCGCCATGCTTTCGTGTTATGTAACGTCTGTAGTAGCAGCAGAGGACCTGGCTGTTGTTGATGTTTGTGTTTACTGCTGCCAGCTGTGCGTATTGATCCGTGTGCGTGTGCGTGTGTGCGCATGTGTGTGTGTGTGTGTGTGTGTGTGTGTGTGTTCCAGGCTCTGGATCTGATCGGGCTGAAGCCCACAGAGGCTCAGCGGCAGGCGCTCAGGTCCAGACTACGAGCTGATCCGGCCGGGACGGTGGCCTTCGCAGGTAAAACGGCATCTTCATCTTCTCATCATCATCTTCACTGGTGTGGCGGGAACGCTGGGAATCCCACACGGAAAGTTCCGGAATGTTCTGATGCTTCCGTCTCACAGTTCCTCGTCCGTTCAGACTGGAGTCATGTTTGCTTTTACCGAGCTGCTGCTAATGAGGATCGGACGATACTGCAGAATCTGGTATCGATCTGATACCGAGTAAAGACGGAGCTAGTATCGCTGATACCAGTACTGGTTAATAGGGCTGTCAGATGAACAGATTTATGCAGAGACATTATTCTGTGGAATCAAGACAGTTTTTAATGCAGAAACAACCAGATTACATCCATCCCATAATAATCTGAGTCTGGCTGCTGTTTCCAGACTTCGAGATCCTGATCCGAGAGCTGTTCAAGCCCCAGCTGGAGGAGCTGGTCGGGACCCAGACGGGGTCCACGTTCACGTCGGACGACCTGTCCAGCCTGTTGGAGTCGCCCACCAACCCGCAGGTACGGAGGGGGGATGATGATGATGCGGGACGAGGAGGTCCATCACAGGAATCACGTTCACCTCCAGCAGGGGGTCACGTTAGAGTTCCAGCCAATCAGGAGATGATGTGAACATGAGCTGCAGCTCAGATCCAGGACTCAGATCCAGGACTCAGATCCAGGACGCAGATTCAGGACTCAGATCCAGGACTCAGATCCAGGACTCAGATCCAGGACTCAGACTCAGATCCAGGACTCAGATCCAGGACTCTGACTCAGATCCAGGACCAGGTCTATGATAGATCCAGGACTCAGATCCAGGACTCTGACTCAGATCCAGGACTCAGACTCAGATCCAGGACTCAGATCCAGGACTCGGATCCAGGACGCAGATCCAGGACTCAGATCCAGGACTCAGATCCAGGACTCTGACTCAGATCCAGGACGCAGATCCAGGACTCAGATCCAGGACTCTGACTCAGATCCAGGACGCAGATCCAGGACGCAGATCCAGGACTCAGATCCAGGACGCAAATCCAGGACTCAGATCCAGGACTCAGATCCAGGACTCTGACTCAGATCCAGGACTCAGACTCAGATCCAGGACTCAGATCCAGGACTCAGATCCAGGACTCTGACTCAGATCCAGGATGCAGACTCAGATCCAGGACTCAGATCCAGGACTCAGATCCAGGACTCAGATCCAGGACGCAGATCCAGGACTCTGACTCAGATCCAAGATGCAGACTCAGATCCAGGACTCAGATCCAGGATTCAGATCCAGGACGCAGATCCAGGAATCAGATCCAAGACTCAGACTCAAATCCAGGACTCAGATCCAGGATTCAGATCCAGGACTCAGACTCAGATCCAGGACGCAGATCCAGGACTCTGACTCAGATCCAGGACTCAGATCCAGGATTCAGATCCAGGACTCAGATCCAGGACTCTGACTCAGATCCAGGACTCAGATCCAGGATTCAGATCCAGGACTCAGACTCTGACTCAGATCCAGGATTCAGATCCAGGACTCAGACTCAGATCCAGGACTCAGACTCAGATCCAGGACTCAGACTCAGATCCAGGACGCAGATCCAGGACTCAGACAGAGATCCAGGACTCAGACAGAGATCCAGGACTCAGACTCAGATCCAGGACTCAGACTCAGATCCAGGACACAGACTCAGATCCAGGACTCAGACTCAGATCCAGGACTCAGGACTCAGATCCAGGACGCAGACTCAGATCCAGGAGTCCAGGACTCAGACTCAGATCCAGGACTCAGACTCAGATCCAGGACTCAGACTCAGATCCAGGAGTCAGATCCAGGACCAGACTCAGATCCAGGACTCAGACTCAGATCCAGGACTCTAGGACTCTCAGATCCAGGACGCAGATCCAGGACTCAGACTCAGATCCAGGACTCAGACTCAGATCCAGGACTCAGACTCAGATCCAGGACTCTGACTCAGATCCAGGACACAGATCCAGGACTCAGACTCAGATCCAGGACACAGATCCAGGACTCAGACTCAGATCCAGGACTCTGACTCAGATCCAGGACACAGATCCAGGACTCAGACTCAGATCCAGGACACAGATCCAGGACTCAGAGCGGGGATGGCATGAACATGAGTGGCTCAGATCCAGATCGATCCTGCAGTATTGATCCGTTGATGATTCGATTGGAGGACATGGACCGTCCTGTCAGCAGGACGTAACGATTTATGACATCAGAAACATCAGTCACAGCATGCTGGAGAGTCCCGGTCCAGGTTCTCCGGTCCAGGTTGGTGTCGGGCCAGTTCCAGTCCAGTCCTGGTGCCAGACCAGTTCCAGACCAGTCCTGGTGCCGGACCAGTTCCAGACCAGTCCTGGTGCCGGACCAGTTCCAGTCCAGTCCTGGTGCTGGGCCAGTTCCAGTCCAGTTCTGGTGCCAGGCCAGTTCCAGTCCAGTCCTGGTGTCTGGCCAATTCCAGGCCAGTTCTGGTGCCGGACCAGTTCCAGACCAGTCCTGGTGCCAGACCAGTTCCAGTCCAGTCCTGGTGCCGGGCCAGTTCCAGTCCAGTTCTGGTGCCGGACCAGTTCCAGTCCAGTCCTGGTGCCAGGCCAGTTCCAATCCAGTCCTGGTGCCAGGCCAGTTCCAGACCAGTCCAGGTGCCAGACCAGTTCCAGACCAGTCCTGGTGCTGGACCAGTTCCAGTCCAGTCCTGGTGCTGAACCAGTTCCAGACCAGTCCAGGTGCCAGACCAGTTCCAGATCAGTCCTGGTGCCGGACCAGTTCCAGTCCAGTCCTGGTGCTGGGCCAGTTCCAGTCCAGTTCTGGTGCCAGACCAGTTCCAGTCCAGTCCTGGTGCCAGGCCAGTTCCAATCCAGTTCTGATGCTGGACCAGTTCCAGACCAGTCCTGGTGCCAGACCAGTTCCAGTCCAGTCCTGGTGCCGGGCCAGTTCCAGTCCAGTTCTGATGCCAGGCCAGTTCCAGTCCAGTTCTGGTGCTGGACCAGTTCCAGTCCAGTCCTGGTGCCAGACCAGTTCCAGTCCAGTCCTGGTGCCGGGCCGGTTCCAATCCAGTTCTGATGCTGGACCAGTTCCAGTCCAGTCCTGGTGCCAGGCCAGTTCCAGTCCAGTTCTGATCCTGGACCAGTTCCAGACCAGTCCTGGTGCCAGACCAGTTCCAGTCCAGTCCTGGTGCCGGACCAGTTCCAGTCCAGTCCTGGTGCCGGGCCAGTTCCAGTCCAGTTCTGATGCTGGACCAGTTCCAGACCAGTCCTGGTGTCGGGCCACTTCCAGGCCAGTCCTGGTGCCGGGCCAGTTCCAGTCCAGTTCTGATGCTGGACCAGTTCCAGACCAGTTCTGATGCTGGACCAGTTCCAGTCCAGTTCTGGTGCCAGGCCAGTTCCAATCCAGTTCTGATGCTGGACCAGTTCCAGTCCAGTCCTGGTGCCAGGCCAGTTCCAGTCCAGTTCTGGTGCCGGACCAGTTCCAGTCCAGTCCTGGTGCCAGGCCAGTTCCAATCCAGTTCTGATGCTGGACCAGTTCCAGTCCAGTTCTGATCCTGGACCAGTTCCAGTCCAGTCCTGGTGCCAGACCAGTTCCAGTCCAGTCCTGGTGCCGGACCAGTTCCAGTCCAGTCCTGGTGCCGGGCCAGTTCCAGTCCAGTCCTGATGCTGGACCAGTTCCAGACCAGTCCTGGTGTCGGGCCACTTCCAGGCCAGTTCTGGTGCCGGGCCAGTTCCAGTCCAGTTCTGATGCTGGACCAGTTCCAGACCAGTTCTGATGCTGGACCAGTTCCAGTCCAGTTCTGGTGCCAGGCCAGTTCCAGTCCAGTTCCAGACCAGTCCTGGTGTCGGGCCAATTCCAGTCCAGTCCTTGTGCCGGACCAGTTCCAGTCTAGTCCTGGTAGCGGATCAGTTCCAAAAGAACTTAACTGACCTGTTAGTTCAGGATTAAAGTCTCCTAACTGAAGCAGAGTCGTCGACACACGACAGACGACTCAGTCAAGAACCAGTTTAAACCAGATCTCTGGTTTGTTACCATCTGTCACCTAGAACCGGTTCAAACTGGATCTTTATCATTTCTTGAACAAGCAGCAACGATCAGGAACAAAGTGATTCCCAAAGACGTGAACCAGGACCTGAGATGCATCTGGACCTCCAGCTGATCCATCTACTGGTGGCCAAAACTTCAACAGAGATGGCTCTCCATGGAAACATGGCTGTCAAAAAGCCATAAAAGGCTGAAGTCTCATGACCCAAGACCTGGACCGAAGACCAGTGGGAACAGGTCTGATGGAGGGACGGATCCTTCCCAGAACCTGGACCTCAGCAGGTCTGATGAAGACTGGATCCTCCCCAGAACCTGGACCTTAGCAGGTCTGATGGAGACTGGATCCTCCCCAGAACCTGGACCTCATCAGGTCAGATGGAGGGATGGATCCACCCCAGAACCCGGACCTCATCAGGTCTGATGGAGACTGGATCCTCCCCAGAACCTGGACCTCAGCAGGTCTGATGGAGACTGGATCCTCCCCAGAACCTGGACCTTAGCAGGTCTGATGAAGACTGGATCCTACCCAGAACCTGGACCTTAGCAGGTCTGATGGAGGGACAGATCCTCCCCAGAACCTGGACCTCAGCAGGTCTGATGGAGACTGGATCCTCCCCAGAACCTGGACCTTAGCAGGTCTGATGGAGGGACGGATCCTCCCCAGAACCTGGACCACAACAGCATTGAAGCAGACTCTAGTTCTGACTCAGATCCTGGGTTTATATCATGTCTGAACCTTTTCTGTGTTTCCCAGCTGGACTTGGACTTTTGTCCAGGACTTGAGATGCATTGTGGTCCAGAAACTATCCTGAGTCCATCATGTTTGTCCGTGTATGTGCAGAAATACGAGGCTGGAGGTTACAGATCCACTGATTCAGGTATCGGACCGGTGCCCTGATCCGGGTACCAGATGGGTGCATCTCTACTGGAGCTGATGGGTCTGTTCTAGACCCGTTTCAGCCCGTTTTGGGCGTCTTTAGCTGCCCGCTGCTCTGCATCCGTCCCCAGACTTTGACTTTGACCTGATCCCATCTGTGATTGTGTGTTTTTGCAGCCGTCTCTGTCGGACTCAGAGGACCTGGAGGAGATGGAGAGGCTGAGGAAGGAGCACATCGAGGCTCTGAGGGAGATCAAGAGGCTGCAGGTACCATCACCTCCTCCAGGAGGTGCTTCACACCATGAGCTCCACTCCTCTACATGCTTTTAAAAACGTATACACTCGTTTATCACGCCTGCCTCGTATGTTCGGTGTTCGTCCTCAGAAGTTAACGCTACGCCTTTGCAAGCTGCAGTATGTGGAAAACCAGTAAGGGGGAGTAGAGACCAGTTCCAGACAGGCAGCGGTAAATCTGAAAGTTTAGAAATGATTCGTATTGTTAAGACAAACTGCTGCACGGTGACAAAATTCAGCGATTAGTCGGTGGTCGATCAGTGGACTGAACTCAGGTCATTAATATCCCATCATGGCTGCTCCATCGACCCTGGATTTAAAGTCTCGCATTTTCTAGACATTAACATTGTGATCCCAGTTACAGTATTATCAGGCGAGTAGCAGGTACACCCGGACGGGCCCCCGCTTGTCCAGGTCGCTGGAGTTTTTCTCAGCTATAATCAAGCGAGAGGTAGATACACCCGGACGGGCCCCCACTTGTCCAGGTCGCTGGAGTTTATCTCAGCTATTGTCAGGCAAGTAACAGGTACACCCGGACGGGCCCCCGCTTGTCGAGGTCGCTGGAGTTTATCTCAGCTATTGTCAGGCAAGTAACAGGTACACCCGGACGGGCCCCCGCTTGTCGAGGTCGCTGGAGTTTATCTCAGCTATAATCAAGCGAGAGGAGGTACACCCGGACGGGCCCCCGCTTGTCCAGGTCGCTGGAGTTTTTCTCAGCTATAATCAAGCGAGAGGAGGTACACCCGGACGGGCCCCCGCTTGTCCAGGTCGCTGGAGTTTATCTCAGCTATAATCAAGCGAGAGGAGGTACACCCGGACGGGCCCCCGCTTGTCCAGGTCGCTGGAGTTTATCTCAGCTATAATCAAGCGAGAGGAGGTACACCCGGACGGGCCCCCGCTTGTCCAGGTCGCTGGAGTTTTTCTCAGCTATAATCAAGCGAGAGGTAGATACACCCGGACGGGCCCCCACTTGTCCAGGTTGCTGGAGTCTATCCCAGCTATTGTCAGGCAAGTAACAGGTACACCCGGACGGGCCCCCACTTGTCCAGGTCGTTGGAGGTTATGCTACGGCAACTGTACTCAGCGAGAGGGAAAGTTTGTGGGTTCGATGTGAAGTCTCTAATATTTTAGGACTCGGATTTTCAGAACTCCTCAAAGCTGATCCGTGTTGGCGACTTCAGCCATTTTTATTTCTCCCTCTGCCCTCATATCCTCCTCTTCTTCACATACCCATAGTCATCTCTCAGTGATGTGTGCGCCCTCGTCTGTCAAGGGGTGGTACTGCATGTAACATTTAGGGACATCAGGAATACATAACGCTCCCTACTGTATGTATGGTCTACAGTGTACATGTACCATATTCGTGTTTCATGTAATTGAAAAAAACTGCACTCGGAGCCCATTTCATAGGAGTCAGATGTGATATCTCCGTCTGCAGTGTTTCTGGTGTGTGTCTGGTACTGTCATTATTTCAGCTCTCAGGACATTTACGGAAGGTGATGCAGCTGTTGTTCGTCCATTTTGATAAATAAAATAATATTTCTTGTAAAATTCCTTCATGTTCCCAACAAAAACCACAGCCCTTAGTGTCATCCTGCCAACTTTCAACCAGGTTTATAGGGTGATGTCATCGGTAGGTGCAGGACCCGAGCCGATCTGGTACCTACACCAGATACTCGGAGAGAACCCATGGATGTACGGGGGCTCGAGGCTGAAACCTTCTTCCTGTGAGGCTGTGGTGCTCATCACCAGAACTTTTATCATTCATCATAAAACATCAGGAACATCATCAGTCCCCATCAGCATCATTGAGACGTGTTCCAGTATGATGAGTCCACGGTCTAATTTGCTGTGATATATCGGTCTCACATGACGCATGAACCCGTTTCTGAAATAAATCGAGAAATGAATGATAAGCAAACATCTTCAGAGTCTGATGTGCTTTCTGTTGGTTTGATCCGCAGGAGCAGCTGGTGGAGTCTCAGAGAGTTCACCATGAGATGGAGGAGGAGCTCAGTAAAGTCAAGCAGGTGAGTCGCAGGAACCCAACCATCAACCAGACATCATGATTGTTTAAATGGGCTTTTATCACCCTGTGAGCAAGTTTCCAGCTCAGCAGGTTAAACTTCTGAATGTTCGAACTCTGACTGAAGCGGGTCTGAATCTCGTCTTCTCCACTTCTGGCTCACGAACCTGGAGAAATCCACCTGAGCTGGTCCAGGAGTCTCACATGTTTCACTCTGATCCACAAAGGATGTGTTCAAGGCCGCAGGAAAAAAAGAAACCTGGTCCCCAGAGACATAAACCGGTCCTGCAACGTAGCATCATCGCCATGACGACTGCTGGTTAAAGCTTGATGTTAGGACTCTGTTTGGGAAAGGCTGTAGGCCATCATCTACGGGGCACTGATACGACCCCCTCCTGGACCACAGCATCCATTATTACAGTAAAGTTCCAAATTTACATTCTTATCGCTAAAAAAGTGCCTGTAAAGGTCCTGATAAAGTACTGGATTGATAAGGAGTATTGTTAAGAGCAGGAATATCAGAGTTCCCATTCATCCTGGAAAACCTGGAAAATAATTGAACATTTTTCCAGTCATGAAAAACACATAGAAAATAAGAAAAAGCTTTGTTGCTGCTTCTTCTCCGCTTCGCCGCCGGTTCGTCGCCGCTTCATCTCTGCTTCATCTCCGCTTCATCGCCGCCTCGTTGCCGCCTCGTTGCCGCTTCGCCGCCGCTTCGTCTACGCTTCATAGCCGCTTCGTCTCCGCTTCGTCGCCGCTTCCTTCATCTCTGCTTCATCTCTGCTTCATCGCCGCCTCGTTGCCGCTTCGCCGCCGCTTCATCGCCGCGTCATCGCCGCCTCGTTGCCGCTTCGCCGCCGCTTCGTCTACGCTTCATAGCCGCTTCATCTCCGCTTCGTTGCCGCTTCGTCGCCGCTTCATCTCTGCTTCATCTCCGCTTCATCGCCACTTCATCGCCGCCTCGTTGCCGCTTCGCCGCCGCTTCATCGCCGCCTCGTTGCCGCTTCGCCGCCGCTTCATCTCCGCTTCATCTCTGCTTCATCTCCGCTTCACCGCCGCTTCGTCGCCGCTTCATCTCTGCTTCATCTCCGCTTCGCTGCCGCTTCGTCGGCTCATCCGCTTCATCTCCGCTTCATCACCGCTTCGTCTCCGCTTCGCCGCCGCTTCGTCGCCGCTTCATCTCCGCTTCATCTCCGCTTCGTCGCTGTAGAAAATATAAGCTACAATTGTAAAACTCTTCTCCAAAAGCTTCGGGTGAAATTTATTCGTCTATGTTGTGATAACTTGAGTCGTACTGTAGCAGCTGGAAAATGACTTCAGGAAAAGAGTGGGAACCCTGAATACCGATGAATCCTGAACGACCCCCGTCCCCGGTGTGAGGCAGCCGTAGCTGAGGCGTGGTCTGCAGGAGGAATCCAGACTTTCATGACTTTGTGTTTGATGCTTTCAGCTTCTGTAAAAATAGATGAGTGGGCGGAGCAGAGGAAGGAACGCTGAGTTTTAACTTCTGCAGGTGTGTGGGGGTGAGAGTAAGACCTCTGTTCACTCTCTCTCAGTCTCTAAAATAGTTTGTTTCTGAATCACAGCTGAAGGCCTCGCCTCCTCCTCTCCCGCTGCACTGCTGGATCCTTACGTAAAGAGATCGATATCTACATTTAGCTGCAGCTGACAGATACTGTACGGCCCTGCCGGGACCTTTCCCGCCCGGGATCAGACCCTGGGAACAGAAACCAGCGGCTCTGATGCAGATTGATTCTGTCCGTCAGCTTTGGATCAGTGGTCCCGCTCAGCTGATGGAAACTGTCCAAACTTCAGACCCGTAAAGCGTCCCACCATCTCCGGCTGTCACCGGGATGAGGTTCGTCCCTGAAGCGCCTCTCTGGATCACATGACCTGATTCTGAGACTCAAACTGAAGCTGAGGTGGATCAGTGACTTTTAGGAGCTCAGATGGGGGCAGATTAGGCTGACCCGACTCAGCTGGTTGCTCAGGTGACGGTGCAGGTGGGTTAAGATGGCAGCTGTAATCCTCTGAGGAGGATTTCTCCAGGCTGGCAGGTGGAGTCATCCCTAATTAGCCGACATGGTCTCACCGCTAATCGCCGATACTGAAAGGAGGAGAAGGTCTCATTTAAAGGCATTTGTTTAAATCGGCCTCTGGAGCTGCAGGTCAGCAATCCGCCGGCTGCAGGATCCAAAACTGGTCCAAGTCCAAACACCAGCCGCGATTCAGGTCGGAATGACCTGAAAGCTGCAGAAATGTTTCAGAGCATTCATCAGATCATCACGTCAGACAGACAGCAGGACCGATTGGTCGTCCCTGGCAACATCACATCAGCAACACTGCTGAGCTCCTGCAGACAAGACGTCCATAAGCATGCATCAGGAATCCAGAAACAGAAGACCAGACTGGGAGATGAGATTCTCATCACGATGAGGTGGAACGGGAGATTCTCATCACGATAAGGTGGAACGGGAGATTCTCATCACGATGAGGTGGAATGGGAGATTCTCATCACGATGAGGTGGAACGGGAGATTCTCATCACGATGAGGTGGAACGGGAGATTCTCATCACGATGAGGTGGAATGGGAGATTCTCATCACGATGAGGTGGAACGGGAGATTCTCATCACGATGAGGTGGAACTGGAGATTCTCATCACGATGAGGTGGAACGGGAGATTCTCATCATGATGAGGTGGAACGGGAGATTCTCATCACGATAAGGTGGAACGGGAGATTCTCATCACGATGAGGTGGAACGGGAGATTCTCATCACGATAAGGTGGAACGGGAGATTCTCATCACGATGAGGTGGAACGGGAGATTCTCATCACGATGAGGTGGAACCGGAGATTCTCATCACGATGAGGTGGAACGGGAGATTCTCATCACGATGAGGTGGAACGGGAGATTCTCATCACGATGAGGTGGAACGGGAGATTCTCATCACAATGAGGTGGAACGGGAGATTCTCATCACAATGAGGTGGAACGGGAGATTCTCATCACGATGAGGTGGAACGGAAGATTCTCATCATGATGAGGTGGAACGGGAGATTCTCATCATGATGAAGTGGAACGGAAGATTCTCATCACGATGAGGTGGAAGAGAGATTCTCATCATGATGAGGTGGAACGGGAGATTCTCATCACGATGAGGTGGAACGGGAGATTCTCATCACGATGAGGTGGAACCGGAGATTCTCATCATAATGAGGTGGAAGAGAAGATTCTCATCACGATGAGGTGGAACGGGAGATTCTCATCACGATGAGGTGGAACGGAAGATTCTCATCATGATGAGGTGGAACGGGAGATTCTCATCACGATGAAGTGGAACGGAAGATTCTCATCACGATGAGGTGGAACGGGAGATTCTCATCACGATGAGGTGGAACGGGAGATTTTCATCACGATGAGGTGGAACTGGAGATTCTCATCACGATAAGGTGGAACGGGAGATTCTCATCACGATGAGGTGGAACGGAAGATTCTCATCATGATGTGGTGGAACGGGAGATTCTCATCATGATGAAGTGGAACGGAAGATTCTCATCACAATGAGGTGGAAGAGAAGATTCTCATCACGATAAGGTGGAACGGGAGATTCTCATCACGATGAGGTGGAACTGGAGATTCTCATCACGATGAGGTGGAACGGGAGATTCTCATCATGATGTGGTGGAACGGGAGATTCTCATCATGATGAAGTGGAATGGAAGATTCTCATCATGACGAGGTGGAACCGGAGATTCTCATCACGATGAGGTGGAACGGGAGATTCTCATCACTATGATGTGGAACCGGAGATTCTCATCACGATGAGGTGGAACCGGAGATTCTCATCACGATAAGGTGGAACCGGAGATTCTCATCACTATGATGTGGAACCGGAGATTCTCATCACGACGAGATGGAACGGGAGATTCTCATCACGATGAGGTGGAACCGGAGATTCTCATCATGATGAGGTGGAACGGGAGAGATTCTCATCGTGATGAGGTGGAACGGGAGATTCTCATCACAATCAGGTGGAACCGGAGATTCTCATCACGACGAGATGGAACGGGAGATTCTCATCACGATGAGGTGGAACGGGAGATTCTCATCATGATGAGGTGGAACCGGAGATTCTCATCATGATGAGGTGGAACCGGAGATTCTCATCATGATGTGGTGGAACCGGAGATTCTCATCGTGATGAGGTGGAACCGGAGATTCTCATCGTGATGAGGTGGAACCGGAGATTCTCATCGTGATGAGGTGGAACGGGAGATTCTCATCGTGGTGAGGTGGAATGGGACATTCTCATCGTGGTGAGGTGGAATGGGACATTCTCATCGTGGTGAGGTGGAACGGGAGATTCTCATCGTGATGAGGTGGAACAGGAGATTCTCATCATGATGAGGTGGAACGGGAGATTCTCATCGTGATGAGGTGGAACGGGACATTCTCATCGTGGTGAGGTGGAACGGGACATTCTCATCGTGGTGAGGTGGAACGGGAGATTCTCATCATGATGAGGTGGAACCGGAGATTCTCATCATGATGAGGTGGAACCGGAGATTCTCATCATGATGTGGTGGAACCGGAGATTCTCATCATGATGAGGTGGAACCGGAGATTCTCATCGTGATGAGGTGGAACCGGAGATTCTCATCGTGATGAGGTGGAACGGGAGATTCTCATCGTGATGAGGTGGAACGGGAGATTCTCATCATGATGAGGTGGAACAGGAGATTCTCATCATGATGAGGTGGAACGGGAGATTCTCATCGTGATGAGGTGGAACGGGAGATTCTCATCGTGATGAGGTGGAACGGGAGATTCTCATCGTGATGAGGTGGAACAGGACATTCTCATCGTGGTGAGGTGGAACGGGACATTCTCATCGTGGTGAGGTGGAACAGGAGATTCTCATCATGATGAGGTGGAACCGGAGATTCTCATCATGATGAGGTGGAACGGGAGATTCTCATCGTGATGAGGTGGAACGGGAGATTCTCATCGTGATGAGGTGGAACAGGAGATTCTCATCATGATGAGGTGGAACCGGAGATTCTCATCATGATGAGGTGGAACGGGAGATTCTCATCGTGATGAGGTGGAACAGGAGATTCTCATCATGATGAGGTGGAACCGGAGATTCTCATCATGATGAGGTGGAACGGGAGATTCTCATCGTGATGAGGTGGAACAGGACATTCTCATCGTGGTGAGGTGGAATGGGACATTCTCATCGTGGTGAGGTGGAACGGGAGATTCTCATCACGATGTGATGCTATCATGTTAATATGGAGCAAAATATATAAGGATTGTTTACAATACCTTGTTGGATCATTCACACCTGGAATGAAGACGGGGTCCGACCCGGTTCTAAAAGGTGTTTCTGATGAATCTGACTGTGAGTGACAATCTGGAAAGTTCTATACGGGACATGAAGCTCACCAGGTGTGCGCTTGGTTGATTATTCCCCCTTTTCCACATTTTATCTCATATTAAAGGAAAGAGAAGGAAGACAGGTGGTCAGCATGTTTCCTCCTCAGAGCTGGAGGTCAGACTTTTAGATTGGGGGGGGTCCTCTCATGGCCTCTTAGACCCCCGAGGACACAGCTGAAGGGAAGAAAGCTCATGCTGGGATCCATCCGTTACCCAACCACAGATCTGGACCACACACACTCATCTCCACAGTGAGTGGACGCTCTGCTCTGAAAAGAGTCTAATTTTACCAGCGAGCGTGTCCCACTTCTTTTCTCTGACGGTCAGCGGACATGAACCGGTAATAACAGCCACTGACACGTTAAAAATCCCGTCCTTCAGCACAAATTACAGCTGCTGATGTCCTCTGCAGGCAGTAATGGCTCTGATGCAGCTCACATACAACCAGAGAGCCAGTCAAAGGCAGTCAGTACGCACATTCATGAAGCTGGTCTGACGTCACATACCAGGACCCTCAGACCGGCCCAGACCGGTCCAGAGCGGCCCAGACCGGCCCAGACCGGCCCAGACCAGCCCAGACCGGCCCAGACCGGCCCAGACCGGCCCAGACCGGCCCAGACCGGCACAGACCGGCACAGACCAGCCCAGACCGGCCCAGACCGGCACAGACCGGCCCAGACCGGCCCAGACCGGCCCTGACCGGCCCAGACCGGCCCAGACCGGCCCAGACCGGCACAGACCGGCACAGACCAGCCCAGACCGGCCCAGACCGGCCCAGACCAGCCCAGACTGGCCCCGGCCCCGCCCAGACTGGCCCAGACTGGCCCAGACCGGCCCAGACCGGCCCAGACCGCTCCAGACCGGCCCAGACCGCTCCAGACCGGCCCAGACCCAGCCCAGACCGGCCCTGACCGGCCCAGACCGGCCCAGACCGGCCCAGACCCAGCCCAGACCCAGCCCAGACCCAGCCCAGACCGGCCCAGACCGGCACAGACCGGCCCAGACCGGAACCAACACTTTCCAGCATCGCCCCCAGCGTCCTCACAGAGACAGATGGACACCTAGTTTTAGAAATCATGCTGAGAGCCTGGAAAGCAGCAGATGGAAGCGCCGCGTCCCTGCTGCATATGTCCGGCCTGCAGGAGGCGGAGCCGAGTCCACACCTCCACCTGAGCCCGGCTGGTTTAACGTAGACCAGCATGTCCGGCCTGCAGGAGGCGGAGCCGAGTCCACACCTCCACCTGAGCCCGGCTGGTTTAACGTAGACCAGCATGTCCGGCCTGCAGGAGGCGGAGCCGAGTCCACACCTCCACCTGAGCCCGGCTGGTTTAACGTAGACCAGCGTATGTCCGGCCTGCAGGAGGTGGAGCCGAGTCCACACCTCCACCTGAGCCCGGCTGGTTTAACGTAGACCAGCGTATGTCCGGCCTGCAGGAGGCGGAGCCGAGTCCACACCCTCCACCTGAGCCCGGCTGGTTTAACGTAGACCAGCGTATGTCCGGCCTGCAGGAGGTGGAGCCGAGTCCACACCTCCACCTGAGCCCGGCTGGTTTAACGTAGACCAGCGTATGTCCGGCCTGCAGGAGGCGGAGCCGAGTCCACACCTCCACCTGAGCCCGGCTGGTTTAACGTAGACCAGCGTATGTCCGGCCTGCAGGAGGTGGAGCCGAGTCCACACCTCCACCTGAGCCCGGCTGGTTTAACGTAGACCAGCGTATGTCCGGCCTGCAGGAGGCGGAGCCGAGTCCACACCTCCACCTGAGCCCGGCTGGTTTAACGTAGACCAGCAACCACGTGATGATGGAGATCAGCTGTTCTTCCAGAAAGCTGATTCAGGAAAATCAAAACCCAGAAACTGGCTAGAAATCTGAAAAATAAACCCTGAACCAGCCTGAGGATCTTAAAGGTCCAGCGTGCAGGAACGACTGACATCTAGTGGCCAGAATCCTCCCACATATGAAGCTGTTTTCATCTGCGAGCGGATCAGTATTACATCATTTTCAGCTTTAATATTGGTATGATATGAAGTAGCGTCCAAGCCTTTGGGACCAACTTTTTTTTTAAGACGGAGGATAAAGCTGTAATATTACAGGGAAAAAAATCATGAATTTATGAGAATAAAGAATGTAACTTTTCTGTAAAATTATGACTTTATTCTTATTCTCATGAATTTCCAAATTCATTCTTGTGAATTTACAACTTTAATCTCATAAATTTATGACATTATTCTCATAAATGAACAATTTTTTTCTCATAAATTTATGACTTTTTGTCATACATTCACAGCTTTATT
The DNA here is from genome assembly GCA_023101725.1 of Atherinomorus stipes. Lineage (NCBI taxonomy): Eukaryota > Metazoa > Chordata > Actinopteri > Atheriniformes > Atherinidae > Atherinomorus > Atherinomorus stipes. The sequence continues at coordinate 2,079 of JALJCO010011078.1, read as the reverse complement.
CTCATGCATTCATGCCTTTTATTCTCATAAATGTACAACTTTATTGTCATGAATTTATGACTTTATTCCCATAAATTTATGACTTTATTCTTATTCTCATGAATTTCCAAATTCATTCTTGTGAATTTACACCTTTTTTCTCATGAATATATGACTTTATGCTCAAATTTATGACTTTATTCTCATAAATTAAGGACTTTATTCTCATGAGTTCATGACTTTATTCTCATACATTCACATTGTTATTCTTATGAATTTACGACTTTATTCTCATAAATTTATGACCTTATTCTCGTACATTCACGGCTTTATGCTCATAACTTTATGACTTTATTCTAATGAATTTATAACTTTATTCTCATACATTCACGGATTTATTCTCAGAAATGATTGACTTCATTCTCATGAATTTATGACGTTTTTTCTCATAAATTCACATCCTCACAGCTTCACAGCTTTGGAAGTGAGACCAGTATCAATCGAGACTCCAGGGTTTCCCGCCTGGTCGGTGGTTTTGGTGATCCTCTTCTCTGGTCTTCATCCTGTCTCGTCCAGGTGTCCATCATGTCCATCAGCGTCCATCGGGCTGCAGGAGGACATGAGCCTGTAGTCCTGCCCTGCTTCCAGTCCTGGTTTGTTGTGGACTTTGACCTTCGGCCTCCTCTTCCTCTCTGCAGGAGGTGAAAGCTGGAGCGGAGGAGAGCCGGACTCTGCGGGGCCGGATCCAGATGGCCGAGGAGGCCCAGAAGCAGGCCCGGGGGATGGAGATGGACTACGAGGAGGTGATCCACCTGCTGGAGGCCGAGATCGCCGAGCTCAAGACTCAGAGGGTGGAGCACCTGGGGTCCGGCAAGAAGGTGAGCCAGGACCTGGTCCAGGACTAGGCCTGGTCCAGGACTAGGCTTAGTCCAGAAGAAAACCTGGTCCAGGACTAGACCTGGTCCAGGACTAGGCTTAGTCCAGAAGAAAACCTGGTCCAGGACTAGACCTGGTCCAGAAGGAAACCGGTCCAGGCCTAAACCTGGTCCAGGACTAGACCTGGTCCAGGACTAGGCTTAGTCCAGAAGAAAACCTGGTCCAGGACTAAACCTGGTCCAGGACTAGGCTTAGTCCAGAAGAAAACCTGGTCCAGGACTAAACCTGGTCCAGGACTAGACCTGGACCAGGACTAGGCTTAGTCCAGAAGAAAACCTAGTCCAGGACTAAACCTGGTCCAGGACTAGGCTTAGTCCAGAAGAAAACCTGGTCCAAGAATAGACCTGGTCCAGGACTAGACCTGGTCCAGGACTAGGCTTAGTCCAGAAGAAAAGCTGGTCCAGGACTAAACCTGGTCCAGGACTAGGCTTAGTCCAGAAGAAAACCTGGTCCAGGACTAAACCTGGCCCAGGACTAGGCTTAGTCCAGAAGAAAACCTGGTCCAGGACTAGGCTTAGTCCAGAAGAAAACCTGGTCCAGGACTAAACCTGGTCCAGGACTAAACCTGGTCCAGGACTAGGCTTAGTCCAGGACTAAACCTGGTCCAGGACTAAACCTGGTCCAGGACTAGGCTTAGTCCAGAAGAAAACCTGGTCCAGGACTAGACCTGGTCCAGGACTAGGCTTAGTCCAGAAGAAAACCTGGTCCAGGACTAAACCTGGTCCAGGACTAGGCTTAGTCCAGAAGAAAACCTGGTCCAGGACTAGGCTTAGTCCAGAAGAAAAGCTGGTCCAGGACTAGACCTGGTCCAGGACTAGGCTTAGTCCAGAAGAAAACCTGGTCCAGGACTAAACCTGGTCCAGGACTAGACCTGGACCAGGACTAGGCTTAGTCCAGAAGAAAACCTGGTCCAGGACTAGACCTGGTCCAGGACTAGGCTTAGTCCAGAAGAAAACCTGGTCCAGGACTGACCTGGACCAGGACTAGGCTTAGTCCAGAAGAAAACCTGGTCCAGGACTAAACCTGGTCCAGGACTAGGCTTAGTCCAGAAGAAAACCTGGTCCAGGACTAAACCTGGTCCAGGACTAGGCTTAGTCCAGAAGAAAACCTGGTCCAGGACTAGGCTTAGTCCAGAAGAAAACCTGGTCCAGGACTAGACCTAGT
>JALJCO010011074.1:0-89192 GCA_023101725.1 Atherinomorus stipes | reverse complement strand
CTTGGGATGGTTGTCCGACATCTGGTGAAAATTTCATGTCAATAGCTCTAATAGAAATATATTTTCTGGGAAAAATGTTTTTCCCCCGCTGTATGTATGTGTCTGTATTTTTCAAGTGTTTTTATCTTTATTTTGTTGCATCAGGTGAGGAAAGTAGCAGTGAAGACAAGAGCAACAGTAATGAAGATGCAGGTGGAAATCCAGACCAGATAAACTTCCTAACCAGTGTGTCAGGGTTTATCCAGACCCATGCAGGGTTTTCTCCCTGCATGTCTGGTCACTGGAACTTCACAGCGATGTTTGACCCGTGTCAGCATGTCTTGTCTGTCATTCAGTCCCCAGAAGTCAACTGAAAATCTGAAACTTTCCAGCCTCAGTCAAGTCTGAGCTAACATTTGGAGGGTTGCTTCCTGATCTCCCAGTTCAGTCAGGGATTCCTGAATGGGATTTTTATGAATGGACCTGTGTTGTCTCTTTGGCCTTGTGTGACCACAGTGTCAAGCCCAGCTGTTCATTGTACTGCGTTGTAAATTGTAGGTGGACATAAAGGGCAGCAACTCTACAGACGGCACGACCGGGTCATAAAAGTCCAGTGTGGAGGGAACTCGAATGACCGTGGAGGCATGACCTGCCCTCCCAGACCATGGCCCTCACACACACAGACACTATTTACTGCCATTGTGTCCTGGGATTCTTGCGGCTGTAGCCAGGTAACCTGCATTTGCAGCCATTAGGACAGAAGTGTTTTATGAGATATGAGTGAAGCTTTCTTTAACTTGGTCCCTGTTTCCCCTTTCAAACAGCATATTGTCCTGCAGAGCAGAGGTCAAGCATGGGGACCACTGATTTGCACATTTCCCATCATCAATTAGGAAACAGTGGTGCTCAGGAAAGTTAAAGTAGATCAGAACTGACTTCAACTAACCTGGAGATTAATTTATCTGAATAACCAAGAACACAGCTCAGTTTTTTGGCTTCTTTTCAGAGAAAGTTCTCAGTAATTATTCGCATTATTGTATACAGTGTTGTGAAAAGCTGTTGGTTATTTAAATATGATTAAATTTCATGTGATTCATGCTTTTAGATGATTGTTGTGGAAACTTAAGGGGACACCATTTAACTTTTAGCCACTGTAACTTCCCAGAGGCCACGTAACTGTTTCACCATTAAGCCGTCTCTATCCGTGTCCTAGATCCTATTTGCAGACCACTTTGATCAGCTGATGGTAAAGTCATGGAGCCATGAAGCAAAGCGCTCCAGGTCACATGATTCAATGAGAGATGGATCTGCTCCTGCAAAGTTACAATGTCTGGTTTTAGAGGAGGGCACCCCTCTAGTGTCTATTAGGGATGGTCATGAGGGGCTGAAGGAAGGAAGGGCGGGAGTGTGATAGGTCAGAGGGATGGGCGGGGCTGGACATGTAAGGGGGACTGTATGGGGTATTGGGGGTATAGGGAGGTGGGGGCGTATGTGTGGGGGGGGTGGGGAGGGGTTGGTGCAGTTATGTGGGGGGAGTGCATGTGTGTGTTAGAGGGTATGAGGAGGTGGGGGTAGGTGTGGACGGTAGAGGGAGGAGAGTGTTGGGGGTGGAGAGAGGAGTGAGTGTGGGTATGTAAGGTCGGAGAGCGGAGTGGGTGGGTGTATGTGTGTGTGGGGGGGGGTACACGGAGGTGTTGGGTAGGGCTGGGCGGTGTGGGCGGAGGTTCGTATCTCGGTATCCGTGCCGGGCATCTTGTTGTCGGTGTGGTGCGGTGTGGCTGCGGGTTGGTTGGGGGCCGGGCGCTTTGGTGGGGGGGTGCGGTTTTGTTTGTGGCTTCCGGGGCTTTTTGTGCGGGGCGGGCGCAGGGGGATCTGTATCCTGTATGTGGTTGCTCTTGCGGTATTGATGTCTTGGGTGCCTGTGTCTCGATGTGGGGGCGGTGACGGTATATCTTTCAGCCCTAGTGTTGGGGTAGGTGTGTGGGGAGTGTGTGTGCGAGCGTGGTGGCGGGGTAGGGGGTGGTAGAGGTGGTGGCGCCCTGGTGTCAGGTGTATGGGACAGGGACTTTGGGGTGGGGGGCTGGCCTGCCCTGGGGGGCGTCGTCTGGGGGGTCCGGTCCTCCTGGGTTTCGGTTGGGCCGCCCGGGTACGGGGGGGGGGGTGGCTGCTCCTGGGCGCTTGGGCCCTGGGCCCTGGGCCCGGCGCTGTCTCCGCTCCGGGGGACGCCCGGCGCCCGGTGGGGTCGGCAGCTGCTGGTCTTGGTCCGCTGGGGCCTGGGCCTCCAGACTGCGGGGGGCTCCGGCTGGGGCCGCCTTTGCCGCCCTTCGGGGGATGCATGTCCGCTCTTTGGGGGGGGGGGGGGGGGGCTGGGATCTGGGCCTCTGGGTGGCTGCTGGGGGCCTGGGTCGTGAGCCCTGCGGGCTTCCTCCTCCTTGCGGAGACGAGGCTGCATCTGCATGACTGTATCACCACGGAGCACCCTTTATTATGCATGTTGACACTGTGACACTACTTCCCATTGCGATGACTAGGTTGTACCTCTTCTCTACTTCCCATTGCGATGACTAGGTTGTACCTCTTCTCTACTTCCCATTGCGCTGACTAGGTTGTACCTCTTCTCTGCGTAGTTCTGCGTGTGTTTGTATGATCTGAGGATATTTAAGCCACCTGCAGGTCCTCCTGTAGGGGATTGCTTGTTTTGTTTTCCAACAGAGACCTTGGTTGTTTAAGGATCGCGGTACAGATGTACCAGTGAACTGTGTAAGTGGATTCATGTTTTCTCTCCTCTCTCTCTTCCTCTTCCTTACTCCTCTCTCTCTGTTTCACTTTCTATCATTACCTCTGTTAACTTTCATTTCTCCCTTGTCAGGCCCAGCAGTATGAAATGGAATGGTGTAATAGACAAATGTTTAAATAAAGAAATAAAATGAATAAACATGATATCAAGTGGAGCCTTATATTCATAAAGCTCCGCTTGATAAAGCAAAACTGTTCAACAGAATAAAGCAATCAGATTTCCATTCTGCTTGCTTCGATGCTGGACAGGACAAGTAAAAAAAAAAAAAAAAAAAAAAAAAAAAAGGAGGGCACCCCCCTCCCCCCCCCCCCCCCCCCTGCACCCACGTGCATCAGTGATGTATACTGACCCCAGAAATCATCTATTATCACTGACATTAGGTTGATGTTTGGGTCTAAAGTGACATGGTGTCCCTTTTAGATGTTAATTTCATGGTTATTATTTGATTCGAAACATCTGGACTGTAAAAACTTATTTTACAAGTTAAAGGTAAATTTGTGACATTTAAAGCTATGTTCACACAGCGATGACCAGAAGAGGAGATGCAAAAGTCTTCATCTTTTTATCCACGTTTACACGAGCATCGTCATGAAGAAATCTGTGTGTGTACGAGGACGCAAGAGTGTGTGGAATCTGATTGGATGTCCAGGCAGTTAAATGGTGCTGTGATAGAACTCCACCATGTCAACGCACATGCGTAAAATCTACCTTAGATCCGCTGGTTTACGTAGTCCGACGTTGTTTTTGCTGTTTGTGTGTGACATCAACGGACATGCAACGTGAGCATGGCGTGAGCAGGTCCACCGTCATTTTTGCGTTTTTGGCCGTGCAGACGGGAACGCAACAGCGTCGCGTCTTCAGGAATTCCACTGTGGAATGAGTCTTCAGATTTTTGCGTCTTCAACCCAGAATAAGGCCGTTGCCGTGTGAACAAAAGGCACTTCAGATGAAATATTTAGTCATTTTTGCCCGCAGTTGTCTTCGTTTTAACGGCCTCTGAAATGGCCCTCTTTTCAAAACCTCATGAAAATGACAGTTTGTGCAGCGTGAATGTCAAATTTCAGTTATAGGTGTCCTACATCCTGGTTGTCTGTGCAACAGGTACAGAGTACATCATCATGAATGTTTTGGCTTGTTAGCACCGGCAACCTAGGATGACAAGCTAATAAGAACAAAGCTGGCTATAACCACTATAGCAAGCTATGCAACCCGCAGCTCCAGAGCTGCATGCGGTTCTTTTGTCCCTCCGAAGCAGCTCCCTGGCATTTGAAAATTAATCAATGACTATTTAATTTTAATGTATTGTCTGCTCACTTTAATAATGTGATTGTAAAAGCCCGAGACAAATTTCCCCTTATGACACAATAAAGTTTCTCTTATCTTATTCTAAATTTGAAGATTATGATTTTCCCTCTGAGCAGTTCATGTACAGTTGTGCACTTTTCCCGTGTTCTCTGTGCTCTGCAAATGCAGCATATGAAATAAAATCCAACTCGACTATTAAATTAAAGATATAATTTATATTGTACCATTTTGCAAAAGTGCAACAAGCAGGTAACTGCAGTAAAACAGTGAGTAACTGACACGCATGTGATACGGTGTTTCACACATCGTTATGCAGCCGATCAGTGTTAATAACTGCACTTTGTGCTCACATGCCGCGATTGTGTGTGGTGTGTTGGGTTGTCAGCAGGGGGAGAACTGAACCTATTGAAGAACATGTTCAGTTCGTTAGCTCTGTCCAGACCTCCATCAGTCTGGTCCCCCTTTAACTTGAAGCCAGTGATCTTCTTCATTCCCGACCACACATCCCTCACGTTGTTCTGCTGGAGCTGCTCTCCAACTTCTTCCTGTCGTCCTCCTTCACTACTTAGTCTGTGTTTTCAGTTGTTTTTGTGTGGTCTTCAGTAACTCCCTGTCTCCATCCCTGAAAGCTTTCTTTTTGATGTTCAGCAGCTTTTTCAGGTCACTGATGATCCAGGGTTTGTTATTGGGGAAGCACCTCACTGTTCTTGTTGGAACGATGTTGTCCACACAGAAGTTTATGTAATCTGTCACACACTCAGTCATGGTGTTGATGTCATCTCCATGAGGTTCACAAAGGACATTCCAGTCTGTGGCCTCAAAGCACCCTCTCAGAGCATCTTCAGCCTCAGTAGACCAGGTTTTAATCGTCCTCCTAATGACTGGTTGCTGCTGAACGATGGGCTTGTAGGTGGAGGTGAGAAGAACCAGATTATGATCTGATCTTCCTAAAGGAGGCAGGGCAAAGGAGCTGTATGCATTCATAGTGTTTGCATAAAATAACTCCAACATCTTATTTTCTCTGGTGGAGCAGCTGACAAACTGCTGGAAAGTTGGTAATGTAGCAGAGAGGGAGACGTTGTTGAAGTCTCCAGAGATCGCCATGAATGAGTTTGGATGCTGTGTTTGTAGTTTAGCCACGACGGAGCTGATGACATCACAGGCTCTGGTGCGGTACCTGGTATTATATAAACCGCTACCAGAATAACACAGGCAAACTCTCTGGGTAAATAATATGGACGGAAACTCACAGCTAACAGTTCAGTGTTTCTTGTGCAGATCTTCTCCTTGACAGTGACGTGTCCTGGATGGCACCAACGCTGATTGACCAGCACTGCAATTCCGCCTCCCTTTAGCTTCCCGCTGAGCTGTTTATTTTGGTCTGCACGGACCGTCTTGAAGCCGTGTACAGACGCATTACAGTCCGGGATGTGTTCATGCAGCCATGTCTCTGTGAAGCACATAATATATGCAAACTCTGTACTCTTTCAGAGACCTTGTTAGCACTTCAAGCTGGTCCATCTTGTTAGCTAGCGATCTCACGTTACCCAACAGAACATTTGGAATCTCCACCATTCTTCTCTCTGCCTTACCCCTGCCCTGCATCTTCTTCTCTTTTTCTTCAACTCCGCTGGGATTTGACTTATTTCACTAATAATTTTGATTTGGTAGCGTTTTAACAGTTGATCCCGGTGTTTCTCCGTTGCCATGGATACAGATCATAACAAGTTGTGAAAAAAGCCAAATATATGAAGAAAAATCTCCCGTGTTGCACAGCCTTCAAACCAGCATAAAAAATCCACCCAAAAAACCTAATCCGACAAGTAATGTCAATAAAAAAAGACAGCTGTTTAAAAAAAACAAAAAAACAAAAGCTAAGACAGAGCCATTAGAAACTGCTGCCACCTCGCGGTGCATTCTAGATTTATTTTTTTTTTTAACAGAAATATATATTTTTTTTTTTTTTTATATAGAAATAGGCTTTGGACTGGGCAACCCCAGTTTGAGTTCCAGGTGTGGCACCAAGGTTTAACCACTATGGACCCCTACTCAAGGACCCCCCCCCACCCCCTCCCCCATGGACTTTTATGTGCTTTTATCCATGTAAGTGTTTTATTTCCTCATAAAATTTCATTCAGGGTGTTATTTTATATTCATTCATGCATATCTGAATAGTGTGTATATTCAGTCCAAGCTCTAACTCCCTTCAAACGACTGACTTTTACAAATCTACATAGATACCATTTCACCAATCATGAAGCGCCAAACACATGTGCGCAGCATTGTAGCAAGACTCCCATTTTGTTCCAGAGAGACTCCAAGAATGCTAACCTATCCAATGTCTCTGTGGAGGAAGCAACAGCCTGCTGGAAGACTTTCTCTGAGACAGGCCGCAATCAGCTAACAGATGTTTACTCTAGAGTTCAGAAGAAAAGCTTCTCTTTTTTCCGTTGCTGTTACATTTTTTAGCTCTAGACGACGGCAAGTTTGACAAATGTGGTTGCATTTGGCATGGGATTTTATTTGTTGTACTGGACTTTGTGTGTGAATCTCGGGCAGTAAAGTGTTTTTATCGGGGATTACTTCTGAAACTTGACGCAGTCCTGCCATACAGTAAAAACTCCTCACGAACAGACGACACAGATGAGAGAAAGCCCAATGCTAACCATTACCCTATGACTTGATGGCTAATTGTCAGGGGTCTCTGTGGTACTTCATGTACTTCAAATTCCATATGAGACTCTGGGTCGAGCCCCTACAGCTCCATAACAGGCTGCTCCATTTTATTCCAGTGAACGGAGTCCGATCATCCATCAGTGTTTACAAATATATCCAGGTGAGTTACAAGGCTGATGTTACACCAAAATCTGTGACCCTTCGGAATCTGCAACTGTTCCGGGGTGACGTCATAAATGGGCATGTCGTCTTCAAAATTATTCATGCCCTCCAATTAAAGAAGAAAACAAATCAGCTGTTGATTAAGTAAGTAGAAACTAACAAAAGTAATAATAAATAAAAATTCTATGAAAATCATCACACTGATTTTGAATTGTGATTCAGCAAAAATATTAAAAACAAACACACAAAAAATGAAAACAAGTAAACAAGCATGATGGGGCTCCAAAGCTAAAATGTTGGTGAGCAACACTTTGAGACAATCACTGCAATCAGGTGTTTCTGTAACGTCCAATCAGACGTCACCTGTTGACAGGTATGTTGGTCCATGTTCATGAGAAAGATGCTCTAATGTGTCTGGGACAGGTTGTTTAGTCGATTATTATTTTCAACCACAATTCAAAAACAATCATTTATTTCAATAAATTATTAGTTTGTTAATTGCTGTTTATTATTGGATTCTTTAGTGTCTTGTTATTTGAATTACTGTAGTGAATTTAGCCTCTCTTCTTTAATTGGAGGGTATGAATAATTTTGAGGACGACGGTACATTGTAGAATAACATAAACATTTCCTCCTGCTCTTGCATCATTTTAAGATGCTGGGCATTGATGGAGTGAGTGGTGGATCTGATGAAAGAGGTGTTATTAACCAAGCGATGAGGGCATAACCTAAAATAAACTTTAGTCTCGTTTTCAAGGGGGTCCAAAATTATATTGCTACAACATAATCTGCAATATCTTGCTCTCTATTTTAAAGTAATCTTCACCTTTATGTGCCTTTACCTAACTGGGTGATGACATGTTCGCTGGTTTCCATAAGCTGGTGGTTAAATAAGTCAGTCTGTCATGAGAAAGTCTCCCTCTTTGGCAGTTCCTCCTCAGAGCTGAGCTGCCTCATCCACCCTCAGTGTTTATACTGTCCGAACAGCTTCCGGATCATCCCTACCTGCATGAGCCAATCATAACTTGTGTCTGTGTACTGGAAGACGGGGCAAAGCCATCTGTGCACTCATGCTGGGCCGCCCAACCCTGCGGTGCCTGGGCCTAATAGATTTGCTTCAAGAACGCTGACAGACGCTGCTGCTGCCTTAAGGCTTCTGGCTGCTGCTGGTGTGATGGTGTGGGGGGGGTTTTCTTGGCCCACTTTGGGCCCCTTAGTACCAACATGGCGGTTTAACCACCACAGCTTACCTGAGTATTGTTGCTGACCATGTCCATCCCTTTATGACCACAGTGTAGCATCCTCTGATGCTGCTTCCAGCAGGATAACATGCCATGTCATAAAGATGACATCATCTCCACCATGGCCACGAGTTCACTGTGCACTAAATGTTTCTGAATAATAGATTTTTCCTCCGTTCAACTTGTCAACATAAAGGACAGAGTATTTACCTGGTGCCTGATAGCACTTTAATAAGCCACGGATTGTTTTTACACGTCTTTGTCATGGCTGACTGCTGAACTGTCCAACATGTGGATGAAAAGTTTCAGGCTGTGTAACGCCTGCTGCACACAACAGCTTTCTGCTGAGCTAGAAGTCATTGGAGGCCGTTTGCTCAGCAGATCGGCGCCGTGTCGCCTGATTTCTCACGAAGAAACTCACCGTGTGCGCTCAACTTGAGCTCTGCTGAGGGCAGAAGATCTAGCGACCAATCAAAACATGTCCACAGGTCACATGGTTTCAAGATAGCAGCTCGTGGCGACATTATCCGTCACATTTTAGAGGATAAATTGGTGGAAATACAGCCAGACTAGACCTGCTGATATGATGTTTTGTCGGACTTCAAAAACGTCCATCCAGATATCGTCTCTGTCTCAGTTTCATTCAGTTTTCATACATGACTTCTTCTTATTTAGAGTTTACTGGTGGTTGGCGAACTCAGAGGTGTACTACTGCCAGCAACTGGTTCAATTTCACTATAGTACAGACAATTTCCTTAATAAAACGACAAAATACATTTTTAAAAATTAAATATGATAACAAAATTCAGTCTCTAACAAAATATCCTCAAAACATTTCTGCCTTCAGTCTTTGGATCTTTTTGCAAAATATCAATCCAGTCTTCTAATGTGAAAACAGAGGGCTTCTATCTTGAAATCATGTGATCTGCAGACGCGTTTTGATTGGTCGAGAGAGCTTCTACTCTCAGCAGAGCTCAAGTTGAGCGCACACGGTGAGTTTTTCGCTTCACGAGGCAAAAAATATCAAATGTGTTTGATTTTTTTACCTCAAGGCCTCGTGAGGCAGAAAACTCACCAAAATCAGGCGACACGGCGACGATGTGCTGAGCAAACAGCCTCCAATGACTTTCAGCGCAGCAGAAAGCTCTGGTGTGCGGCAGGCGTAAGCATCTGTTGAAACTAAACTCACGTCAGCATATTTAACTCATTTGTCGTGTCGTTGTCATCGTTGCTTTCCTCGGTTTGTGTCCAGTGTAACCTCTCAGTTCATCAGCATTATTCATCACCACTTGACTCTGCAATCGGTCTCTCTGCACAGCCGCGGTCGCCAAGCAACACATCCACAGACCAGTCCTGTGAAACACTGTCTGTGTGTGTGTGACTGAGAGTAATGGCTTAAATATCTGTCCATTTGTCTGTCTGTGATGAGGATGAATGAGTCTGGTCCTGATGCGTCGTTGCCTGTGAGGGACTGGCCTCCTCCCTGACCCACACACGTCCTCCCTGCACCTGTACATCCGTGCAGATCCGTGGATCCCTGCAGGGCGTGGGTCTCTCCGTGTGAACCCGATCTGGGTTGCCTGTATCTTGTTGCATCTGACAGGCAACAAATTATTTGCTAGTTTACTGCCAACAGCTACATTCCACTCACCTTCCACATCCTCCTGTTTCAGTGCAGCGCACAGATTTCCCACAGATGGAGGGTGAGGAGTTGATGATGAAGCTGATAGCAGCATAAACACACACACACGGCCAAGAGGTCACCCAGACTCATATAGGATATTTATTCAAAGCTGCTAGAGCTGACATGTTCTATGATACAAAAATCAACAAACAAACAGATGAACAAACGGGTTGCAAAGCTTTTAGAGACAAACATTTCCTCCTGGAGTTTGTAAGGACTGGATCTGGATTACTTCCATCCTGTGATCAGTAACATGACTTAAATTAATGTTTAAACATCGTTCAAGGATTCCAGGCCATTTTGTGATGTCAAAACTCCTTACAAACACATTTGAAGAGGAAAGTGAAACAGACCAAATGCACATGTGCTTTACATGTGACAAAAAAAAAAAAAAATTAAAGGCAACCAGTTCAGGAATCAGGTGAAATGAATCCAGGGTTTCCACTCTTTTCTAGAAGTTGTTTTCCAGGACATTTTCAGGACTTTTCCAGCTGCTACGGTATTCGTACAGCAGCATTAGCCCGCACTAGACTGCTACGAGTTCTGGTCTACACACTGCTGTATTCCACCATTTTAAACAGGTCTCCTTTTTGTCTCTCACTGACATTGTCAAACAGATGAGAGTAACAAACTGCCACCTGGACATTTTTCCTACAAAACTGTTGAAAGACGTGTTTGACAGTGTTGGGCCTTCCCTCTTGGTTTTAATGAACACGTGTTTTAGCTCAGGATGTGTCCCTGCTCCCTTTAAACATGCTGTTGTGAGGCCGCTTCTTAAAAAATCCCATCTTGATCCTAGTGTTTTATCCAATTTTAGGGCTGTTTCTAATCTCCCTTTTATTTCCAAGGTCCTTGAAAAAATTGTTTTTATACAATTACAGTCATTTCTAGAAAGTAACTCTGTTCTTGAAAAATTCCAATCTGGGATTAGATCGAGGCACAGCACTGAGTCTGCACTGCTCAAGGTTCATAATGATGCTGCCATGTCTGTTGATGCCAAGCGCCCTGTTGTTTTAGTGCTACTGGACTTAACAGCTGCATTTGACACGGTGGACCATTCAGTCCTTCTGTCTCGCCTCGATCAGTTCGTCGGTATTCGCGGTACTGCACTGAAATGGTTTGAATCTTATCTATCAAATAGAACTTTTTCTGTAATGATTGGTGATTTATCTTCCTCGGTTGCCTCTTTTTTGTGGAGTGCCTCAAGGCTCCATCTTGGGGCCATTGTTGTTTTCGCTCTACATGCTGCCACTGGGGTCCATCATAGCCAGACACAACCTAGTGTTTCATTGCTATGCGGATGACCTGAAGGTTTATCTTCCCGTGTTCCCAAACACCAGTGGAGCACTTCATGCCTTGGCCGATTGCATTTCGGACATAAAGCAATGGTTAGGGCAAAATTTTCTTCACTTAAACAATGATAAAACAGAGTATATTTTATTTGGTGATAGTACGAATTTTGATTTTCTATCCTCTAAACTGAAACCTGCTGTCAAGAATCTTGGGGTTATCTTTGACAGCGGTTTCAGATTTGATAAGCAGATTGATAGTGTGGTCAGCAGCAGTTTATATCAACGACATCTTTTAACAAAGGTAAAACCTTTTTTAAATTGTTGTGATCTTGAAAAAGCCATTCATGCTTTTATTAGTTTTAAACTCGACTATTTTAATGCACTCTATGTCGGAGTTTCTCAGTCATCAATCAACCGTCTTCAGTTGGTTCAGAACGCAGCTGCCCGTTTTCTAACCAACACCCCCCGACGTCAGCACATCACCCCGGTTCTGTTTCCTCTTCACTGGCTTACCGTTTCTTTTAGGATTGATTTTAAAATTATATTATTTGTTTTTAAAGTGCTTAATGGTCTTGCCCCTCCTTATCTGTCCGAATTTTTGCATGTTCGGAACCCAACCAGAGCTTTAAGGTCAGCAAACCAGCTCTTGTTGGAAGTCCCTAGAGCCAGATACAAGCATTGGGGTGATGATTGGGGCGTTCTCAGTCGCTGGGCCCAGAGTCTGGAACAAACTGCTTCCTGACATGCGCTCAATAACAGACTTTGGCCTTTTTAAAGCTCAAAACGCATTTATTCAGACTGGCCTTTAACACCCAGTAATGTGGTGATATATTTTCATATTTTATTTGTATTTACTTGCATTTGTCTATTATTTTCTTCATGCTGTTCTTATTTTCTTTCTATGATGTTTATATGGAAAGCACTTTGGTTACCTCGTGTACTGTAAAGGGCTATATAAATAAAATTGATTGATTGATTGATTGATTGATTGAACACAACATGGACTAATAACCTCCACCACAAGCTTTGGGAGAAGTGCTCTACAATTGTAGCATATATATATATTTTACAGTGACAAAGTAAAGACGAAGAAAAGACGAAGAGACAAAACAGAGGCGAAGCTGCGACGAAATGGTGATGAAACGGCGACAAAGCTACAACAAAATCGTGATGAAACGGCGACGAAGCTGCGATGAAACGGCGACAAAGCTACAACAAAATCGCGATGAAACGGCAACAAAGCTACAACAAAATCGCGATGAAACGGCGACGAAGCTGCGATGAAACGGTGACAAAGCTACAACAAAATTGTGATGAAACGGCCACAAAGCACACAAAAAAATCTTAACACGAAGCTGCGATGAAATGGCGACAAAGCTTCAACAAAATCGCGATGAAACAGCGACAAAGCTACAACAAAATTGTGATGAAACGGCCACGAAGCAAAAACGAAGCTGTGATGAAGCTGCAACATAGCGGCAACAAAGCTGTGATGAAACGGCGATTAAATGGCAACGTAGTGGCAACGAAATGGCTATAAAGCAGCGACGAAGCTGCAACAAAATGGCAACGTAGTGGCAACAAAACGGCTACAAAGCGGCGATAAAACAGCTACGAAGCTGTGACAAAACAGCAACGTAGAGACTATGAAGCTGCGATGAGGCTACGACGAAACGGCGACAAAGCAGTGATGAGAGGGAGGAAAAACCTTTTTCTAGGACAATTCAAGCTTTTCCAGGACATTTTACTCTTTTCTCATTTTCCATGTGTTTTCCATGTCTGGAAAAAAGTTCAGTCATTTTCCAGGTTTTCCAGGACGCATGTAAACCCTGGAATCTCAACGGCCTTTTCCACAAAGTACCATAATAGGTCAATTTCCAACTGAACTTCACTCCAGCTGCATTTCTGAGCAGCAGCTGATGTCACCAGTCAAGACAATGGGAACCAGTTGGTGATGGAAAGACAGCAGGATACTCCCTGCTTCCTGTTTCCTGTCAGACAGGGCAGGGCAGAAGCAGGAGAAAGCAAGTGAAGCCAGATCATTCCTATCTTCTTATTTGATAGAGGATGATTTAATAACCATTAGTGTCTTTTAAATGCCCCCTTTCTTTTAAGAGATCATATTAAAGCAATAAACTCTACATGTGCATGAAGATGAAGCCTTGAATCTGTTGAAATTCTGAACTAAAAGTATTTAAAGATGATAGATGAAGGTAAAAAAGTGACATTTGTGCCATTAACAGCACAAATAACAGATGTTAAAGGTGGGGACATAAACACTGTCTCATGTCAGTGCTCAGGTAGAGCTGGGAAATAGTGCCGTTTAACCCCTTCCACCCTGGCAGGAGTGTGTTACGTCCCAGCTCTGCTAGGGTTTAGAGACGCAGCAAATGAACACTGATTTCCAGATGGAAAGGTGTAGTAAGAGTTTAATCAGGAGGAAATAGGAGACAAACTGGCACTAAAAAGAGGATGGGGTTAGTCATGCAGCTCAAATGAATGAGATCAAAAGACAAAGCCTTAACTAAGGGGGAGCCAAATGGGGAAAACCAACACAAATCTAATCTACGATTCTACAAACCAAAAAGGGAATGAGCAGCACCAACGAGCTAAAACTAATGTATACAAATTACTACAAGGCCTAGCTATCCCAAACTCCAAAACTACACCAGTGTAATTTTTCCCCCCCCCCCCCCCCCAACACAAAAAGACAACTAAAGAGGACCTGGCAGCTGAAACCATTAACCAACGGAAACACCTGGGAAACCAAAACTAAGGGTTTGTCCCAATACACCCACTAGCCCTACTTTTTAGCCCTACCCCTAAATTATGCACGTTCCTGTGAGGGTAATGTTGTCCCAATTACTCTTTGAGGGTTAGTGGACACAACGAGGGGTAGGTTATGAATCTAGCCCTTCAGAGCAAGAGGTGTCAGATGCTGATTTGCTGAGGAAGGACCGGAGAAAAAAAACTCCCAAATGTACATATGAGCAGATTACACATTTGTTCGTAACACTAGCCAGACTAGCCACGCTAGCTAGGTTAATATACTGATGAGAAGCTTGCGAAGACTTTTCGGCAGTTCGCAAAAGACAACAGCCGTCAATGGTGACGTCTTCTCCATGTGGTTGTTTTGTTTATTAATCAACCAAAGCATGATGAATGATGAAAAAAAAACAACCGCAACTATCTCCATGTTGTTGCTGGGTGTGCTGTTATAGTGACATGTATGTGCAAACATCACTACGCAGTCGCTTACGTGCCTAAACGTAAATGCAACAAGTGGCGTCCCAATTCCCAGGGTAGATTACAAAGCCCTGCCCTTGTGGTATGGTGTAGTGGTAGTGGGTGAGGGCTAGTAGCTGAAAGTAAGGGCAACATTGGGATTGGGCCTGAAGAACCTCACTCTAGCAAACTAAAGTCACCAAAAACCCACAAAAGAAAATAAGGGCAGATTGTTCCCGGGCCAAACGGTTGCCACTGACTGATATCTGCCAGCCAGCAGGTCCAGGTGGGACAGATGAATCGTTAGCAGGTGAGGGAGGGAGGAAATGATGGTTGGAACAGAAATATTTGCTGATGTGGAACGAAACACATAAGAGGTTAATAACTACAGTAGGTGGCCGGAACAGAGGGGCTGCATTTACATGGACCCAAACATACCGATTGCTTTTGGTTCAAAAGCTCTATGGGAATGAAAATGTTCATGTAAACACCCCTTTCCAAATGAAAAGTGCCGAACCGGATGAATATTTATTCGGTTTCACATCGGGGTAGAATATTTCTTTTCCCAAACCAATCGTGGTATCATGTAAATGCTGAATCAGAAAGTTGTCAAGTTGCGTTCTTACAGTGCATGCTTTAACTAGACATACAGTGGGTACAGAAAGTATTCAGACCTCTTTAAACTTTTCAGTCTTTGTTTCATCGCAGCCATTTGCCAAAATAAAAAAAAAGTTAATTTTATTTCTCATTAAGGTCACTCAGCACCCCATCTTGACAGAAAGAAAACAGAAATGTAGAAATTTTTGCAAATTTATTAAAAAGAAAAACTGAAATATGACATGGTGATAAGTATTCAGTACTTTGCTCAGTACTAGTAGAAGTACTTCTGAGCTGGTACAGACCTGGGCATGAAAAAGTTCCCCTTTCAGCCGACTGCCAGCCACTTGTCTGCTAATTCAGTCGCACAGAGAAACGCCTGTGTACCAGGGGAAACAATTTCAGAACATAAATGAACGCCCGGAACAAGGATGTTTCCACACACCAAGTTTGGACATCGTACATGATGGCGTATTTGCGGGACAAATTGTTGCCAGTGATAGTGAAGTAATGGTGCACTATTACTGCACCACTTCTGGCAGAAAAAAGAGGAACTTTTTCATGCCCAGATCTGTACAGCCATGAGTCTTCTTGGGAATGATGCAACAAGCGTTCCACACCTGGATTTGGGATCTTCTGCGTTTTCCTTGCAGATCCTCTCCAGTTCTGTCAGGTTGGATGGTGAACGGTGGTGTTCAGCCATTTCCAGGTCTCTCAGAGATGCTCAGTTGGGATGCTGCCACCACCATGCTTCACTGTTGGGATGGTATTGGGCAGGTGATGAGCAGTGCCTGGTTTTCTCCACACATACCGCTTACTGTGCCTTCAGACCAAGAGCAACTAAAGCTGTAAAATCACCGGAAGTCATTCACTTTCAATGGACAGGAGCGACGAGCTACAAAAGTTGAGTGATTAGAGCGACTAAACAATGTTAAAAATAGTTTACTACCGTACGTAAAGCTTGTTCCATCAGCATCGGTCCAGCATGTCTAAAAGTCCCTGTTATCCTGGAAGAACTTCATTTCCCAGCATTCCTTTCAGAGTCATGTGACTCACGGTGCAGCTGCTGCTGCTACAGACTGACTTGCTTTGAAGCTGCTGATAATATGTCTGGTTTTAAGTTGTTGGTTAAAGCAGAACTCAGTAAGTTTAGCCTACTGCATCTCTGGAGCTCAGCCACAGTGATCTTTGGCTTCTTCTTTACTCTCTCACCAAGGCTCTTCTCCCACCATTGCTCAGTTTGGCTGGACGGCCGGGTCTAGGGAGAGTTCTGGTCGTCCCAAACTTCTTCCATGTAAGGACTATGGAGGCCACCGTGCTCTTAGGAACCTTTAGTGCTGCAGAAACTCTTTTGTAACCTTGTCCAGATCTGTGTCTCGCCACAATTCTGTCTCTGACCTCCTTGGACAGTTCCTTCCACCTCATGATCCTCATTTGCTCTGACATGCACTGTGAGCTGGAAGCTCTTATATAGACAGGTGTGTTTTTCCTAATCACGTCCAATCAGTTTAATTAAACACAGCTGGACTCCAATGAAGGAGTAGAACCATCTCAAGGAGGATCAGAAGAAATGGACAGAATATGAGTTAAATATGAGTCACTGCAAAGGCTCTGAATACTTATGACCATATCATATTTCAGTTTTTCATTTTTAATAAATTTGCAAAAATTTCTACATTTCTGTTTTCTTTCTGTGAAGATGGGGCGCTGATTGTATGATGATTTCATTCCGAAAGGGACAAAAGTCTCCATGTAAACATAGCTAGTGACTCAAACTGGTTTTCATGGAGATGCTGAATATTTCTTCCACGACTTATATGGAATATTGTCCTACGAAATCCATTTATCAATAAACTGGGAGAGTTAGATCTCACTTTGATTGGATGACTGGAACAAGGACAGTTCATAAATCCTCCAAACAGTCTATGGACATGTGTTTTGGTCTTTTACAGATGTGGGTATGAAAAAGTTCCCCTTTCTGCCGACTGCCAGCCACTTACCAGCGACTTGTCTGCTAATTCAGTCGCACAGAGAAACGCCTGTGTGCCCAGGGGAAACGATTTCAGAGCATAAATGAACGCCCGGAACAAGGATGTTTCCACACGCCAAGTTTGGACACCGTGCATGATGACGTATTCGCAGGACAAATCATTCTGCCAGTGATAGTGCAGCAATAGTGCACTATCACTGCACCACTTCTGGCAGAAAAAGGCGGAACTTTTTCGTGTCCCAATACATAAATAATATCCTGTCCCCTCCTTTTTACGGTTTTAAGACCTTTCGGCCCACTTCATCCCCCTCTTTCTTCGCTTTTCTTTAATAAACACAAACCCTAATAATTTCCCCAGTTTCCATTTTTATGATTAGACTAGGGAAGAAAAGTAAATAAGAGGTTGATCCAGCGGAAAGGCCGGATTTTTTTATTATTAAAAGAATGAATTTTGTTTTGATCCTGTGGGGCACCACTCCAGCATAGCATCTTCCTCTGAATTTTTCCGCCATTTTTTACTTTTTTCCTTAAATAACACATTTTTATATAAATATTTTTCTTCTACCCCCTCTAACACCACGTTTCGCGACGAAAAAAGAAGGATTCTCATTCATGTGTTTGTTTTTTCACACCAATTTAGGCTCATCCTCAAACTAATCTTGCTCATCCTCTATCATATTATGATACCTCCCCTCCTCTCTTCAAATTTTAATATAGAAAATTCCTAAATCTAATTTTCTCTTTAAACAATGTTTATGTTCAAATGGATAATAATAAAAAATAGCCGGATTCAACGAACAAATCCCCAATTTATAATAATAAAATTTATAATTATTTGTTTCCCGCTGACTTGTTATCATTTTAATCATCATCATTTTTATCCTTAATCATATTCCCTCTCATTTAATGCTGATAAAAATCTAAAAGAATCTTTTATCTTCCTCTTTCCTCCTCTTTTCCCCTTAATTCCCCAGGTATTCGCGGAAATTCCCAACTTTAGATGTTTTTGTGTTTTAAGTCTTACAATTTTATACACATCAATTAACTATTTCTAGCATATTGTTAAATTTTGGTGTTTTGCCGTTTTTTCCCCCCACCGACAAAAAAAAATTTTTTTTTTTTTATAAATTTCCCCTCCTCCATTTGATCGCTCGTTTTCTTTTATCCATCTTTTAATCCTTATTTCCTCTTGAATGAAAAATAATTTTTTTTTTTTTTTTTTTTTTTTTTTTAAAATATAAAAAAAACAGAAACGGTTTTCTTTAACTTGGCCCGAAAAAGAAAGTGAAAATATGAAATTCCGGTGTGAGCGATATTACCCTATTAGACTTTAAAGAGGGTGAACTTTGTTTTTCATGTGACTGGACCCTCAGCAGAAACAAAACCCAGTAACTTTGGTGACCACATAAACCTCCAATATTCGAAAATGTAAACAAAAACACATAATAAATAGCTTGATTAATAAATTAATATGCCAACAAATGCAACTAAACCAAAATAAAAATGTATAAATGCAACATAAATAACACATAAAATTAGAGCAAAAATGTAAATTTATTTTACATTTTTGCTCAAATTTTTCATTGAACTTACTGACCTAGCCAGGCATTTTTTTTTATTTACTATCAAGTTCTTCTTTAAAAGTCTTCATTTATTCTGTATTTACTTTTCTCTTCATATGTTAACAAATTTCATATCAACAACTTGAGATGAGGCTTTCCTTAGAGATGAAAGTTAAATTGTGTTTAAACATTAAGAGAGATTCTCAGAAAAGGCTTTTTTATTTTCAGGAAATAAACTGAAGAACACGAGCATGCCTCAACTCACTACAACAGTCCGTCTGAGTTAAACTGGGTGCAAATGGCTCATTTTTTAGCTCTTCTTAATCATGTTGTGATATTGAGAAAGCAAACTTATTATTGTGTGATCATTTCCAGAAAACAAACGAAGACTCCATGAGACAATGGAATAAAATAAGAAATAACTGCAGCCATGGCCACTCTCAGCTTCCGTACTAAAGTGCTCTGTAATACGGAAATGTATGAAATCTAGGGGTGGGACTTTATCATGTTAATTACCAATAATTAATTACAAGAAAAGTAATGCATTACAAAATTTAGCACATTTAACTACAGTTTGCATTAGAAGCAGAGTGGAACCTTTATCATTGACTCCCCGTGTCAAACACACACGAGCGGCTGCAGGAAGCATCAGCTGCAGACAACAGTAGATGTTGCCTCTGCTCCTTTGTAGTAAGCACAAAAATTCTGCCAATAGAACAAGTCAAATTTTCTTGGTAAGATCCCTTGAAATATGATGCATTTGTCTTAAAATAAGTTTATATATCTCACTGAAATGTTTCCCTTTAGGTCTTATTTTGAGTGTGTTGAGACATTTTGACTAGAAATTAGAAAAATATATTTGGTAAGATTTGAGCTTTTCCAGTGAAAACAACCATTTCAACAGTTAAAGTTCTTGAAATGGTACTTTAACTTTAGGTCTGTTCAGTTTTGGCTAGGAATAATTTTTATTTCTTTTTCTACTTTAAAAAAAGAAAAGTTTAAATTAAAGCATTTGTTAAGACAATAATAAAGCTGGAGTTTACAATTTGAATGCCTCTGTCTATTATTTGATTTAGTCGTCCCCAATGCGCTATTTAAAGAGGGGGTTTCATGTCATTATTAGACACATAATTCCCTTTTATGGCACAAATAACTGTGTTAACTTTTGAAAATACAGTAAACATAAAAAAAAAACAACCTAAAGAAATGTGACATCATCCATGTCGGTATCTGACACCTTAAAAAATTCACTGCTGTCCCTTTAAGATGTTCCTGCTGTTTCTGACACGCCCACTCCACTCATCAAAACGCTTTCATGCGCTGGTGGGGCGGAGCTCTGCAACAGAGGGGGCGGAGCTTCGTAGTATTGGAGGTGCTCTGTGGTAGCAGCCGTTCGGGCAGCCATGTTGGTTTCCACAGGAGATTCAGGGATTTCTCAAATATGCATGAATGAGTCAAAGTAACCCCCGGGGCATGTTTCATGGGAAGGGATTGACATGATAACATAGTAAAAAGCTAAAAAATGCCAATTTTGCATGTTACCCCTCGTAAAGAAAATGTTGCTTTTGGAGCAATTTTTATGATGCGATTAAAATGTGATTAATCAAGATTAACTACGAAGCCTCTAATTAATTAGATTAATTTTTGATAAATTCCCACCCTTAACAAAAACATATGTTGTGGTATGTATTTGTTATAATAATGGCGGGTTTAGTCCTCCATACATGTGCAGCCTCATGCATGTTCCTGAATACAGAAACTGATAGCTTTTAAATTTGCACCCTTTAATCAAAATATACATTTTGTGAAGAGACCGAGGTGGAACATAAATCAAAGTTTATCCATGACTTTCATCTGTGTTGCAGAGTTAGCCCTCCTCCTCCTCCTCTTCCTCCTCCCAGTTCACCAGAGAAGCAGCTGTCCTGAAGCCCAGGCGGGAAGTGGCAGCGTGTGGGTGTGTGCAGTTTTTATTTCAGGATTGATGGATTTTGATCTCCGGGTGTTCGTCAGTGGGAGCTGTCAGCCTCGTGTGTGTGTGTGTGTGTGTGTGTGTGTGTGTGTGTCAGACTCCAGACAACATGGACGTGCTTGCTGAGTGTGTCTCCGTCAGGCTGAGTGTTCGGGAGTGAAAGCAGAGACCGGGACGTCACCCTGACATGACACACTTGGCTCTGTCATTCTGGTTCTGTACAGTAATTGAGTGCATATGCACGTGTGTGTTTGTGTGTGCATTAAAGTGCAGTTTGTGTACAACATTATATCAGAGCTGAAGCTGTTCTGTGCAGGAGGATCAGATCCTGAAAACGAGGCTTCATGCACTTTTCTAACTGGATCCTCAACAAGAAGTCAAAGAGCAAGTATGGAATATTTGTACTGCCCCTTTAATTGTGGCCAGTTAGCAGACATCTAATGACACTTGAGTGTAAAAACTTCCTGGAGTGCTCATCTGAACTCGCTGCTGCTTCGTGTGTGATGGAGTGTTTGCCTTGGCTAGCTGTCCCTCTCCTTAACTAGCTTTATTAGCATGTGGCCGGCTAATGGAAGCCATTCGAAGGCCTTGCTGCCTCTTTAGTGACGTTCCAGGAGACTCGACAACCTCACAGCTGGATCTTATTGTCTCTGAACGTTAGTGAGGAGAAGACAGGCAGTTGGAGCGAGACGGAGGAGGTGAGGGAGGAGAAGGGAAGAGTGAAAGCACTTACAGCTCCTCTTTAACCCGCACCAGTCCAGCACATCGTGCTGCTCTTGGAAGTCCACGCTGGTCCAGCGCTGGTGCTGAATTATGTGTGGAATTTCACACATATGTTGACCCATGATAAACAACAGATATTTTATTGTTTAAATCTAGTAAAACCATCTGTTTGTCTTCAGATTGATTTTCTTGTGTAAAGCCTCACGTGGAAGCTCAAGATGTTGCAGAGTCCAGACGGCCGCGACGTCCTGCTAATAGACATCCTGCAGCACGATGTCAGGAGGTCGCAGTGATAAACAGCTGGTGGATTCGTCTTTGAAGCTTTAAATGAGGGGGTGGAGGGAAACTGAGCTGTCAGGTTCTGGCTCTTGCACATGCAACTAAGTGTCTTGAAGCCAATGGGTTCAGACTGAACCTGCAGCGTCTGGCTCATCACGCTCGTCCTGGTCACCGGCTTCGTCATGGACGTGATTATTCACACACCTGGCAAAGAACCACGTTACTGGAAGATTTAACAGGGCACTGACTTCAGCATGGAAGTTATCTTGGATTGGAAGATTATTTTTTGAGGTAACGGCAAGGTATCTTGAATGAATAATTTTGTTTTCGCAAGATAATGATCTGTTTGAAATCTTCTGCTAACCAGCTGCAGTTGATGGTTCTCCGAGATAATGAGAAAAGGTCATGTGTTAAAGGATAAGTTTCTTTTTTTTAACCTGGACCTTATTTCTAGGAGTATATACGTGCATTTACTCACTGGTGAAGTTTCTGCATCACTTTGAGTCCTTCGGAAGATATCGCACTGAGTCGCCCTTCGGTGAATGTCCAGTATCATGGTGGAAAGGGGGCAGTCTCCATATAAGACATTATCTGCAGTAAAACTCCTTGATTTTATCAATACTTCAAGTAGAATGAAGGAACGAACGAGTACCATCTTCCTGTGAGTTCAGAGTTTCGCAAATTGTGTTTTTGTTGTCTGGGTAGCCGCTGCTCTTCTCAGCTGTACTACGGAAGCGCACATCGTGAATACTAGCCCATATCTCCCATTTTACCGGACGTGCACCAAAGGGTGACTTCATGTAATATCTTCCGAAGAACTCAAAGTGGTGCAGAAACTTTACCGGTGAGTAAATGCATGTATATACTCCTAGAAATGAGGTCCAGGTTGAGGAGAAAGAAACTTATCCTTTAACTAACCTCTTAAACTTGCTTGTTCTCAGCTTCCATATTATGCCTGCGAGAGCTTTCTGCTGAGCTAAAAGCCCTCTGTCATCACGTTAGAAGACTTGATTGATATTTTGCAAAAAGATCCAAAGACTGAAGCAGAAAAGTTTTGAGGATATTTTGTTAGAGACTATATTGCATTATCATATCTAATTTTAATTTATTTTGTCTTTTTATTCAGTAAATCGTATGTAACATACTGTACTATTGTATAATCATACCAGTTGGTGGCGGTAGTGCACCTTTGAGTTCGCCAACCGCCATTAAACTCGAAAGAAGAAGAAGTCATGTAAGAAAAATGAATGAAACTGAGACAGAGACGATATCTGGATGGATGTTTGTGAAGTCCGACGAAACAAAATATCCGCAGGTCTAGTCTGGCCGTATTTCCACCAATTTATCCTCCAACATGTAACAGACTATGTCAACGCGAGCTGCCATCTTGGAATCATGTGATCTGCAGACGTGTTTTGATTGGTCACTAGATCTTCTGCCCTCAGCAGAGTTGAGCAAGTTGAGGAGTTTTTCACCTCGTGAGGCAAAAATATCAAGTGTCTGATTTTCACCTCAAGGCTTCATGAGGCAGAAAATTCCCCAAAAATCAGGCAACACGGCGACGATCTGCTGAGCAAACGGCCTCCAATGACTGCTAGCTCAGCAGAAAGCTGTCATGTGCGGTAGGCATTAGAGCGCAGTAGGAACAGAGTGCTGAGGGCAGGGGTGTCGAACTGGTTCCAGAAAGAATCTCTGCAGGAGCCCCTGCAGTGAAGCTGCAACGGGGGCAACAAATGACTGCGAAAGTTGCTGAATGCTCAGAGAACACCTGTGTGGAACATTCCACAGGTGAAGTGGAAACAGGTGGATGTCATGATTGGGTATAAAAAGAGCATCCCCAAAAGGCTCAGCCGTTCACAAGCAAAGATGGGGCGAGGATGACCACTTTGACAACAACTGTCTGACAACAACTTTTCGTATTCTTGTAACTTTCTTACCTTTTCTCCTACCGTGGGCTCCTGGGGTTAGACTCAAACATTCTTAACTTCAGATAACTGCACAAATGATCCTATTTAACATGATGCATTCCCCCTTTGTGTAAGTGAACGCGGGTTCCTGAGAAATGTAAATCTGCATAATTACCGCCCCAATGATGCCATATAAGGCCCCGTCCACACGAAGTCAAACTCCGGCCTAAATATACAAATGTTTCACCAAACCAGCCTTGCGCCATACGAAGCCGGCATTTCAGGGGTCTGTAAACAATCTCTTTTTTTTTTATCAAGCCTTCAGAGTGGGAAGATTTTGAAACGCCGTTTTCGCGGTTCCATCTTTAAGCCTTGACAGCATTTTTTTTTTTATTACACGCATGCGTCGTAGCTCTGCCTCTAGACACGCATGCGTCGTAGCTCTGCCTCTAAACACTCATGCGTCATAGCTTCGCCTCTAAACAAGCATGCGTCGTAGCTCCGCCTCTAAACACGCATGCGTCGTAGCTCTGCCTCTAAACACTCATGCGTCATAGCTTCGCCTCTAAACACGCATGCGTCGTAGCTCCGCCTCTAAACACGCATGCGTCATAGCTTCGCCTCTAAACACGCATGCGTCGTAGCTCCGCCTCTAAACATGCATGCGTCATAGCTTCGCCTCTAAACACGCATGCGTCATAGCTTCGCCTCTAAACACGCATGCGTCGTAGCTCCGCCTCTAAACACGCATGCGTCATAGCTTCGCCTCTAAACACGCATGCGTCGTAGCTCCGCCTCTAAACACGCATATGTCGTAGCTCCGCCTCTAAACACGCATGCGTCATAGCTTCGCCTCTAAACACGCATGCGTCATAGCTCCGCCTCTTAACACGCATGCGTCGTAGCTCCGCCTCTAAACACGCATGCGTCGTAGCTTCGCCTCTAAACACGCATGCGTCGTAGCTCCGCCTCTAAACACGCATGTGTCGTAGCTCCGCCTCTAAACACGCATGCGTCGTAGCTCCGCCTATAAACACGCATGCGTCGTAGCTCCGCCTCTAAACACGTATGCGTCGTAGCTCCGCCTCTAAACACGCATGCGTCGTAGCTCCGCCTCTAAACACACATGCGTCGTAGCTCCGCCTCTAAACACGCATGCGCTACACTCAGCATCACAGCAACAACGGCGCTGTACAGGGTTGAATGGTTGCTGCTCGTACTTGCCGCCATCTTCTCTGTTTGGTTGTTCAACCTTCTTCTTTTGGGGGGTTTCTGGCGGATCACAACCGTAGATCGGAGCATTCGGTTTGGTTTAATGTTGTTTATATATTTCTGCACATGCCCAGTATTTCATCGCCTGTTTTCGCCTATTTTTGCTTTCGTACCACAGCGCCACTTACAGGCCTGGTATATCTGTTGCAGCGTTTCCGTGCATTCATGTGGTCGATCACATTTATTTTACGTCTCCGTCTTTAAGACCAACGGTCTGGAAAATATAAGCGTTTCGTGTTCGTTTCAAATTTCAACATGACCTTAGTCTGAATTCTCATGCTCGTCAGACAGTGTTTCACAAAAATGTCATTGAAAATGGAAATGAAAAACTTTACTGGTTTGGAGATCAAGGTTCTTCTGTCTGAGATCGATAACGTCAAATCTGTCATTTTCGGCTGCATCAGTAGTGGAATTAAAGGTTGAATATGCAATACTGACCGAACAGCGACATCATGTGTGTCCAGGTCGTAGTTGCAAAGGCAGAAAAACAACTCCAGCCGCTGGGATGCCAGAATCTGCTGATACGCAAGTGACCAACAGTCTGCAGCATGTCCAACAGTCTGCAGCATGTCCAACAGTCTGCAGCATGTCCAACAGTCTGCAGCATGTCCAGCAGTCTGCAGCATGTCCAACAGTCTGCAGCGTGTCCAACAGTCTGCAGCATGTCCCACAGTCTGCAGCATGTCCAACAGTCTGCAGCATGTCCAACAGTCTGCAGCATGTCCAGCAGTCTGCAACATGTCCAACAGTCTGCAGCATGTCCAGCAGTCTGCAGCATGTCCAACAGTCTGCAGCATGTCCAACAGTCTGCAGCATGTCCAACAGTCTGCAGCATGTCCAACAAGTAACACAGAGGAGTTTATAACTGACAGCTAACGTTAGCCATGTTAGCAAACAAGCTAGCTAACCGATCCAGGAAAAAAGTCGCCATTTCTGTGTTTTAACTCCGTGGAAAACGTTTTTGTGGGTCCATTTAGTGAAGTCTTCACCTAAATTTACTCCAGGTTTTGGGTTTTGCTCTTCTCAGGTCACTCCTCTTCAGAAACAGATAACAACATCTCCAGGGCTCTGAAGAAGCTGCTTCACTCGTCATCTCCACGGTTTTCCCCTGTACCAGCCTGACTATGACCAAAATATTGTTTCCACTCAGAGATCGTATTTGGCAACCTGCAATGGCGGCGTGTATTGGCTTATAGACGTAAATATAATACTATTATCGAACCCGTCAAAATTTATTTTATAATTTTTAGGCTAAATATAATTTTTCCGGGAAATGTTGTACTTTCATTCTGTACCCCCCCCCCCCAAATGACCTGTGGAGGTTTTTTTTTAAAAAAATATATAGCTTTTAATAAAAATGTTCCATATTCAACCTTTAAAGGACCGGCAAAAGCCAAGCAGCAAGATAAAAAAAAAATCACAAATGCTGTAAATGCTGTGTTCCTAGCTGTCTCACTGTTATGGAAGTTTAAAAAAAATGGTTCGATCTGAAAATGGTATCCAAAAGACATACAGCAAAATCTAGACAAGCAATGATGACTACTGGTGGAGGCCAAGATCAGGTCTCCACCGCAGAGGTGGACGAAAGAATCCGGGCCATCATAGGTGAAGTTTCCCTGTCGGGGATTACATCAGACAATGTTCCGTCTAACATAGGCTTATTGCCGTGAAAGTGGAGATGGTGCCAATAGTTCTGACAAAGATTGTATGTAAAGTAATAGTCTTTTCCATATATCCATGTATTCCATCATAAGTGAAGTTTCCCTGTCGGGAACTGTATGTTCCCTTGGGTGCCTATAGCCTGGGATAAACTCGCTGTGGACGCAAACGTTCACGCAAGCGGTCTGTGTCGTCTGTGAATATACTTCCTGCAACACGTCGTGGCCAAAACTCTCAATACCGGAGGCCACCACTAGGAGCAGTACGCAGCACTTGGACACTGAGAATGTGAAAAGGTCAATCTGCCCGTCAGATTGTATTTCTGGGGCATACGTGAACGACCCAGGTGTATGTGGGAAATGGACAATGTTATTGCTCTTGAGGAAGAAGAAACAATTGTTTCTGCTGCAAAAGAAAAAGAGATCTGATCGCCAGCGGAGGTGGTATGTGCGGCCACTTAACCAAAGTCGCAGAGAAAGTTGCACGAGCACCTCTACCGTTCAAGTCAATATCGGACCACGCGGCACGCTACCTCGCATCAATGTTGGGAACGTGTGGGTGCCATGATGTGGACGCAAACGCATTGCCAGCAGCAAGTATATTCCAGCCCGTAGTCTGGTCCTTGAGACCTACTATCCTGCAATTTTTAGAACATACACTCCCCAACACACCAAGGATATTATAGTTTTGACATTTGCATTAGTTTTCCATTTGCTTTTTAAAATTTTTTTATTTCAGTTTAGTTTTAGTTAGTTCAACAAATGAATTTGTAGTTTTTTTTATGTTAGTTTTTATTTTGACGAATTGACTAGTTTCAGTTTCAGTTTAATTTTTATTTACTTTTAGTCGTAGTTTTTCAGGTATTAAGAGAAAGCCTTGAAATGTAGATGCTGAAAAGGATGGAAGAATGTGTTACACAAAATATGGATTATCAAATCCTTTAATTCTAATTCCTGAACCACAATTATTCAAAGTATTTCTGAATGTAAATCCAACTTTTGTTCCAACGTTTAACAGGTCCTTATCCAAACAGGCAAACTCTAAAATCAGCCCACATGCAGCTCTCACCACGTATCTTCAGTGTAACCGTGAACTTTTCATGAGCGTCTCTTCACAAATGAACTTTTAAATTTGTTGGATTTTTTCCCTTTTTAGTTGTTTCCACAGATGTTCCCATCAGTCTTCATCACAATATACTTAACTCTTATCGATTAGTGGGTCGTACTCCAAATACTCCCATATTGGGCTGTGGCGTTTTTGACCTGCTGCAACTTTAACCGTTCCTGTCCCCGAAGCACCTTCTTCTAGTTCAGGTGCCGCAGATTATAGCCGCTATACTGCCCCCCTCTGGAGGAAAAGTGGAAGAACAGCAGCTGCCACAGGACAGACATCTCTCGTCTGATCAAGGCAGAAAACAAAAACTAAGCTGAATTTATCTACAATTCAGTTTAGTTTTAGTTAGTTTTTCAGTTTTTTTGTAGTTTCTATTTCGTTTTAATTTTTTTTCTTAATTTTCATTTTAATTTTTTTCTTAGTTTTTGTTTGTATTTCTATTTCAGTTAACTAAATTATTTTTTCACTGCTAGTTTTAGTCTTAGCTAGGGATGTAACTATTACTGATAAAATGGTTAATTGTGATAAAATTCCCAACGATTAGTGGTACTGCTTCAAATTTTAATTATCATTAAAACCGTGACTCATTACTGCACTTTAAAAAACTCACTATGATGCCACTTATTGTCTGGAAAGGAATCAACAGTCCCAGTTTGCATTATTTAAATTATGAAAACATGGTGGAAAGCAACAAAGGCACCCACATGGACTATGCTGTGGAGGTTTTCCCCCTTTAAAAAGAACAAAGTAGACGTCTAGACCCATTTTGGATATTTTTAAAGATGCTGGTGGGGTGTTTTAATAATACTGTATATTATTATTATTATATACTGTATATTATTATATATATATATATATATTATTATATTATTATTAGTATTATTAATAATTCATATTGTTACATCCCTAGTCTTAGTTTTAGTTAACTAAAAAAAAACCTGCAACACACCTGAATCAAATGGCTAACTCCTTTATGTATGTCATTCAGCTCTGCAGAGGCTGGTAACGAGACATTTGTTGATTCAGGTGTGTTGGAGAAGGGACACAACCAAAA
Source organism: Atherinomorus stipes (assembly GCA_023101725.1). Lineage (NCBI taxonomy): Eukaryota > Metazoa > Chordata > Actinopteri > Atheriniformes > Atherinidae > Atherinomorus > Atherinomorus stipes. The sequence continues at coordinate 60,706 of JALJCO010011074.1, read as the reverse complement.
TGTGCAGGATAGTAGCTCTGGAGAACTGGATCTGGGCACCCCTGTCTTGGACACAGACTTGCCAGCTACAAGTGGAGATGGGCCCAATAGTCCTTACAAAGATGGTAAAGCATTAGCCTTTTCAAGCCGTCTGAATAAATTCTGTTTCCCATCTGATCATTTTGCCATTTTATTCATTTTTTTCACCTCTTTTTATCCATCTGTGTTTGTAGTCCATAACAGCACATTAAAACCATTTTTTGAAGGGGAGAGACATAAACTTGTGCACTGGTGACATGTATTAATGTAGCCAAACTAACCACACACTGGCATGGACATGGCTTTGGAATCTCATTATCTCTGATTCTTAATTTCCATTTGTCTAAATGTCAGTTCTGTGAATGGAACGGTCAAACAACCGAGTTCAATATTCTCTTTATTCAGAGGACAAAGAAGACTCTGCACCACAGCCGGGACCATCTGATGCCTGGTTGGATGCTCCATGCTGTTGTCTCCCAGGCACACAAGTGGTGTCTGATGTGGTTCTGAAAACCAGGAGGAGGTTTTCAAATGTTCAATCCATGCCTGCCACATTAGAAAAAACATCAGACAGTCAAGCCAAGCTGGCTGAGCATTTTTCCAGAGGTGTGGATCAGTGAGGACCCAGGAATTCAGCCACACACACACACAAGAAATTTGCAATAATGTTTGAGGCTGAACTTGTTGAGTGGGGAGGTCAGGAGCTGGGTTACCATTACGCTTTTTCAAAAAATGAGAGCAATTTTTTTGTATATTTTCCCCTCAGGATCAACTTCTGGAGTGTGGATGTCATTCTGGATCTTGTATTCCACTTTTATCTGCCACCAGTTCCTGACTGATGTGGTGATGCAAATGTTGATACTAAAGTGCTGTCATCAGATTAGAGATGGGTGATACCAAAAGTTTTCATGTCAATACGATACCAGTAGTTTACGGTACATTTTTAATGATATTGATACTGACACTTTTGGTCCCTTAAAAGAAAACCACATGATTATGCAGTTTGCATTGATATCTTGAATCAGATACAAGTAAAACTTGAACAGACGTACTGGAAAGAAATGCTTTAAAAAAAAAATAAATTATATTGATTAAGAAATTAAACAAAAATAAGAAACTTAATTTAATTATCAAATAACTTAAGCACAGGTTAAGATTTACATTTATTCAGTGGAAAATGTTCAAATATTACAGGACTGTCTCAGAAAATTAGAATATTGTGATACAGTTCTTGATTTTCTGTAATGCAGTTTAAAAAAATGAAATTGTTCTATTATTTCTGATTATGGCATACAGCTTAAAGTTATACCGTGTAACTTTTGGTCAGTAGGAGCTAAACCTGCAACGGCGCCAACGTCTCACAGGCCTCACGGCAATGACGCAAATCTAAATCTCCTCTCCCTGTTTGGATATTGAAATAGACAAGTCCATCAAGATTCAAAAATTTTCTAAAGGATTTTTCACCGTTGGAGGATCTGCCCCTGGTGGAGGTATGCGCCTCTGTTTCTGAATTTTCATGTTTACATCGCTGAAACATCACACACACAAGCGCACAATGCAAAGATAAATGTGCAATCAAAACCGGCCACGAAACCAAGTTGTAGTTTTGTGCACCGACTGAAGCCGTAACTTTGGCAAAACTCACGTTTGTTAGAGAACGTCTGGATTAGCTCATGTTTGTTATGAGAACGACTGGATTAGCTCATGTTTGTTATGAGAACGTCTGGATTACCTCCTTTGTTATGAGTACGTCTGGATTAGCTCATGTTTGTTATGAGAACGTCTGGATTACCTCCTTTGTTATGAGAACGTCTGGATAAGCTCATGTTTGTAATGAGAACGTCTGGATTAGCTCGTTTGTTATGAGAACATCTGGATTAGCTCATGTTTGTTATGAGAACGTGTGGATTACCTCCTTTGTTATGAGAACGTCTGGATTAGCTCATGTTTGTTATGAGAACGTCTGGATTAGCTCACGTTTGACACGAGAACATCTGGATTAGCTCATGTTTGTTATGAGAATGTCTGGATTAGCTCATGTTTGTTATGAGAACGTCTGGATTAGCTCGTTTGTTATGAGAACATCTGGATTAGCTCATGTTTGTTATGAGAATGTCTGGATTAGCTCATGTTTGTTATGAGAACGTCTGGATTAGCTCGTTTGTTATGAGAACGTCTGGATTAGCTCACGTTTGACACGAGAACATCTGGATTAGCTCATGTTTGTTATGAGAATGTCTGGATTAGCTCATGTTTGTTATGAGAACGTCTGGATTAGCTCACGTTTGACACGAGAACATCTGGATTAGCTCATGTTTGTAATGAGAACGTCTGGATTAGCTCGTTTGTTATGAGAACATCTGGATTAGCTCATGTTTGTTATGAGAACGTGTGGATTACCTCCTTTGTTATGAGAACGTCTGGATTAGCTCATGTTTGTTATGAGAACGTCTGGATTAGCTCACGTTTGACACGAGAACATCTGGATTAGCTCATGTTTGTTACGAGAATATCTGGATTAGCTCATGTTTGTTATGAGAACGTCTGGATTAGCTCACGTTTGTTATGAAAACGTCTGGATTAGCTCACGTTTGTCATGAGAACATCTGGATTAGCTCACGTTTGTTATTAGAATGTCTGGATTAGCTCACGTTTGTCACGAGAACATCTGGATTAGCTCATGTTTGTTACGAGAATGTCTGGATTAGCTCACGTTTGTCACGAGAACATCTGGATTAGCTCATGTTTGTTACGAGAATGTCTGGATTAGCTCACGTTTGTTATGAGAACGTGTGGATTACCTCCTTTGTTATGAGAACGTCTGGATTAGCTCATGTTTGTTATAAGAACGTCTGGATTATCTCATGTTTGTTATGAGTGTCTGGATTAGCTCATGTTTGTTATGAGAACATCTGGATTAGCTCGTTTGTTATGAAAACGTCTGGATTAGCTCATGTTTGTTATAAGAACGTCTGGATTAGCTCATGTTTGTTATGAGAATGTCTGGATTAGCTCGTTTGTTATGAAAACGTCTGGATTATCTCATGTTTGTTATGAGTGTCTGGATTAGCTTGTTTGTTATGAGAACGTCTGGATTAGCTCGTTTGTAATAAGAAACGTCTGGATTAGCTCAAGTTTGTTATGAGAACGTCTGGATTAGCTCGTTTGTAATAAGAATGTCTGGATTAGCGCACGTTTGTTATAAGAACGTCTGGATTAGCTCATGTTTGTTATGAGAATGTCTGGATTAGCTCGTTTGTTATGAAAACGTCTGGATTATCTCATGTTTGTTATGAGTGTCTGGATTAGCTTGTTTGTTATGAGAACGTCTGGATTAGCTCGTTTGTAATAAGAAACGTCTGGATTAGCTCAAGTTTGTTATGAGAACGTCTGGATTAGCTCGTTTGTAATAAGAATGTCTGGATTAGCGCACGTTTGTTATAAGAACGTCCGGATTAGCTTGTTTGTAATAAGAACGTCTGGATTAGCTTGTTTGTAATAAGAACATCTGGATAAGCTCGGGTTTGTTCTGAGAACGTCTGGATTAGCTCGTTTGTAATAAGAACATCTGGATTAGCTGACGTTTGTTATGAGAACGTCTGGATTAGCTCGTTTGTTATGAGAATGTCTGGATTAGCTCAGATTATGGGACATTCCAGTGGCTCTGCTTCCTTCTGAACAGCGTATGAAAACCAAACAACCAAACTGAGCAAACTGCCGATCGTTCTGTTGCTTCTCTGATGTTTATATGAATCACAGAGACGCATTTATGCTGCAAACCAGCCACAAATGTTTAGGGAGCCACGTTAGCTTTGGTCTATCGTAATTCTAGCCGCGTTTCGCTAACAGGAAACTATCGGCAGCTTATACGGCTCTGATTGACGTTGTTTTGAATAAACGCTGACTGAAAAAAAAAGAGAAAAGCATCACATTTTCGTACGTTTACACAACAGCCAAACTTACTTACAGTCTAATGATACGGTGGCAAACAGAGAGCGGGTTTAGCTTCCACGCTGCTGTTTCAGAAATCTCCAACCACTGAATTCTGTTCCAGCGTCCTCTCCTGTTTCTTATCTGCCGTGATCCCTTTGCCTCTTTTTTTCTGACCCGCTCAGACGTCACTTTCACCTTTTTACTTTGTTGCGCCGTGACTAAGCTTCCAGTAATGAGAGAAAGTAGCACAAGTAGAGCTTTCTGCGTTTACGGAAGAGGAGCCGTGAAGCAAATTGCTTTACGGCACTTTCATGGACGGCCGCCTCTCCAAAGCTACGATGTCTGGTTTCCGCACAGGGAAGCCGCTCAGAGTGCTGGTCAGAGGAGGATGGCACGAGACTGAAGGCCACAGGCCTCTTTCCAAATATGGGCAGTTACGGGTGTCATGTGATCACAGACGTTTGTTCTGGAAGAGTCTCTGAGCCCACTCAGCAGTTTCCATGACAATCATGTCTGGTTTTAATGCAGAGCTCCTCAAGGACCCAAAGATCTCTGGGACTTTGTATTGATCTGTTGGACTCAGAGGTTTCTCCAGGTTCCCTGAACATTTTCATTTTATGGACAATAGATGATGAAATATCCATTGAGAAGCACTGGGGTGAAGTTGCTCCACAGTTTGTAGACACAGTTCATGTCTCAGAGACGAGGTGAGGTGGGGGGCCCCCCCCCTCCATGACATCTATGCTGAGCTCACATTTTTATTGTTTCATGTTTAACATTCAACTTTTTTTTGTTCTGTTGTAAATAAACTGGTTATGTAAGAGATCAGCTAAACATCGCAAATCTCCCCCTTCCACATTTATCACAGTTTTTTGTCTCTTAGTATAAAAGGTCGGGTCTTAATTCTTAACTGGGAAATGGGTCACAGTTCAAGAATTATGGGATGCCACAAAACAACTTTACCTGGCTACAAAGTTGTCCACAGTGAAGGAATGCTGACTCTGTGTGTGTGTTTCCTGTAGTGAACCTCTCCTTTAAATGAGGATGAGTTGTCATTTAGGATGTAATATGTCACTGTGAACCCTGTCTGGCTGTTTTGCCTGCATCCATTTCCACCAACACTGTTAAAGTATCTGTTTATTTCTTTATGACACCCTTGATAACTTTTATAATCTGTGATGGAATGGAGTTCTGCTGTGGTGTTCTCGTTCCTACATGCTCCAAACTACTGACAGCATTGAAGGAATTTGGACTGAGTTGCTTCTCCCTGCATTTTCCAGTCCTTCACTTCTTCCTTGTTCAAATATTTCCAGTATGTGCCATCCCAACAAATCCACTATGTATGTGTTAACTCTGAAAACTCTGCAAGATCTCTGGTGCCCTCGAGCAATATCTCTTCCATCGTCACCTGGAATGGTAGTGTTTTACTCTGTGGGGCAAACTGTGATGGATAGTTTACCCTTCAGGTGATCTTCTGAGGGTTTCCAGACATTTATAACCCACCGGTTTACAATCCAGCTAAAATATGTTAGCGTTCTTCAGACAAACTGTATAAGGGAACACCAGGGGTCCGGACCTCTTGAGCCAGTGTCTTGCAGGTTTTTGATGTCTACCTGCTGCAACACACTTCACTCTAACAATGGGATGTTACGAGGCTGGTGCAGAACTTGACTACAAGCTGTTGGACAACCATTTCATTTGAAATCAGGTGCGGTGGAGCAGGGAAACATCCAAAACCTGCAGGACAGCTGGAGATCCCTGCTGTGGATGGTAAATCCACAATGATCCATGATAACACCATTATTTATCCCATTTTTATCATAAAAAGATCACTATCACTACCGTGTTTCTATTGCTCCTTTTCCACCATTCACTTTTTCAACTCACCTCACCTCCCCTCGGTCAGTGTGCTTTTCTACTGGGGGGTTTTCTGAGCTGAGGTGATACATTTTCTGTACCCGCTCTGGGGAGGTTCTGAGTGTGTTGAAGCGAGCGATGTCTGACATCATCTCACCGCATGCCACCTATTGGCAAAGGGATAAGCCAATCAGATGTCAGGGTCAGAGTGACATCATTAAAAGAGCAACAGTTCACACTCCCTACCAGTAGGTGGCGGTAAAGAACCTTGAAAATTACGCTAAAACACCGGTAAAAACAGCAACAGAGGAAGAAGACAAAAAGAAGAAAGATGAGAGGAAATGATCAGATCATTACTTGCCACTGTGACACATGAGTGAAGATAGCTTAGTTGATAAAAAAATCTGACCAAAGATCTGAGGGTTTAGTGTTCAATACTCCATCTGGGCAAACTTTTTTCCCTCCACAACCTTGTTTAGAAAATACATATCTAGATAGATAGAATAGATAGATATAAGCTCATGAGGGAGTGATTTCAGATTCATAATAAGATCGTGGAGAAAGACATGAGGGAGTGATTGCCTTGGTATGGACTTGAACCCTTCACCTTGACCAAAAAGCAGATTGATTATCAACTGAGCGACTCAAATTCTGTAGCCACAGCCACAAATGACCACCCGATCCGTGCCCCTCCTTCTTTCTCCTCGTCTTCTTCTTTTGTTACGATTTTATTTGCGGCTGGCAAACTATTTATGATGTCCGTTACCGCCACCTACTGGTAGGGAGTGTGAACTGTTGCTGCTGTTGTTTGCGTCTACTTCGCAGCAGCTTAAAGGCCTCCTCCCACTGAAAACCTGTTTAACTTGCTCCTTCTGAAAAGCAACCAAGGGTTCCGAGGTGAACTGAGCTGAGACAGCTGACCTGTAGCGTGGTGGAAAAGTCGGCTATAAGAGACCTCTATAGCCCCGTTTCCACCCGCGGGTCTGGGTCGGGTCAGGTCGGGCCAGGCCGGATCGGGTGGGTTTTGGTACGGATGTGTTGATTTCACGCTGCATCCCCACAGCAACCTGTACCCTCTCTGGAGGCGCTGGACAGCGCTGCTACGTGATCGCGTGACATCATCGCTGTGCAACGCTGTTTAACCAAAACACCGCGCCACACATGACAGAAACAAAAAAGGAGTCACCCCGGCTTTGTTTTTACGCTTGGTCACGCGGGAAGTGAGATTTTTCAACAAATCAATGTATTGCTTTGTGTTAGCTCCGCCTCTTTGGTCCGGATCGGTTAGATCAGTACCCCTACCGAAGGGTGCCAAAAAAGTAGGCCGGGTCGGGTCGGATATAAGGGTACCCGTCCCAGTTTTTATCTGTGGAGACGCAAAAAAACGAGTACCGATCCAGCCCGACCAGACCCAGACCCGCTGGTGGAAACGGGGCTTATTTAAATCTGGAAATGATGATGATGAAGACAGTTCCTGTCAAACTTTCCACCAATCAGGGCCCAGTTGTTCAAAACTGGGTTATTTTTTAACCAGCCGTTAAATACATTTAGCCGACCATTAACTTTAACAGTCCGGTTATGTTGTTGTTCAAAACTCAGTTAACTTTAACCGTGTGTTATCTTAACGTTAAAGTTAACACACCTAAGGACCGCCGCTAAAGTTTTAACGGTGGGGTTTTCTCTCATTATGCCGTTTGTTGCTAACGCTGCGTTCATGATCCCGGTTCAGAGAAGGAAGGACGGCGGTTATTGTGGCTTTGATTTTGATATCGGGGATTATTCTAACGAAGAGCTGCGCACCACTTCGGGAAAGAATGCATTCAGGTCTATGTAAACCTTTGCGAGTCAATTTGGAGCGTGCGACGAACTGTGGACACGACGGACTCACTATTTAGAATGACATTTTCTTCATCAGCAGAGAAATTTCTGCCTCTTTTTCCTTGAAGTGAAAGGGATCGTTTGCTTATCAATACTTTCTGTGTCCCGTGTGTTCTGTTACTGAGGGTTTGCTGTGCTGTGAGGCCGGATGAGCTGGGGGGGGGGGCGCGCAGGAGTGTGAAGAGAACGGGGAAGGATGGAGAGACTGGGGGATGAGGAAGAGTGTGTTGTGGCTAACAGCAGCTCTGTTCACGGTGGGAAAATAAAGTGAGAGTCGGCCCCCCGTGTCTTCCTCACAGCAATAAGGAGACACAGACGTACAACATTACTTTTTGCAATACCAGAAGTAAACAAAATGGGGAATTGTGGGATACATTGGTGCTAACCAGTGGTGCTAACCCTATGGTTAACTTTGACGGTGCTGTTAGCTGACGGCATGACTAACCATGCTTTGAACAACGCATATTTAACAGTCGGTTAGCTAACGGCAGGTTAAGGATTTAACGGACCGTTAGGGGTTAACCAGTGGTTAAAATAACCGAGAATTGAACAACCGGGCCCAGGAGAGCTTAAATTGACGGTGATGTCCAATCAGGAATGGTCCTCTACGGCCGGAATAAAGAAAGAAGAGCTTTGTGATGCAGCTGAGGTGGTTTGTGAGGATAGAAGGTAAATAAAAACAGAAATAACTGAAGATGAGGAAACATGGAAACATGGAAAAAAGATTCTGTTGTGTTTGTTTTAATGCCTGAAAGCCAAGATGGAGAAATGATATGCAGATGAAGAAAGATTCACTGTTAATCTGGTGCTGTTTCAAAAAGTTCTGGTAGTAATAAATTCTGGTTCTGGTTCTGGTTGGTAATTATGATGTGAGATCTATTGATAGATTCATTTTACATTATTTTTGCCTCAGAATCTGACAACTGAGGCTGAACTGGAACATGATATCTAGCTGCTGACTGGGATTAAAGGTTCTGATGCTGACTGGGATTAAAGGTTCTGGATACTGACTGGGATTAAAGGTTCTGGATACTGACTGGGATTAAAGGTTCTGGATACTGACTGGGATTAAAGGTTCTGATGCTGACTGGGATTAAAGGTTCTGGATACTGACTGGGATTAAAGGTTCTGATGCTGACTGGGATTAAAGGTTCTGGATACTGACTGGGATTAAAGGTTCTTATGCTGACTGGGATTAAAGGTTCTTATGCTGACTGGGATTAAAGGTTCTGATGCTGAGTGAGATTAAACGTTCTGGATACTGACTGGGATTATATGTTCTGGACACTAACTCGGATGAAAGGTTCTGGATGCTGACTGGGATTAAAGGTTCTGATACTGACTGGGATTAAAGGTTCTGATACTGACTGGGATTAAAGGTTCTGACACTGACTGGGATTAAAGGTTCTGACACTGACTGGGATTAAAGGTTCTGATGCTGACTGGGATTAAAGGTTCTTGACTGGGATTAAAGGTTCAGACTGGGATTGGAGGTTCTGGATGCTGACTGGAATTAAAGGTTCTGATGCTGACTGGAATTAAAGGTTCTGATGCTGACTGGGATTAAAGGTTCTGGATGCTGACTGGGATTAAAGGTTCTGATGCTGACTGGGATTAAAGGTTCTGGATGCTGACTGGGATTAAAGGTTCTGGATGCTGACTGGGATTAAAGGTTCTGATGCTGACTGGGATTAACGGTTCCGATGCTGACTGGGATTAAAGGTTCTGGATGCTGACTGGGATTAAAGGTTCTGATGCTGACTGGAATTAAAGGTTCTGGATGCTGACTGGGATTAAAGGTTCTGATGCTGACTGGGATTAAAGGTTCTGATGCTGACTGGGATTAAAGGTTCTGATGCTGACTGGGATTAAAGGTTCTGATGCTGACTGGAATTAAAGGTTCTGGATGCTGACTGGGATTAAAGGTTCTGATGCTGACTGGGATTAAAGGTTCTGATGCTGACTGGAATTAAAGGTTCTGGATGCTGACTGGGATTAAAGGTTCTGATGCTGACTGGGATTAAAGGTTCTGGATGCTGACTGGGATTAAAGGTTCTGGATGCTGACTGGGATTAAAGGTTCTGATGCTGACTGGAATTAAAGGTTCTGATGCTGACTGGGATTAAAGGTTCTGATGCTGACTGGGATTAAAGGTTATATGCTGACTGGGATTAAAGGTTCTGATGCTGAGTGAGATTAAAGGTTCTGGATACTGACTGGGATTAAAGGTTCTGGACACTAACTGGGATGAAAGGTTCTGGATGCTGACTGGGATTAAAGGTTCTGATACTGACTGGGATTAAAGGTTCTGATACTGACTGGGATTAAAGGTTCTGACACTGACTGGGATTAAAGGTTCTGACACTGACTGGGATTAAAGGTTCTGATGCTGACTGGGATTAAAGGTTCTTGACTGGGAATAAAGGTTCAGACTGGGATTGGAGGTTCTGGATGCTGACTGGAATTAAAGGTTCTAATGCTGACTGGAATTAAAGGTTCTGATGCTGACTGGGATTAAAGGTTCTGGATGCTGACTGGGATTAAAGGTTCTGATGCTGACTGGGATTAAAGGTTCTGGATGCTGACTGGGATTAAAGGTTCTGGATGCTGACTGGGATTAAAGGTTCTGATGCTGACTGGGATTAAAGGTTCCGATGCTGACTGGGATTAAAGGTTCTGGATGCTGACTGGGATTAAAGGTTCTGATGCTGACTGGAATTAAAGGTTCTGGATGCTGACTGGGATTAAAGGTTCTGATGCTGACTGGGATTAACGGTTCTGATGCTGACTGGGATTAAAGGTTCTGATGCTGACTGGGATTAAAGGTTCTGATGCTGACTGGAATTAAAGGTTCTGGATGCTGACTGGGATTAAAGGTTCTGATGCTGACTGGGATTAAAGGTTCTGATGCTGACTGGAATTAAAGGTTCTGGATGCTGACTGGGATTAAAGGTTCTGATGCTGACTGGGATTAAAGGTTCTGGATGCTGACTGGGATTAAAGGTTCTGGATGCTGACTGGGATTAAAGGTTCTGATGCTGACTGGAATTAAAGGTTCTGGATGCTGACTGGGATTAAAGGTTCTGATGCTGACTGGGATTAAAGGTTCTGGATGCTGACTGGAATTAAAGGTTCTGGATGCTGACTGGGATTAAAGGTTCTGATGCAGACTGGGATTAAAGGTTCTGGATGCTGACTGGGATTAAAGGTTCTGACACTGACTGGGATTAAAGGTTCAGACTTTGGATTGGAGGTTGGAACATGTGAGAGAGAACATTACGCTGTTGGGCTGGTCGGGTTTTATGAGGTGGGAGGGGGATAGGAAATTCTCCGTACATGTTTGTTTATGATTACTAAAAATGTAATAAAACATTCTGAGAAAAAACAAAGTTGGAAATCTCAGTAATTATTACTGCCATTAGAATTCTATCTTTGTCAACTTTTACAGTCGTACAGATTACAGTTGATAACAGGTTCTCAGGAACTGTATGCGAGAGCACTCTGAGGGAAATCCTGATGAAACATTACACTCTCATGTTGCATAATAAGCCACATCCTTCTAGGTCTTTGCTGCAGTTACTCCACAGTTACAAAACCCAACCACACACTAACACGATACCCTTTATGTGGTGATTAATGCACAGACAGAGCCAGGCAGAACTGAGAGGAGGTACTCCCTCACGGCAGGGACAGATAACAGCAGTGCATGCAGGAGTTCCCTGGTCAAGCAAACCCTCTCCCTCTCACAGACAAACTTTCCTACAACTTTCTGAAGTCCTGACCGATTTCCACCCTGATAGTGTTGACTGCTTTACAATATGCACTAAATTGTAATAGTTTCCCATACAGTAGGGGCCAGTGTGTGTGCGTGTTATCATTGTGTTGGGTGGCTCTGGGTGTTGCCTTTAAGCCCCTCTGAGGCTATTTATACAGCCTGTCATTCCCATTCCCAGGCCCTGAGCTCAGGCTGCTTATTAGTTGTTGTGAACCTGGAGGTCAGAGGCTGCACCTTCTTTTTTCCCTAATTCCATTAAGTAGAAATCCATAATTCCATCATGTCAGTTTCATGCAGTTGGTTTACAGTAGTTTAGGAATGTTTGATATTGGCATTTTGTTTTTTACCGATATACCATTTACCAATACTTTTCAACTCCAATATCCACTATCAACCGATACCGATCTATGCAGACCAGAGATGGGGACTCGAGTCTGGGAATCGGACACGAGTCGCACTTAAGTCGCATTCCCAGAGACTTCAGACTTGACTGGACTCGCGGTTTGAGACTCGTGAACGTTGTGAAAATGTGAAAATGTTTTTTCCCTCATGACCTCTGTGTGATCTCCTGTCTGTGTGACTGCTGTCATTCCCGCAGACTACACTGACGTAGCGTCACACTGACGCAGCGTCACACTGACGTAGCGTCACACTGACGCAGCGTCACACAGACGAACCGTCACACAGACGTAACGTCACACAGACGTAACGTCACACTGACGTAGCGTCACACAGACGTAGCGTCACACTGACATAACGTCACACTGACGTAACGTCGCACTGACGTAGCGTCACACTGACGTAACGTCACACTGACGTAGCGTCACACTGACGTAGCGTCACACTGACGTAGCGTCACACTGACGTAGCGTCACACTGACGTAGCGTCACACTGACGTAGCGTCACACTGACGTAGCGTCACACTGACGTAGCGTCACACTGAAGTAGCGTCACACTGACGTAGCGTCACACTGACGTAGCGTCACACAGACGCGTCCACACGTGCACTCAGTCAAAACGAGGGGAGCACCAGTGAACAGCGTGATGCTGCTCATCAGCGCATCGCTGTAACTTTGGGTATTAAAAACTTGATAAAAGTGACAAATATGTGAACATCAAGTTGCAACATCTGTGGACGCTGGATTCCCCACATCCACCTTCATCCACCTTAAACACACCTGGACAGGTGAGTCACTGTGGAAGCTTCATGCTAGCAGCTAGCCTGTTAAAGTTGGATGAGCACCGTAGCTGCGTTAGCTCGTTACAACCGTTGTACTAAAGTCACGTTAACGTCATCAGATTGGCTATACTGAAAATATGCAGAAGAAGAATGAGAAGTTTACTGAACACCATTTCCATTAACTGTGGCGTTGCCATGACAACGTTAAACTGGGACCAGACTGGAATCAGACCGTGCTGTAAACATAGCAGGTTTACTGGCAACCAGCTGTTGCTGGTTCAGGAGGATCAGAAATATTTATAGAAACTGGATCTAAACGAGTCCTGAAGTAAGGGATAATGTATGGAAAGCATTATGGGGAAATACTGAGGGACAGGGCGAATGCAGACGTCAGTATTTCCCCATAATGACCTGCGTACATAATCCCGCTTATTACACGGCTACTTGCAAAAAATAAATTAAAGTCTTCTATTTTTGTGAGGGTCAAATAATTTACTGATGTTTTGCGCTCAGATTAAAATATTTCCCTGCAGTCGAGGCCAGGTCAGGGAACTGTTGCTAGCCGTTGTTATGAGTGCGGTGGCTGGAATTGTGCTAGCACCTTTGGCTAGCACCGCTATTCCTGTATGTTAACCTGGACATTTCCTTCTCTGCTGCTCTATGTTTTACCTAAAAAGAGTCCCCACAGTCGGGGCACCTGTTGCTTAGCAACGTTTGTTAGTTGAGTCACGGCGGCTGGAATTTGGCCTAGCACCGGCTATTCCTGTATGTTGAACTGGACATTTCCTTCTCTGCTGTTAGCTGTTTGCGTCTTACCGCTGGTTTTCTTTTTGTCTTTTTCGTTTTGGGGAGGGGGAATCCTGAAACTCAGCTTGGACCCAGTGCTCAAAATCTCCACACTCGCCAAAGACGTTCAAATTATCCATTTTTGGTCACGAGGTGTCGCTACGTGCTCACTTGCTGTAGTGACCAGACTACTTACGACTCGGAGGGAGATTAAGATCACCGCAAGACCACAGGTAGGGAGGCATATTCTTTTTATTATTGATAATAACTAAGAGATGATTATATAATTTTTTCTGTTATGTGAATAAATATAAATAACAAATTCTAAAATCATTAAAACCCATTCCCCCACCCTCCCATCTTCCAAAATTATTTTTTCTATATTTTTCCTTAATAATTGATTCTTTTTTTTATCTTTTTCATCTTAATTCAGATTTTTTTTCTTCTTTTTTTTTTTTTTTCTTTTTCATTCTTCGTTAATTTATAAATTTATTTTTTAAATTATCTTTTGTTTTTTTGGTCGTTTTTCATTTTTTCTTCTCCATTTTTTTACCCAGCAATTTCTACTCTTTTTATTTTTTTTTTTTTTAATATATTTTTTTTAATTTTTATTTTTTTTTTTGTAAAGATTATTTTAAAATATTTCTTTTTTTTTTTTTTTTATATTTTTTAAAAATCAATTTATAAATGTTAAAAAAATATAAATTTTATTTTTTTATTTTTAATATTTTATAATTTGAATGTTTTTTTTTTTTTAATTATATTTTTTATATGATATATTCTCTATAAAAGATTGAAAGAAAAAAAAAAAAAAAAAAAAAAAAATCATAAAAAAAGACAAAAAATCTGTTGCCATTAACAGCGGTAATTAAATTGTTTACAGCACGTTGGGAAAACCCATTCAAGTCAACGGAGCGTTCAACAGCATCTAAAGAGCCGTACAATAATCTAAACTAATGAACATATTGAGGCTTTTTCAGTTTAAAATCAATAATATTTTCTGCACTCAGCTCACACAGTTAGATTAAAGATTTCAGCTCTAGTGCAGGATCACCTGCTGTGGACACTGTCCTGCAGGTTTGGACATGTGGACACTGTCCTGCAGGTTTGGACATTTTAAAGTGTTGCAACACACCTGAGTCAAATTATTACTGACTCATTATTATTGTGCAGAATTAGACTACAAGCTGTCATGTGTGTTACAGCAGAAGACATTTATAACCTGCAGGACAGCTGCAGCAGGTGCAGGACATTCAGACAAGAAACAAATGTTCTGAACTGCAGGATTCGTTCTGAAAACTTCTCTGTTGGTCCAGATGGATTTTTGTCCACGTTAGAAACTCTCAGATCAGTTAGAGCAGATTTCCTACAGAGTCTGAATAAATGTCCATGTTGATCTGCAGGTTTTCTTCATTCGGTCCAGCAAAGACATCGTCCAGAGGAGAGGGACAGAGTATTTGTCATGGAAAGCTTAAGATCAGAGCGGTGACAGGCTGCTGGGAGGTAAAGGGGGAGTACACGTTTTAATTCCTAGGACATTATAATGAGTCCTTTAAGCAGACCAGACCACAGATTCCTCATTACTGTACAACTTAAATGACTTGAGACTCTAGGTCAAAGACTTATCACCATCTCTGATGCACACAGCTGTGAGGTTTTATTTCTCATAATTTGACTTTTTCAGCGAGAGAAGTGGTGGAAGAGTTAGATGTATACTGTATTTTCTGGACAATAACTCACACTTTTTCATAGTTTGGCCGGTCAGGATTACTTTCCGTGATGCGGCCTCCGATGCAGACTCAGATTATATGCAGTAGAACATCTTCTTTGAAAGTACCAAAAAAGCTGAAGTTCTAAGGCAAGCGATATCTGGCAAAGAGCTTATATAGGCTACACATCCCTCAAAAGAGGGAAGCTGAGGAGAAACTGGTGGATTTTCTATTGTTTCTAGCTGGTAAACACTTAGTTTGACACTTTAAAGGGAAACTCAGGAACTTTTTTACCTCAATAAATGCTTTTCGGAATCCCCGTGGGGCTAAACAAAGTGTTTACGGAGCGATTCAATGTCCCCCCCCCCCCCCCCCCCCCTCCCCCCGCCGGGGCCTCTGGCCTGCGAGCAGCTCTATGCAACTTTGCCTGCGCCGACCCGAGCAGAACTTGCGACAACAGAAACCGCTGTACGGTACTCAGGTCCCCTATCTACCGAGCTGCTTCCAGCTCTGATTTGAACCAGACTACCAGCGCTAATTCGAAGAAAACATTTCTTTATCTTCACACCACCTAAACACGGCTCCTGGCTCTCATAACCAACTCTTTGCTGGACCAGAGTGATTCACGTAGCTGCGCTGCCTGGGCGCCGGGTGAAGCATCACTGCTTCAGGCTCAATAATCACTTGTCACGTCCGCAAAAAGTTCATATTCTTACCTGCTACTCGCCAACACCAGAGAAAAATATAATCCACGGCATATTTACCCGCAAATCGCGGGTAAAACGTCCCGTTTCAGAAGAGACAGGTCTTTGCTTTGAGCAGAGGGAGACGAGGTGCTGCTACCAACGCAGCAAAGTAGCATCAACAAGCTAGTAAAAGCTTAGAAATATATCCAGGGATCAAAATAGAGGAAAGACAGGTAGAGAAGCCGTCTGTGTGCTGTGGGGGTGCAGGGGGGGTTGAACTTTATGACAGTGAAAAAACGCCACTAGGGGGAGCCCCGAGCTGAAGTTACTGAGTTCTGCTTTAAATCCACAAACATATCCAAATATTACACTCGTAGCTCTGCTGCTTATTCCCTCCCATCTTGTGCTCACTTCTGGGACAGGAAAGGTCCAAAGGGTACGACACCATCAGCCTTCGTTTCAGGCCAAATGCAGCGCACATTTGTAGCGTGGATTTGGAGGAGCCTTCAGACGCTTCTGAAACAAAACAGCACTTTGTGCACCGCAGTGACGTATGCAGCAGACAAATCCGCACTTTGAAGTGCGTTGACTTTCAAATGAGACACAACTATTGACTGACATGAACTTAGGAGTAAACATTACCATCTAACGCCACCAGAGGGCGCTCTAGGCTCACGACATCTACGCATATTCTGCTCCAAGAACAAAGATCCCAAAACAGCCTTATCTCAGTGAGAAGAGTTCATTTCGGAATATCTGTCTGTACTGTCTGTGTGGTGGAACAAATCCTTAAAAAACATGTTCATCCTGACTAAGAAGTCATGATGTTTGTGATCATTTGAAGGCACCATGACATCAAATGTCCCTTTTTGGGGTTTGGGGGGTCTAATATGATCTGTTGTGCACTGATGAGTCCATGTGAATGTCAGAGTGAGAATCAAAGTTCCTGTTTATGGTCTGTCAGCTTTGTTTCTGTTCAGAAACAGTTGAATCAGACAGCAGATTATCATTCTACGTAATTTCATCATGCTACGTAGTTCTATCATTCTATGTAGTTCTATCATTCTACGTAGTTCTATCATTCTACGTAGTTCCATCATTCTACGCAGTTCCATCATTCTATGTAGTTCTATCATTCTACGTAGTTCCATCATTCTACGTAGTTCCATCATTCTACGTAATTCCATCATTCTACGTAGTTCTATCATTCTACATAGTTCTGTCATTCTACGTAGTTCTATCATTCTATTAATTCATTTGCTCCAATAAGAGCACACTATCAAGCAAACAGCCCCCCTCCTCCTCCCTCCTAATGGTCTATGCACCCTCCGCTTTGCTCCCCCTTTTCTGATTCAACTGCGTCAGTGGAGCTAGTAGTAACTTCTGTGCAGTCAGGTCTGGGTTTTCAAACAAATGGATGTAAAAAAAAAACGTCTGCAGCAACACTGAGGGAGGGGGCCACAACCTTGTCATTACCTGTAAGTTTATTTATTTTCTAAATGCTGTCTTGGTAAATGTAGCTCACTGTCTGAAGTGCACATGATGCTAACTGATAGCCTTTAGCAAACTCAGCATGCACCTGCACACACGCAGCGTTTGGCCGCCTCCTCCTCCCTCCTCTGCCTCCAACAGCCAAACCTGAGCGATCATATCCACTCTTCTTCTTTCTCCTCTCCCCCTTCCCTCTCTTTTTTTTTAATATACCCGATTGTCCGTTTGCATTCAAATCAAATCAAATCAAATTTGATTTATATAGCACTTTTCATGCATAGCAGCTTTACAAAGTGCTTCACGTAATAAAAACAACACATTACATCAGCAGTCCCCCAAGTTTATCTAAAACAGCATCCCCCCCCCCCCCCCCCCCAACAGCTGTATTATTTTCATGTTGCCAGGCAGCCCTGCTCACTGCTGCACACCGTTGGTGGTGATGTCACAAGTTTGTGTTGTCCCAATCCGACTAGTAGGCGGAGTCCGTGCTTGTAAACTCCACAAGTGCAGACTTCCAGTACGTACCCACAAGTCTGTACTCACAAGTACACAAGTATGTGTTACACACACTAGGAATTGAGAAATGGCCAATGTATAGCCAAATAAGGTGTAGCCAATCAAAATTAAGTCAAAGTGGTCTCCGGGTAAAGCTGCATATCATTACCGCACCCAACTCTTTTCCTGAGGTCTAGCTGCCAAAACAACCCCCTGCTGTAAAAATGGTGTTTTTTTCTCTGGAGATTTGACATCTGCAGTAATGCAAACAACATGAACTAGTTTTTGCTGCCATGTCATCACTCCTTTTAAAGGTGTTAACAACAATATGCAACATTGTCTAAGTTTTTATGCATGAGTTTTCGTTGTGTCATTAAAAAAGTAAAAACCAATACTGATAATTTCTGATATTACAATTTCATACAAATATTAGCTAATAATAATAATAGGCTGATTAGATCAGTTATCTCTTTTATTAGTCAGTAAGCACATTTTCCAAATGATCAATTACAATGTGAAATCCAGTACTGTGGTCCCCAGCCAGGAAAACAGAAACCAAACTTGGGGCCATACTTCTTCACTAGACAACATAACAATGCCCCCCTCTACTTATTTATTTAGTTATTACAACCTTAATTACTTGTCTCTTGTCAAATTTGAGGTCCAGAGGAAAAGAAGTATGAAAGGACCATTACTTAGCTGCACTGTAAAAAAAAAAAAAAAAAAAAAAAAGCAAAAAAAACGGTAATATTCTGGCAGCTGGGGCGCCAGAAAATTTCAGAGAAAAACTTTCTCATAAAAATACAGTAATTTTCCATGATAAAAATACAGTTTATAACTTTGCTTTTACATGAAATCTTTATTTTTTTGGGCATTTCAATGTTTATTGAAGGACGTTAAGATGTATAATAACAAGAAAGTCACCTAAATGTACGGTAAAAACTGTTAATATTACTGTTGCCAACTCTTCAGGGAGAGAAGTCACTATTGGCTGGTCCAAAATCTGCCACTGCTGTATTTATATTTGTTTTTAGTGCAAATCTACAGGTAGAGTTTGCTAGTGATGTGCCCGATGAACCCGAGACTCCGAAGCGCGTATCGAGTCAAAGGGGGCGTTCCAAATGAAGCTTCGTATCGGAGCTCGTGTCGGCAGCATAGGAATCACGTGAGAGCAAAACGAAGCCTTGGTTTGTGCAGATGACGTAACGTGTCGGTCTGTGTTTCACATCTGCACATGAAACATTCAGTGGTCGCGAGGCAGAAGTTGGCAGATATTTATATAAGCTGAAAGAAGAGAAAAGAGAAAGATCCTCTGACATACGGCCACAGAAATCAGCAGTATGATCAGCTTTCCACTGATTTCTGTTCCCCTGCATCACCTGCCCATGACGGGGATTATTTGAAGATGATCTGTACTGATAGAAGTTGCCAACCTGAACACTGAAGAAGCTCCTCTTCCTCAATAACCAGATTTCAGATCCGTGTCTCCTCTGTGGAGTTCCATAAGCACTGAACTCAACACATTAGTACTTATCACGATCACAACAGTGAATGTATGAAACCATAGTTATGTGACGTGCCAGAGTGCCATCATTTTTAGTAAAATAGATCCTGTCCTGACTAATATGTTACTATGGTACAGTGGTTAGCATACTTGCCTTTTACTTGGGAGTCTGTGGTTCAAATCCCGCCCGTGATTTTTTCTTTTCTTGCAACGTTTTATTTTCAAACCATACCTACAATTAGTCAAATACTTAAAGGCACGATTAATGCACATAGTATGTGATGGATGCTGATAATTTATGAGATAAATCCTTTATTTCCTGGTCATGGGAACAACTGAGATGGTTTGAGTGCAGAGTTGTTTGAGCTGTTTGCTCGGGGCAAACACGATTTTCAGATGCTTGTGTGTTTTAAGACGCACAAAGTTAGGCACGTCAGCTAACGCTAGCCTGCTAATGCTAGCCTGCTAATGCTAGCCTGCTAACGCTAGCTGTGTAGTCTGCATCATTGAAGTTCTGGCTACAAACAAATGTGCTACGTTGTTTTATTATAAAGTTCGGCCCTTCACTCCGGCGAATCGCTTTGATCCACTTCTTCCTTAGTATCACTTCAGTCGAGAATCCATGAAAATTTAATGTTATTTAATGTTAATGTTTATGTTACGGCCCAGGGCCTGTTGGCCTGCAGGGCCTGTATGCAAATGTGGCTGTGCCATTGCTTGCAGGTGATTGGCCGACTCATCCTGCTCCTGCTGCACCGCCCTCCTGATAGTGCTCCTCTAGGATTGGTCGCCTGCTGCTCCGTCTCCCCTGTGATTGGCCACCTTTGATGACTCAGCCCTATTTGAAGACCTGGAGACCATCGTTCTGGGCAGCTGTGTCAGATTGGTGCACAGTTTGCCATTTTGGGACTGGATGGTGGTGATTCTAATACTGGTTGTGTTTGATAGTTTTTGTGCTTTGCTGTAGATTTACAGAGCCTTTGTCAGTGATTTATCTTTGGTTTGCTGTAGATTTACAGAACCTTTTGAACTCTGTGTTGCCAGTGTTGGCTTTAGTTCCTGTCACAGGGAAATCTTTGTGTTGTATCCCTGTTTTTGTTTGTTGTCACCTTGGCCAGGTGACATGTCCTGATTCAGAGACTGATTTGTAAATAAATCATTGTAATTTTACTTGGTTGTCTCTGCCAGTTTGTGTTGCCACTCCCTTTTTCCCCTGGGCCTAGTTGGGGGTTGTAACAGTAGGGTTGGTGTTTATTCAGTTTATGAAGTGGAACAGAGCAGGGACGTTGAACTGGACCGGAAGAGAACCGGCTAGGTGTTTCAAGTTCCGGAAACCGGAACACGGAAGCGTGATAATCCCCTATACAGTCATCACAATACAGGAGCAGTGATATGATATACTGCGATATGTCGCGATATATTGCTGTGTTGTGTTTACAGCATAGTACTCAAAGCTATGTGTAGAGATGGTGCGTCTGTGTGATTCATTCAGTTTAATATCATTTGGAGTTACATTTCACCTCATCACAGTAATGGGGTTTCATAGTCTCACTTAAACATTAGGAATACTACCATATATCAGATACTAGCAGGGATTAGCCAACATGTGGCTAATTATGTTTCTGACAACTTGTTAACTTCACCAACAACTTAAAACCAGACATATTATCAGCAGCATCAAAGCAAGTCAGTCTGTAGCAGCAGCAGCTGCACCGTAGTCCCATGACCCTGAAAGGAATGCTGGGAAATTAAGTTCTTCCAGGATAACAGGGACTTTTATACATGCTGGACCAACGCTGATGGAACAAGATCTCAGAGAACTTGCGAAAAATGAGATCTTGCCAGATTTTATTAAAAACATTGATACAGTGGGGTTTTTTATGTATCGATATGACATTGCAACGCAGGTAATGTCCCATTGCAGGAGACACGGGACTCTGCTTTGAGCAGAGGGAGACGAGCTGCTGCTACCAACGCAGCAAAGTAGCATCAACAAGCTAGTAAAAGCTTAGAAATATATCCAGGGATCAGAATAGAGGAAAGATGGTAGAGAAGCCGTCTGTGTGCTGTGGGGGTGTAGGGGGGTACGAACTTTCTGACAGTGAAAGGACGCCACTAGGGGGAGCCCCGAGCTGAAGTTACTGAGTTCTGCTTTAATGTTCTCACCATTTTCTGTGATCTCATCGAGGTTCAGATCACAGATCACAGAAGCTGCATCATTCCACAGAGATCACCTTCACCTGGAAATGATTTGAAGCCAAGCCTGAACTTTTTTACTAGCCGCGCTATGTCCAGTCTTTATTTGCTCTCCATCAGTCACACATAAACTAATATTTACACATCTTAAAAGATCTCATAAGTGTTGTGTAGCATCTTCTAAAATAAACCAGGGTCCACGCCGTTTAATCTGCTACTTTCTCGTTGCTTTTTATTGAACCATTGAAACCGGCAACACGCTTTGCACACGACACTGTCTGTAGTTCTTCTTCTGCTCAGGTAGTACACAGTAACTTAAACAACTGTCTGATGTAGCCCGCCCTCTGCTGGACTCTTAAAGTTGTACTTCCATGGTGATGTCATTAATATTTCTGTGTTCTCCATTATTATTGAATGCATTCTGCATCGTTTCTGTTTAAAAAACCTTCTGGTATCTTTGTATCCAGCTGTATTTGTATACTAGAAGAGAGGCTTGTGGTCCAACGGCAGCTTTTCCGGGTCCTTCTCATGAATTTCTGTCTGATTGGCTGCCTCCCATGAGTGTATGAAGGAAGCTCCGCCCTCCGCTCTTATTTCGTTACAGACAGGAAATAGAGCCGACAAACAAGTTTGTTCCGTCATGCTAACAAACAGTTAGCTAATTAGCTTCTCAACTCCGAAGCTACAGTCGTGCCGTCTTTACTTCTAGTGTGTAGTGGAGGGTTACCTGCCTTCCAATGGACAGATAGAAACCCCACGTGGGATACGCTATTTGAAATGTGACGTAGAAGTGCAAGGCTGTTCCCGATTCGCTCTTTTCTTCGTATTGTTTCTCTGATGAGAAAGCACAGCCGACTGGGGGGAACGCAACGCTAGCAAGTCAGCATGTGTAAGTAAACAAGGGGAAACCCTCCGATTTCAGAAGGAGCAAGTTAAACGGGTTTTCAGTGGAAGGAGGCCTTTAAGGTTCTGAAATATAACATTGCCAGCCTGATAATAATAGCTAAGAATTTATAAGGGTAACCACACACATACATAAACAATACCTTTTTATACATCGGGATATCTGCGATACCACATCTCCTCCCCCTTAAGCTAACAGTATGTATTAATTTCACTTAACAAAGAAAAAATAATAACCACATGTATTCCAACCTAACTGAGAAGGTACGTCCTTCCCGTGAGATCCAGAGCGCATTGTTGCTCTATTCCTCGGAGGATCTCACTCTATCTAACAAAGTCCTTGAGGTGCACAGGTGAATGTCTCTCTCTTTGGGAACGTCGCACCTCTGGTGTCCTTGGTGTCTCTGGAGAAGGTGAAGAGTGTGTAACAGACTGCGGCTTTGCCGACTCCTCTGATGTAGGTGGAGATGTGTCCATCCTGGGAGGCCCACAGTTCACTGAACCCACTCCCAGGTCCGGCAGCAGCTCCAGCTCTGTGTCAGGTCCACTGGGAACAGTGTCTGTCAACCGGGCTCTAACCTGATCCACATGTCGCTTCATTGTTTGACCACTACCGATGGCGACTGTATACGACACAGGACCTGATGAGTCCACAACTACAGCAGGTATCCATTTGGGGCCATAGGAGTAGTTTCTAATAAAGACACTATCCCCTGACACAAAACTTCTCAATCTTTGTTTGGTGTCATGATTCTCCTTCTGTTTCAGCTGTTTGTGCTGGACTTTTGTTTTCACATCAGGCATAAGCAGGTCAAATGCTGATCTAAGTCTCCGTGACATCATCAGTTCCGCTGGTGACAAGCCTGTTGTTGCATGTGGGGTGATTCTATAGCTGAACAGAAATCTTGACAGTCTGGTTTGCAGTGTGTCCCCTTTCATTTTCTTCATCCCCTCCTTAAAGGTCTGCACTGCCCTCTCTGCTAAGCCGTTGGAGGACGGATGGAAGGGTGCTGATCTGACATGATCAATGCCGTTTTGTTTCATAAATGCTTCAAATTCAGCACTGGTGAAACATGTTCCATTGTCTGACACCAACATCTTCGGTAAACCAAACACACTGAAACTCTGGCGCAGTTTCTCGGTGGTGATTTGTGAAGTAGCTGATTTTACTGGGTAAATGTCCATCCATCTAGAATGAGCATCCACGATGATCAGAAACATCTCACCAAGGAAAGGCCCTGCATAGTCCACATGGATCCTGGACCATGGTGACTCCGGCCATTCCCAGGGGTGTAATGGTGCAGCTGGTGGTGACTTTTGGTATTTTTGACATTCCTCACATGACTGCACTTCTTTTTCGATGTTATCATCCATGCCTGGCCACCATACATATGACCTTGCCAGGCCCTTCATCTTTGACATGCCTGTGTGAGCTTGGTGCAGCAGCTTCAGTACCTTGTCTCTGCCTCTGGTGGGAATGACTACTCTGGCTCCCCAGAGCACACAACCATCCCTCACCCCAAGGTCCATTTTCCTTTGCTGATATGGCTTGAAACAGGCCTCAGTTTGTGCAGGCCACCCTTTCAGGATGTACTCATGGACCTGTGATAAGATGACATCTTTAGCTGTCCATCGTTTGATTTGTGAAGTGTCCATGAGAGTGTCGTCCAGGACATCCATCATCAGAACTTGTTCTGTGGTTTCTTTGTCTGAAGTTGCTTCTGGCATAGGCAATCTGCTGAGTGCATCTGCGTTTGCATGATGTTTGCCTGGCTTGTATATAATGTTGTACTCATAAGCACTTAACATCACAGCCCATCTCTGTACTCTGGGTGAGCCCATCTGAGGTATCGGCTTTTTCATGTTGAAAAGAGAAATCAGGGGCTTATGGTCAGTATAAATAGTGAAAACTCTGCCATACAAGTACTTGTGAAATTTCTTGAGGCCAAATATCACTGCCAAAGCTTCTTTGTCCAGCTGAGAATATCTCTTTTCAGCTGGTGTGAGTGTGCGTGACATGAACCCCAGCGGTTTCTCGCTGCCATCCTCCATTTTATGTGACAGCACGGCTCCCACGCCGTATGGCGAGGCATCGCGTGAAAGAAGCAATTCTCTGTCAGCTGAATAGTGCATTAACACCTCAGCAGAGTTTAGCAGCATCTTTGACTTTTGAAACGCCTCCTCTTCTCTTTTGTGCCACACCCATTTTGTGTTCTGTCTCAAAAGTTCATGTAGGGGGGCCAGGAGGGTTGCCAGGTTTGGAAGGAACTTGTTGTAATAGTTCAACAAGCCTAGGTATGCTCTGAGTTCTGTGACATTAGTGGGAGCAGGGGCCTCCATGATGGCTTTAACTTTCTTCTCCACTGGACCTCTTTCCCAAGTACTCCACTTCTTGTTGCATGAATACACATTTGTTTCGTTTCAGTCGCAGACCAGCCTCCCCCAGCCGACTTAGCACCTCAGCTAAGTTTTTCAGGTGGTCTGCTTCATCCACCCCGCTCACCAAAATATCATCTAAGTACACCACCACCAGAGGTATCCCTTTCAGAAGGCTTTCCATCGTCCTCTGAAATATGGCAGGAGCAGATGCTACTCCAAAAGGCAGTCTGTTGTAGGTGAATAACCCCCGGTGTGTGTTCACAGTCACAAACTTCTTGGATTCTTCATCCAGAAGTATTTGTTGGTACGCGTGACTCATATCTAATTTGGAAAATTGTTTTCCTCCTGCCAGCGCTGTGAATAGGTCCTCTACCCTAGGTATTGGATACTGCTCCAGAGAAGCCACTGTGTTTACAGTGAGTTTGTAGTCTCCGCAGAGTCTCACCGTTCCTTCAGGCTTTAGAATGGGCACAACAGGCACCGCCCATTCTGCATATTTCACTGGCGAGATGATGTTTTCCCTCAGCAAACGGTCGATTTCTTCATCTACTTTCACCCGCATGGCAAAAGGGACCGAACGTGGGCGAAAGAAGCGAGGGGTTGCATCGTGTTTTACACGTATGGTAGCTTTGGTGCCTTTCAGGGTGCCAAGCTCCTCTTTGAACACATCCTCATGCTTGTTTAACACTTGCTGTAAAGTGTTTTCTGTTGTCTTCACCCAATTTGCTTTTACTTTCTGCCTGTGTTTTATTTCTCCCCAGTCCAGATGTATATCCTCAAGCCAGCCTTGGCCTAGCAAGCTGGGCCCGCCCCCTTTGACCACAACAAGGGACAATTTCTTTGTCTGTTGCTGATAACGTACTCTGACAAGCGCAGTACCAATCACCTGGACGGGGTCCCCTGTATAAGTTTCCAGTTTAATGTTGATGTGCTTTATGTTAGGGGGTTTGGTGTTGCTCCATGTTTCTTTAAAGGTCTCTTCACTCATGACTGTGAGGCAGCATCCTGTGTCAACCTCAAAAGTTACATCTTTGTTATTGAGTTTCATGTCCACTGTATAGGGGTCTACCTTTCGTGGGTGCCCTGCACTCCCTTGCCCTAATTTATGCAGTTGGACTGACTGCTCTCGTTTACTCTTGACACAGTTTAGTGTGAAGGGATCCTGTTCCGAGCTATCACTTTTATTTCCATCTTCTGACTCAAAAACCTTATGAGAATGGTAGTGTGAGCCCCGTTTGTTGTCTTTCTTTTCGTTAGTCGGTTCGGTTCTTTTCTGGTTCCATTTAGCTTTTCCTCTGCAAGCTCTTGCTATGTGTCCCACTTTTCCACATGCATGACATTTCTCTTGCTTGTACTTACAGTTTGCGGCGGTGTGCTTAGTCCCTTTACATCGGCAGCATTCTCTGCTGTCTCCTTTGAATGTGTGAGTCTCCTGCGGCCCATGGCTAACGCTAAAACATTTAGCCGATGCACCGGTCTGCAGGTCTTGTGCATTTTTACTTGCCGTCTCATGTGATACGGCGATTGACAGGGCCTTCTCGAACGTAAGGTCTGCTTCGGACAGGAGACGCCTCTGGATTCGGTCGTCATTAATCCCACAAACGATCCAGTCTCTTAACATTTGTTGTAGAGCGTTGCCATAGTTACAGTCTTGCGCTAAGCGGCGCAGCTCCGCCACATATTCCATAACTGTTTCGTTCGGCTTGCGATTACGAGAGTCAAATTTGAATCTTTGCACGATTTCACTGGGCTTCGAATCGAAGTGATTTTTCATCAGGAGTACAAGCTCTTGGAAGGTTTTATCTTTCGGCTTGTCTGGGCTGAGAAGGTTGCGCATCAGGCTGTAAGTTGATGCTCCTACCACGCTTATAAGTATAGCTTTTTGCCTGTCTACATCGTCTATTTCATTGGCCGCAAAAAACTGCTCAAGTATTTCCGTATACTCATCCCAGGTCTGATTCTTCGGATCAAACGCTGCCAGCGTGCCAATTGTAGCCATGCTTCTTCTCTTCTTATTAGCCGGAGGCTAACTGCAGTCACTTGTTAGCTCCCTGTTAGCTGCCCGACTCCGTCGACTCCTGTCCTTTCTTATCCGTGTGACGGCCGTCCTCCCCCTTAGTAGTCCTCGTCGCCAAAAAGATGTAGCATCTTCTAAAATAAACCAGGGTCCACGCCGTTTAATCTGCTATTTTCTCGTTGCTTTTTATTGAACCGTTGCAACCGGCAACACGCTTTGCACACGACACTGTCTGTAGTTCTTCTTCTGCTCAGGTAGTACACAGTAACTTAAACAACTGTCTGATGTAGCCCGCCCTCTGCTGGACTCTTAAGGTTCTGAAATATAACATTGCCAGCCTGATAATAATAGCTAAGAATTTATAAGGGTAACCATACACATACGTAAACAATACCTTTTTATACATCGGGATATCTGCGATACCACATGTTGCCTTTACAATTGACTTCAACAGGGTTCAAATAGTAGCGGCTGAGAGATACTCATTAAATTACAGGGATGGCACTTTAAAGCAAAGGTGGCTCATGGATTAAAGTGCAGATGACACGTTTTTGACATTTTTTTGCCATGTTTTATCGACCAAAACGTCCTTCATGATGATCTATGTAACATAAACAAGCGCAGCTGCATAGATGAGTTATTAGAAAACATGGCTGCTTTTCTGACCAGACGGTGGCGCTGTGAGCCGAAACCGGATATGACGTCTGCGAGAGTACTCTTCTTCGCTGCTCATTTTACATTGAAGTGGCTTCATTGCGGTTTTTAAGTTCCTTTTCTAGTTTCACAGAAAAACAGTAACGACTCAGCCTTCAAATTGTGTTGACAGTTAATGGTTAAAAGCTCGTAAGTGCAGCGTTAGTTTATTTAGGTTTCTACAGATTCTGATTTTATTTTGAAGAGGACAAGGAAAAGCAGATCGGAGTCGTACTCACCGGTAAACAGGCAGCAACCGGACCTCTCTGATCGTCTAGAGCATCTGTTTACTGAAAGTTCAGGGACCAGCGTGTTGAGACTTCTTACACAATGAAACTGCGACCATCTCCTCGGAAATCTTCTTTTCATCCATCGTTGCTTCATCACATCGGTCATACAGCTCCTGCTATCGGCAGACACCTGCGGCTCGGTTATATGAGGACGTCTCTGGTCATCATCAGATCTCCTCCAGCTGCTTCCAAAGCTGCATCCTTTCCTCAATCTTCATCCTTATAAACGGGAACTATTTAAACTCCACTGGAACCATGTAAGTTGTTTTCTTCTCATTTTTTAAAGGCTAATTATTTACCGCGGCTAGCTTGCGGCTGCTGTTAGCTGCGAGCTAACACATTGACGAGTGCCTCGTTTCTGTCACGCCTGGCTCTAGTGTATGTCAAACTCTTATTTGGGTCTGTTGTCTGTTTTTGTTGTTCCGGGTCGCTCCTTACAGTTCTGGTTCCCTCGGTGTGGTCTTGCAGGCTTTTATCTGAACCAGTGGACCTGAGGCTGGAGACAGACTGTAGGCAGCTGCTGCAGTTCTACTCCGGTTCTAGCTTGTAAAATGTGATTTCCCCAAATTCCTCAGCATTATCACACTTTTCTGAACTGGCTGAGGATCCCAGCACACAAACCAGTTCCAATCTAGCTGTTCTGGAGCATCTTTCATGTTTTCCACGGCTTAGATTATACATGTAAGTCAATGGGTGGACCGCAACTCTGCAACGTCGCCAACGTCACAACATGGCGGCTCGTTTCACGACTGAGAAGCTATTAGCCTTTAGCTGAGCCTCCTAAACATCTGATATTTACGTAAATACATGTCTGATTAACTTCTAACTGTACAGAACTACTTATTTTGTCTTGCTGTGTTGTTGTATGGCAAAGTTACTTGAAGTTAAGGTTGTGTCATCAGCACTTTAAAGGGTTAAATGCGTCATCATCTCTCAGCCTATTTCATTGGTCTAAAGACCTCTGGAGTGATCTGTTATCAAAGGAAAGACTAATTAATCAAACTGCAATTTGAAACAGAGATGAGTGTTTCAATGAAAATCTTTTCTGTCTGTATTTTTGTATTTTCTGTTGATTGTCACCAGTCTGTGGATGTTGTGAGCCCACAGCCCCCCCCCCCCCCCCCCCCACAGGATCCAGATCACTAATGAGACCTGTAATAATGATGAACGTTTACACTGCCGGATGGTTTTATGTTGGATTCTTTTGGCATGTGGGTGATTCCTGTTGTCTTTTAGGTAACAGCTTGTGTCCCCCTGGGAAGGTTCAGGGAATGTCTTCAAGCCCCCCTTGACCTATGACCTTTGCAGTGTCAAGATTTAAAAATGATGCCAGTGTGTCCATGGCAACTAACAACCAATAGCAAGTGGTAATAAAGGAAGAGGAAGCAGGATAACTACCAGTAAAGCAGTCTCTGTACTGTAGAGACCAAACGCAGTACAGAGTATGAGTATGAAGTACGGAGCTCAATGTTTGAACATTTTGGGAAGGTTAATTATCTGAGCAGCCATATTTAACTTGTAACAAATGGAAAACAGAGGATGTTTTTCAAGGGAAAAAAGTCAAGTCAAAGTGGCCTCCCTGTTTGACCAAATAAGAGTGCCGACTCAGCAGTTTCCGTTGCAGTAAACAGGCTGACTAATCATTTTATTATCAACTTGGAATATTTGGTTTTGCAAAAATTCGTCTACATGTGTACAATAAACGTGTCGATAGAAGATGAGTGCAGATATGGAGCAATGCTTCGGCCTTTTCCTTGATGTCATAGATGGAGGTTCCCTCCTCTTGCTGCAGCTGCATGTTTAGTTGACCTCAGGGTATATGAAGACGACATCCCTCGCAGTGTGACACCAAGGATCTGTGAGGAGGAGGAAAAGAGGCAGACAGACCGCAGAGACAGCCCCTTTGCCAAAGTGGCCAATATTTCGGTTTTTCAGTACCAGTAGTCCAGCAAGGCCCGGGACCCCCTCAGGGATATGGACATATATATTTGGGCTGTCAAAAGATTAATCTTAAATTAATCCCATTGTAAAACGAGAGATTCATTTATTTTTTTGTACTGCTTTATGCAGAAAATACATTCACTTTTGATTTACATTGTAAAGGGTTATCTATCTATCTATCTATCTATCTATCTATCTATCTATCTATCTATCTATCTATCTATCTATCTATCTATCTATCTATCTATCTACTAAAAGTGGTACTGTATGTTAACTTTAGGCCTTTTGAGTTTTGGTCAGAGATATTTCCTATGTCTTCATCTATTTTCTTTCTTTTTTAAACTGTAGAACAGTTTAATAATTAGTGCCACAACTGGACGGAAGTAAAGCTCTGATTACAAAGGAGGCAGGAATGAAGTGATTACCTGATAAAAGCTGATATTTGTAGCTTTTCTGTCCTGTTTTTGTTAATATTGTTGGTAATAACTAACAGAGCGAGCGTGTGCAGTAATCCTGAGTCTGCAGGTTAACGGCGTGGATGACCATAAGAGGACAGGAGCTACGTTCTCCTGCCGTCTGAACTCTGCGGCTCCTGCAGTTGCCCGGCTACCTCTGGCGGGTGTAACGCAATCTGTGTGATTATGTTTGGTGAGGAGGCTCATATCTGCGTCTGGGTGAGAGCAGAACTCCTGCTAATAAAGCCGAGAGAGCCGTGTTTAGACAGTGGGAGAGTGATCTCTCTCTGGCACTGCTCCCCGTGATTTATAACCTCCTTAATGACTTTCCTCTCCAGCATGTATGTGTGTGTATGTGTGTGTGTCTCAGCTTATCACTGGCATTTATGTGATTGCGCTGAAGTACCTCCTTGAGTTTCACCTCTTTCCTTTGGCTGACACTTGCAGAAACACTTAAGAGACCGATTCCCGTTAAGCTCCACATCACATAAATCAGACGTTAACGTCGTGTGGGTGGCATTTTGCAAACAAACACACACTTTCCACAGCGATGACAAAAATATCTCTGAGCGGCGGTGAATCATGCGAGGCAAATGTTGAAATTTGGGAAATCGGAATTCCAGCTACGGGAAGTTTTTCAGAGTGAGTAAGAAGCAAACGCAGAGTTGAGCTTGAACAGACAGACGGTTTGGATTTGGGAGACTGACAGATGGACATGTAGGGTAATGAGACAGAACAAGGTGAAGGGAACAGCTGAGCTGGTCCGAAGCACAATCCAACATCTACAGATTGAGGTGAAATCTAAATAAGGTCTAAATTAAGATCAGAGTGTGTGTGTGTGCGTGTGTGTGTGTGTGTGTGTGTGTGTGTGTGTGTGTGTGTGAGAGAGAGACGGTGGAGTGTAGGGCTGTTTGGTTTGGCTGAAGCCGTCAGAGCAGCACAACGGCCAAGCAAGACAGTGAGGCCGACCTCACAGCCCTCCATACCCGCTGCCGAGCGGCCCGAAAAGCTCCGGAGCCAGAACGGTGACGTGGCTTCCCCTGGACCCCGGCCCACCCCTCCCTCCGTGTTTACCGCTTCTGCTTTCATCTGCCACTTCTCTTCATTTCACCGTGATGACGCGGCAGTGACGGAATCAGACCATCCACTCTGACAAATGGAAATGTTTTCTTTGGGCTAATGTTGCTGCTCTCTGCTATTTTAAAAAAGGCAGCGTGATGAGGTTTTGTTTTCTAGTGTGAAAACAGCCGGTACGTTTTTTTTCATTATTATTTTGTACACAAAACACAAAGATAAACAACAATAAAAAAGGATAAAAGTGCAGGAAGAGGCATAAAGCCAATAATTCAATGAAAAAAAAACATTGAGGAATTCCACAGTACACATTCAGATCAATGAGACATCACAACTGATTTCTTTAAGCATTTCTTGAAGGATATCTCTGATGTGCTGCTTCCAACAATATGAGAAAACTGGCTCCACACTTTACACCCTCTGTATCTAATGCCAAACTGAGCTCTCCATGTGACACATTTAGGAAAATGGAAATGTTGCTTTTGACGCGTATTGTATCTATGAACTGCAGGATTGGTGGTAAAATACACAATAAAATGTTCAGGCAAGGTAGGTTGATTATACTGTATTTTATACATAAAAACACAAATTTGGAA
Source organism: Atherinomorus stipes (assembly GCA_023101725.1). Classification (NCBI taxonomy): domain Eukaryota; kingdom Metazoa; phylum Chordata; class Actinopteri; order Atheriniformes; family Atherinidae; genus Atherinomorus; species Atherinomorus stipes. Next base: position 28,849 of record JALJCO010011074.1, on the reverse strand, counting down.
AGTATCAGTATCATAAATATTTAGTAAATTTAACTTAAAGCATAAAAAAGCAGATGAGGTCAGTGGCTTGGAATGGGTTGCAATTCGAACAATCATTGATTTAAAGTTGATGGAAAAGTGCTTGCCCACATGATATTACAATATGAAAAATAGGGGTAAATTAAATTGTAATATAAGGTGAGTGTACATTTTAAATCAACACGAAGACTTACTTTTCTTATAATGCCTAGAGATTTATTTACTTTTCTTGTTACCCAATCAACATGCTCTTTCCAGTTTAGGTTCTCATTTACAATAACATCCCAGAATTTGGTGGATGAGATGCGACTGATTTCAACTGAAGCAATATTGAGTGAAGAACAAGATGAAAATGTCTTTTTACCACTAAAAATCATGTAGTTGGACTTTTTGATGTTTAATCCCAATCTGTTACTCTTAAACCATTCATCATATTCAGATAATTCCTCATTGGCTTGGTTTATAAGAGCATTAACATTTGAATGGCATGTGACCAACGTGGTATCATCAGCAAACATTGAAGAACTTGAGACTGTACACAAACCATTTATATAAATTAAGAACAATAATGGACCCAAAATGGAGCCCTGAGGCACTGTCCATTGTGTTTGAATTGCAACCATTAATACTGACAAACTGACATCTCACGCTAATGTAACTTTGCAACCATTTAAAGGAATAGTACACCCACAGAATGATGTGCATTCATTTTCTACTTACCCTCATGCTGAGCGAGACTCTGGAGCACTTTTTTATCGGACAGGTTTTTGTTTTCCCCCAACTTTCATATACAGTAATGGAGTTCATCGGTGCTCAACACAAAAAGGTCCATAAAAGTCCACAAAAACTTGTCAATATTCCTCCATACTGCTCATCCAATGTAATCCAAGTGTCCTGAGTGGGTAACGTCCAGAATTTACTGGAAACCACATCATTTAGTATATTCTTATACCCTAAACAGTTGTACGTCTAGCTGCCGCAAAGCGCGCCCCTGCAAGTTTCCGACACTACGGAAGACGCGGCAGACGAGATCGCACTCTCCCTTTTTCTTTCTTTCTTTGTTTTAAATCAATAGCCAACCCCTCTTGTGTTTGTCCACAGCTCGCTCGCTCTTAGTACAATGTAAACAGCCAATTTCTTCTTCTACACTTGCATTATCGGGAGAGTAGTGCAATGTGGAAGTGCAATGTACTGTTCTGGACGCTACCCACTCAGGACAGTTGGATTACATTGGATGAGCAGTATGGAGGAATATTGCAAAGCTTTTGTGGACTTTTATGGACCTTTTTGTGTTGAGCGCCGGTGAACTCCATTATATGAAAGTTGGGGGAAAATGAAAACCTGTCTGATCTCCGGCTGCATTTGAGTTATTAAAAAAATGCTCCAGAGTCTTGCTCACCATGAGGGTGAGTAGAAAATGAAGGCACATCATTCTGTGGGTGTACTATTCCTCTAACGTTGCAGACAATATCAGTAATTATTACAAATTACAAGTGGTCCCTATATAATACTAATCCCCTCAGAATAGGGCTTACAGCTCTTGTTTGGTGAATTGAATAGGAGTTTGTTCATTTAACGTACAAATTGTGTTTATGTTTTCAAATTATCTCTTGTTGGTTTAACATAAAACAAAGAAAAGTTGGATGAACAAGATTTGCATTCTTCAGTCTAATGAAGGTTACTACTTCAAATCAACTACTCAGTGTAACTGCTCCTGTGGTGGGTTCGTCTGAATACTTCCCATCATGCTTTGTGGCTGCCCCTGTTCTATTCTGCACTGTTATTTAAATGTATGTGATCTCTTAATCTTTTCTCCTGTTATGTACTGTTGTACTAATGAAAACCTGCTAAAAGGGTCTAATTCTTTCTACGGTGGTGATGTAGGTGAACGCTTGGTAAATAATATTGCCAGCAAACACACCTGATATGACCGTTACACTATTTATACCCTTACATGCAAATATCTGAATGAAGAAAAAATTTGTTATTCTGCGTCAAATGATGTCAAATCTGATGAAAAGAACAAGATTAATTTGAGTAAAACATCAAACCCATATTGGTTGATTGGTCTGACGTAATCTGATTAAATTCAACCAACAAATGCCAAATGTGTTCATTTGTCACGATCAAATTACGTGGAAATATGTACCATGATTGAATTGTGTTTAACAAATACATTCTTTTGAGTGCAGTGTCCTGGCATAAAGAGTCCTGTTTGGTAAGCTCCCTGAGCTGCAGCCATCCAGCCCACTGACAACCTTTATGCGCTTTTTTTTATTAAAAAGGAAAAAATAAAAAAACCAAAGCAAGCAAACAGTATTTCTTTCCTTCTTCTTCACCCACTCAGCAGGTTGATTCATGGACGGCCGGCTGGAGCAGAGATGGATCTGTTTGAAGAGTAATCTAAAGTATGCAGCTCAAGTCCTCTGTCATAAATCCTCTGTGTGGCTTGGTGAGCTGCAAGACCTCACAGCGAGGAGGGTGCAAGAGCTGAGAAAGAAAAACCTAGATATCCATGAAATAAATGTCACGGATGTTGCCAAGACGTAGTTTAAAGATGAAATATTTGAACAAGATGGAAACGGCTCTCAGTTGTGATTGCTGAGGCCAGCAGCGTAATGCTTTCCACAAAACGCTCCATGAAATCTGCTGCCAAAAATCTAAATAATTCTCTACCAATTATCAAGAAATGCTCGTTTACTCGAGATGACGAAACAAAAGCAGTTCAGTCATTTCTCATTTGTTCCAGAAACAAAGAGGCCTGAAGGCTGCTGCTTCTCAGATGAGAACCATCAGAAAATCCAGACATTGCTCGCTTCTCTGCTCACCTTCCTCATCTTTCATTCAGAGATGAGGATGTGATTGAACAAGCCGAGCTGCATACTTGACATTCATTATTCACTGTGCGATTTTTTTCAATCTCTGCTCGCAGCTCCAACTCAAGTTGTGCGAATCAGTCACAGAGTTCAAAAGTTCACAGCCTGCGATGTTTGTCCTCATCCCGTACGAACCGACGCTTGGATGCAATCTGACTACTCACACTGTACGTCCTCAAAGACAGGTCGGGGTCTGGAACAATCCCAACATGCAACGCAATAAATACAGCGAGTAGAAGAAGAAGAAGGCAGAGAAGAAGACAACAATAATAATAGCAGCAGCAACAGTATGCTATCACCAAAAAACTGTGCTGCCTTGGCAATTTGCGCTCTTCTTTGTGAGGAATTTGCCAAAAAGAAAAGGCGATGACATCATGTGTGGACGAGGAATTGGCTGAGCAGACGGAGGCTGTGCAATCTGTCGGTTTTACAACGAGAACTCCACCCAAATGACACGCCGGGTCACCGTGCTGCCTCTGGTTTACTTCCGTTTTTGTTTCACGCATGCGAAATGTGAAAATCTTCAGGGAAAGAGTTCTCAGTCTGATCGTGGCTCCGCTTCAACATGTGATTCACTAACGAGCCTCGACCAAATAATCAAACGGGTTTGATTTTCTTGCGACTCACGATTTCTGATTGGGCGCTCGTCCCGAGGTGCCAATTGCCTCTCGTGACCCCCTAGTATACTGCACGACACACAATTTGGCCAAGGGTCAGCCCGATCCCCAAAATTGTCCCACGACTGGAAAACCAGCTCAAAAACGGCCAAAAATCGCACCGTGTATGCCGGATTTTAGACTGGACAGTACATACCAGGGATGGTAATACCAAATTTTTCCTGTCAATATGATACCAGTAGTTTATGATACTTTTTCATCAATACCAATACTTTTTGTCCCTCACAAGAAAATTACTTGATACAGTGTGCATTCATATTTTGAATGCAAGGACAATATTAGATATAAGGAAAACTTGAGAACAGAAGTACTGGAAAGAAATGCTTTTAAAACAATAATAAATTATACTGTATTGATGAGTAAATTAAACAAAAATAAGATTAAAACTTCTTCCTGTGGACTCACCAACTGTGAGAGGGGCCGCAGGGGTCGGGTGCAGTGTGTGCTGGGTGGCGGCTGAAGGCAGGGATGACCCTGGCAGTCTGACCCCCAGCTGCAGAAGCTAGCTCTAGGGACGTGGAATGTCACCTCTCTGGTTGGAGAGGAGCCTGAGCTGGTGCGGGAGGTCGAGCGGTTCCAATTAGAAATAGTTGGACTCACCTCGACGCACAGCTCGGGCTATGGAAACACCATCCTCAAGAGGGGCTGGACCTTGTTCCATTCTGGAGTTGGGCATACTCATTACCCCCCGGCTCGGCACCTGTACGTTGGGGTTCACCCCAGTGGATGAAAGGGTAGCCTCTCTCCGCCTCCGGGTGGGGGGACGGGTCCTGACTGTTGTTTGTGCCTATGCACCACACAGCAGTTCAGAGTGGCCGTAAGGTTGTCGGTGCCTGTCGTGGTGGTAACCCCGGAACTCGCTGGTGGACACCAGCAGTGAGGAATGCCGTCAAACTGAAGAAGGAGTCCTACCGGGCCTTTCTGGCCTGTGGGACTGAAGGAGTCCTCCCGGGCCTTTCTGGCCTGTGGGACTGAAGGGGTCCTACCGGACTTTCCTGGCCTGTGGGACTGAAGGAGTCCTACCGGGCCTTTCTGGCCTGTGGGACTGAAGGAGTCCTACCGGCCTTCCTGGCCTGTGGGACTGAAGGAGTCCTACCGGGCCTTCCTGGCCTGTGGGACTGAAGGAGTCCTACCGGCCTTCCTGGCCTGTGGGACTGAAGGAGTCCTACCGGGCCTTCCTGGCCTGTGGGACTGAAGGAGTCCTACCGGCCTTCCTGGTGTGGGACTGAAGGAGTCCTACCGGGCCTTTCTGGCCTGTGGGACTGAAGGAGTCCTACCGGCCTTCCTGGCCTGTGGGACTGAAGGAGTCCTACCGGGCCTTCCTGGCCTGTGGGACTGAAGGAGTCCTGCCGGCCTTCCTGGCCTGTGGGACTGAAGGAGTCCTACCGGCCTTCCTGGCCTGTGGGACTGAAGGAGTCCTATCGGCCTTCCTGGCCTGTGGGACTGAAGGAGTCCTACCGGGCCTTCCTGGCCTGTGGGACTGAAGGAGTCCTACCGGCCTTCCTGGCCTGTGGGACTGAAGGAGTCCTACCGGGCCTTCCTGGCCTGTGGGACTGAAGGAGTCCTACCGGGCCTTCCTGGACTGTGGGACTCCTGAGACAGCTGACGGGTATCGGCGGGCCAAGCGGAGCGCGGCTCTGGCGGTTGCTGAGGCAAAAACTCGGACATGGGAGGAGTTCGGTGAGGCCATGGAGAACGACTTCTGGACGGCTTTGAGGTGATTCTGGTCCACCATCCGGCGGCTCAGGAGGGGGAAGCAGTGCACCATCAACACTGTGTACAGTGTTGATGGTGAGCTGCTGACCTCGACCCAGGACATTGTGGGTTGGTGGAGGGAATATGTCAAAGACCTTCTCAATCCCATCAACGCGTCTTCTGATGAGGCAGCAGAGTTTAGGGACTCATGGTGGACTCTTCTGATATTAATAATAATAGTAATGAGAATAAAATATAATGAATAAATAATAATAGCAGCAACAAATCAAACTATAGCCTTTAAGAAAGGATCAAACTGGCTGATTAGTTCCATGCTGCCCAAATAACTTCCATTGTAAGAGTCTCCAAACCTATTGTTCACTCCTGAAAGCTATATAGTACTCATTTAGCCAAATATTTCACAACTGCAACAGAACCTGTGTCCAGTTTTCACATTGGTCATTGAACTGTTTCTCTAGTTTAGAGTCTACTGGCCCACAGTCAGCTGCTGGATTAATATAAGCAATCATGGTTTTTCTTTGAATGTCAGTGTCATTTATTCATTTTCTGCATCACTGCCCAATTCAAGGCGCAAGGGGATCTTGGAGTCTATCTATGATCACGTGAGAGGCAGGTACACCTGGACAGGTCACCAGTCTGTCGCCGTGGATGCAGGGTCCGAAATTAGCACTCGCCAGGCACCAAATGCGAGTAAATTTTCTGTTTGGCTAATAAATCTCGGAGGGCTGTCTGCCACATGGCGAGTAAATATTTGTTCCAAATAATTCATGTTTAATTCTTTGTATTGTGGATTTTGTTCTTAATGCTGCTCTGGTGTCTGCAGGTATATATGTCGCGCATGTACACGCGCTCATGACACGAGAAGACCAGCCACTACGTTACTTTCGTTTACTAACAACTAGTGTTTAGCTCAGGCGGATTAAGTAGCGTGAATATCTAGCGAGTGTTAGCAGGAGGCAGTCAGCTTTCCAAAGGAAAGCGCAGTGAACGGAAGGATAAACCAGCAGTATGTACAGCTACAGCCACCCAGACACTTCAGAGACAAGTGGCGCTTTGGAGGCATCATGAGACACCAGCTGCACCATGACAGGGCGACTGAGTGGCGAGTCGGGTGGGCGGAGTTTAGACTCTGAACCGCTCAGAACTGACAGCGTGGTGTTACAACGTGATATATAATGCTGATTTGCAGCCTTTCTTTAAGTTTGGTAGATAACCACAAATTAAAATAACTCCTCAAATAACTGGCTAAAATTATGGTCTGTTCAGCTGCTCTAAGCAGCAAATTCATGTCCCAATCGTCCTCCTTTACACTGGATTGTCCTTGTTTGTTAAGAGACCTCCAACAGTCACTGTTGCACTTAGCAGACTACAGCCTGAAACAGATGGATGCAAACTTATCACTTTTATTATTATTATTATTATTATTAACAATTTCTCTTTGAATTATCCATCCAAGCACTCGAGCTCAGATGTGAGGAGAGCAGAGAGCGAGGAGTCTGAATAGGAGGTTTAAATTAATAAATTCAGAAATTACCAATTTATTAAATACAAATATTTTTTCTTGTTCCTGTTGTTTTGATATTGCTGTAATCTATCAGTTTACGTTCAACATAATACCGCATTATAGAAATAAAGTGTCCGAAGGTATATGTGTGTGAAATAGTTTAATATTTTGGCCGGCAAAAAATATACTTGGCCGGTGGAGTTTTTGGGTGGTGAGTCCAAAAGTTCATTTCGAACACTGCATGGACGTCACTGCCTTCTGCTGAATGATAAACATGATCACCTCATGTTTGAGTAATGCAGCCGTTCTCTGTTCACACACTCGCCGTTGCTTTGCGGCTGAAAAGTGCGCTGTGACACAGCTTTATCAGCATTTTTATTTTGACAAGTCGTCAGTCCCATTTTTACCCAGCATTTACCCATTTTTACTTTGTGCCGGTCAAAGTTTTCCTCTGAGGCCCAGAGTCACCGATGATACGCAGCATCTCTGATGCTCGTGTGCTTGCTGCTCCTCCTCCCCCCACCTATGTGTTCTCTCCGTTACCTCTGGCATCAGCGTGGGCGCCGCTGCCTCCTCCGGTGGGTCAGACGAGCGGTGTCCTCCGCTGTCATTCGTGTGAGACTGAAAGAATCCCAGGATGCTCTTTAGTAATTTTCTTGTGAAAACACAACTCTAAAAGCAACATTGTTGGCCGACATGGCCGACACCTGTCTCTCTATCAAAGTGATGGAGCATCATCAAATTGACACATGGTGGCGGGATGGGGCTTGGTAGTAACAGCTTTATTTGGATCAATTAGCACAGGGATCACCAATTCCGGTCCTCGAGGGCCGGTGTCCTGCAGGTATTATGAGCTGCCCGGCTGCCACCTTGTGACGTGTGCAGAGCTTGATGCCAAGTTCTGCACACGTTTGCTAATTACCCACTAATTGGAGTCAGGTGTGTTGCAGCAAGGAAGCTCCTAATACCTGCAGTGTGGTGTAATCTGTTTACTACAGTTGTTTTACTGTGAAAGGCTGAACAGGAAGTGCCGGAAGGGTTGAGCACGAGCTTGACGGTTAAGGTTGGAGAAACTGTGAGCGCCGTATAAAACATGTTGAGTTACTCTGAACTGGTCGCTTGAATCCTTGTGCCGAAGAACACGACATGGTGTCAGAAGTGGAGCACCAGTGAGGGCTGAATCGCCGGGGAGTGAAAGTACGCCGTTCTGGGAGCGATAGAGTTGGTTTCCTCCGAAAAGGGAAATGTCGGAAGAGGAAGCTGCAGCTAGTGCACAAGTTACACAGCAGCGCGGGCCAGAGCCCCAGCAACAAGCAGGTAGTGGCAGCAATGCCAATACTAATCCACCCCCGAACGCCACATTCACCATCCAGCCTCCTGAACCGTTTGATTTCTCGAAACCACAACAATGGGAGAAGTGGATACGGCGGTTCAAAAGATCCGCCTAGCTAGCAACCTGCACCTTAGCTCAGAAGCTAACCAAGTAAACACACTCATCTACTGTATGGGGGATGAGGCGGATGACATTCTTGAAGGCCAAGCCTTATTGGACATCAGTACCAGGTTGTAAGAGACACCTTAGACACGTATTTTGTGCCCAGGAAGAATATTATCTACGAAAGAGCACGGTTTAATCAGAGAGTGCAGCAAGCTAATGAGACTGTTGACTCGTTTGTCACCGCGCTTTATGCCTTGGCTGAAAACTGCAATTACGGTCCATTGCATGATGAGTTAATAAGAGATCGCTTTGTTGTTGGACTGAAAGACACCAGCTTAGCTGAGAGGCTACAAATGGACAAGGATTTGACGCTGGAAAAAGCTGTGAATCAAGCCCGGCAGTCAGAAGTCATTAAAAGACAACAAACGGACATCAAAGGGGGAAAATAAGATGGAAATAGATGCTGTGACAGTGAAGCACAAGAAACAAAGACAACCATCGTTCGAGCACACAGCAAATACTAAAACTCCAAACGAGAGAATGTGCTACAGGTGTGGAAAAACCCCTGCACATGGGAAAGGACAATGTCCAGCGAAAGATGTGAGCTGCCATACCTGTGGTAAAAGAGGTCATTACAGTAAAGTGTGTAAATCTGTAAAATCTGTGCATGTGATAGAAACAGAGCAATGTAGTGACACACCCATGTTCCTTGGTTCTGTAGATGCAGGTTCAGATCGTTGGTACACAGACCTTACGATCAGAAACCACAAGATCAGATTTAAAATACGTAGATACAGGGGCGGACGTGTCTGCGATCCCAGCCCAGATGTTCTATTGTATAACCCAAAACCAGCCTGAGTTATGTAAACCAGATAGGCCATTGTTTGGACCAGGTGGTACTTCACTTGATGTGTTGGGTATGTACAGAGAAACATTGTGTAAAGGTGGTCATGAAATACAAGAGGATGTGTATGTTATAAAAGATTTGCATGTAGCACTGTTAAGCAGGCCAGCAAGCGTCAAGCTAAACCTTGTGTCTAGAGCAGATAGCATAGACATGAAAGTGTTAAATGCGAACTATTCAAAGCTATGTCAAGGTTTGGGTTTAATGCAGCAACCTTACACTATTAAGTTGAGGCCTGATGCAGTACCTTTTTCCCTGGCCACACAAATACGCGTCCCCATCCCGCTGTTGGGAAAAGTGAAACAGGAACTGGAAAGAATGGAGTCACTGGGAGTAATCAGCGAAGTGGAAGAGCCAACTGAGTGGTGCTCAGGTATGGTCCCAGTGCCAACTAAAGATGGCTCTGTGTGGATTTGTGTTGACTTCACTCATCTCAACGAGGCAGTTTGTAGAGAGAAGTACATCCTGCCTTCAGTCGAACAGACTCTTGGATCCCTCGCTGGAGGAAAAGTCTTCAGTAAGTTGGACGCAAACAGAGGGTTTTGGCAGGTTCCATTGTCACCTGAGTCCGCACGTTACACAATGCTCATTACCCCTTTTGGACGCTACCACTTCAACAGACTTCCCTTTGGAATTGCCTCAGCTCCCAAGCATTTCCAACGGAGAATGTTAGTGATCCTCAACGGGCTGCTAGGCGTGGTATGCCACATGGACGATGTTCTTATTTGGGGTCAAGATCAGCAGGAGCACAATGCCAGACTCCACACAGTGCTGAACAAGCTGCAAGACGCAGGTGTCACGTTAAACATGAAGAAATGTGAACTGAGCAAGCAAGAGGTGAAGTTCCTCGGACACATTTTGTCTGCGGAGGGAGTCCAACCTGACCCTGACAAAATCAGAGCTGTCACAGCAATGAAAGAGCCGTCAAACATCAGCGAAATGCGCAGCTTTCTTGGAATGGTCAACCAGTTTGGAAAATTCATTCTTAATCTGGCTGAAAAAGATAAACCACTCAGAGATCTGCTGTCGAGGAAAAACCAGTGGGTTTGGAGCTGTGTACAATAAAAAGCATTTGATCAACTGAAAAGTGACCGGACGTCATCCCCTGTTCTCACACTAGACGACCCAAACAAAGACCTTAAACTGTCTGCGGATGCCTCGTCCTACGGACTTGGAGCAGTTCTTTTTCAAAAAGAGGGTGAGCAGTGGAGACCTGTAGCATATGCGTCACGCTCCTTAACAGAGACGGAGCAGAGATACGCACAGGTGAAAAAGGAGGCACTAGGTCTGACGTGGGGATGCGAAAGATTCAAAGACTTTCTCATCGGGAGACACTTCTCCTTAGAGACTGACCACTCATCAGCCTGCTGGCTCAGCAAGCCCTAACCGAGCTTCCACCCAGGATCCAGCGGTTCCGACTCCGGCTCATGAGGTACAGTTACTCTATCTCACACCGTCCCGGCAAAGCACTCCTCACTGCGGACACACTGTCACGCGCACCTGTCATCCAGGACCCAGATCCCAAGTCTACAGCAGAACTACTGGCAGACACCAACATCTACGTGAATGAAATCATCAAAAGTTTACCTGCTAGCTCAACATACATCACAAAACTGAAAGAAGAGCTTAAAACAGACAATATATGTTCTGAAGTCATGTCATTTTGCCAGAGAGGCTGGCCAGATTACAGCTGTCTCTCAGGTCCAATCAAAGCTTACTGGCAACACAGAGACACACTAACTGTACATGATGAACTGTTACTGAAAGGCACCAGACTAGTTATTCCCACCAGCATGCGCGACTCTGTCCTCGTAGCCCTTCATGAGGGACATCAGGGAATGTCTAGATGCAGAGAGAGAGCTAGAGAGACAGTGTGGTGGCCTGGTCTGAGCGGCCAAATCAATGAACTTGTAAAAAACTGTACAGTTTGCATCAAAGAACGTGCCAACTCAGTGGAACCTTTAATGCCGAGCAAACTCCCTGAGAGACCGTGGCAGAAAGTTGGAGCTGATCTTTTCACACTCAACAACAGCAACTACTTACTTCTGGTGGACTACTACTCCAGATTTGTGGAGATAGCCAAACTGACCCCCGCAAGATCAGAGGACATCATAGTGCACCTAAAGTCAGTCTTTTCCAGACATGGCATTCCAGAGTTTTTCTACAGTGACAACGGACCCCAGTTCTCGAGCCAACAGTTTAAAGACTTTGCAGCAGCCTATGGTTTCACTCACGTAACCAGCAGTCCTAGGTTCGCACAAAGTAATGGTGAAGCTGAGCGCCAGGTCCAAACTGTAAAAAGACTTTAAAGGAAAGCAAAAGACCCATATCTCGCACTTTTAGCTTACAGAGCGACCCCACTGGCTAACGGGTATAGCCCAGCGCAACTACTAATGGGACGGAAACTCTGCACGCCGGTACCCCAGCTTCCCTCTCTGCTTGATCCCAGCCTGCCTGACAAAGAGGCAGTGGAGGTGAGAGAGAAGGAGAGGAGGATGAAGGACAGTGCTGTGTATAACAGGAGACATGGTGTGTGGGATCTTCCTCAACTCTCACCAGGACAACCAGTGTGGATCACAGACACAAGGTGTGAAGGGACTGTTTCCTCATCTCACTCCACACCTCGCTCTTATGTTGTGGAGAGCCCTTCCGGATTCATCAGAAGAAATAGACATCACCTCCTGCCGTTGCCTGAACCGGGAACTTTATTAAAAGTGCAAACTCCAAGCTCACCTGTCAGACCAACTGAGGCTGCCTCTCCCATGCCTAATCCTTCAGAGTCTGCAGCCCAAACTCCAAAGACAGTCTCCTCAGGGCCTGTCAAAACTAGGTCTGGCCGAGTTGTGGTAAAACCTAAAAGACTGGACTTATGAATGCAGAATGTTAAAAGAAAGAGAAAAAAAAAAGTGATAGGTTTTTTTTGTTGATTTTGAATGCAGTAAATGTTCGTTTAGTCTGCATTTATTTCTAAATGCAGACTAAAGAAAGGGGGATGTGGTGTAATCTGTTTACTACAGTTGTTTTACTGTGAAAGGCTGAACAGGAAGTGCCGGAAGGGTTGAGCACGAGCTTGACGGTTAAGGTTGGAGAAACTGTGAGCGCCGAATAAAACATGTTGAGTTACTCTGAACTGGTCGCTTGAATCCTTGTGCCGAAGAACACGACACAGGACTCCGGCCCTCGAGGACCGGAATTGGGGATCCCTGAATTAGCAGTTTCTAAACTGCATATCATATGATTGACAGGAAAACTAGGCTAGTTAAGTAGCATAACAATTTGACTTTTTATGCAATTTTTTCCCCAAAATGATTAGCCCCTGAACTCCGTTGACCCCTGGGCTTCAGCCCAGGTAAGCCCATGCATTAAGGCGGCCTTGGCTGTCAATCATTTACCCCCGGGCTCAGAGCGGCCTTGCCTTTGCCCACCTTAGTGTTTTCCAGCACGACACATATGACATGGTGAGATGGCAACGGCTGGCTTCACTTTCCCCTCGAGTTCTCACTAAGACCAGAAAAGTGGACCACATCAGTCCAGTTCTGAGGTCTTTACACTGGCTGCCGGTCCATCAGAGAATAGACTTTAAAGTTCTGCTGCTGGTCTATAAAGTAGGGGTGCACCGATTGCAGTTTTCTGGCCGATCGTCGATCACCGATCTTTAAAAAATCTTACCCGCCGATACAGATTTTTACCAATACCAAATTTTCTTGAAAACTGACAGCAAACATCTTTAATGTACCAATTTTGTTTTATTAACAAACAATACCTGTAGTAATATGAAAACTAGTTTTGACTGCACAAGCTACTGTTCTTAAATATAAATGAAAAGTTTCAAGCATTGCTGTCCAATCTACAAAAATATCATTTCCATTCCTTCAGTCTCATTTTTCACAAATTATTAAACACAAAACTAGGTCAACTGGTTGCATTTCAAACTGGCTTTGAGCCTCTTACTAAAAATAAAGTTCACAACAATATTTTGCTTATTTTGCAATGCATATAATAAGGTTTAAGTAATAAATGAAATAATCTACAAGACAAACAAACAAAACTTAAACCACCAAAAGTGACTTTAGCGGAAGTAAATGCGATCGGTAGATAAGATCGATTTTACATTTATTGATTGGCCGATCCCCGATCCCCCAAAATTAAGGAAATCGAAGCCGATCGATTGGCTGGCCAATCAATCGGTGCACCTCTAGTATAAAGCTCTGAATGGTTTAGGCCCAAATACATCAGTGACCTCTTGACCCAGAATGAACCTACTAGACCCCTCAGATCATCTGGATCCGGTCTTTTATCAGTTCCCAGAGTCAGAACCAGACATGGAGAAGCTGCGTTCAGCTTCTATGCTCCACATGTCTGGAACAAACTCCCAGAAAGTCTCAGATCAGCTGAAACACTTAGTTTATTTAAATCCAGGCTGAAGACCCACCTGTTCTCAGCTGCATTTACGTAGGTTTTATTCAAAAGTTAAAATCTGCATGTCTCTGTATTCTCTCTTTTTAATCTTAAATGCTTTTAATTTTGAATCATGCTTCTAATTTTTTTTCTCTCCCTTTTGCTTATAATGTTTTATGTAAAGCACTTTGAATTGTTCTGTACATGAAATGTGCTGTACAAATAAACTTGCCTTGCCTCTTCAGACGTGACCGGATACTACATCCATTTTTTTTTTGTCTTTGGGGGGAACACTCCAGACTTTACCTTGAAAGTGCTCTTTCCAGCAGCGTTTGAGACTTAATTGGGACTGACACTGGTGAAGGGGTGATGTTTAGTGGGAGGTTTGGGATTGGGCCTGTCTGTAGCAGACACTAGCAACAGTTCTATTGTTTATCTCCTGGTGGTTGGTAGACAGCTTTGTAAACTGACTACACCTTGTAATTGTAGAAACGTATTACTATCAGATGCTTTTTAAACTATAGGCTGTAGAGTACCGATCAAAAGTTTTGGATCACTTTAGTAGAAAAGTCCTCCTCAAACTGATAATTTCAAAATTTTTGTTCAAATAAGAAGGAAACAAGCAAAAAAAACTACTATATTAGAATAAAAAATTTAAACATTAGTTCAATAAAAATAAAACATTTTTAAAAATATTATTAATTTTTTTTTAAAATTTAAAAATAAAATTTTTAGTCTTTTTTTTTTTTTTTTATATATTTTTATATATATCTTTTTTTTTTTTTTTTTTTTTTTTTTTTTTTTTTTTTTTTTTTTTTTTTTTTTTTTTCTTTATTTTTTTTTTTTTTTTTTATTTCCAAATTTTTTTTTTAAAAAAACCCCAAAAAAACATATAAATAAAAATTTATTTTTAAATAAAAATTAAAAATATTATTCTCAAAAAATTTTTTTAAAAAAAAAAAGTAAAAAATAAAATTTAAATTATTTAAAATTCAAAACATTATAACCTTATTAAATTTAATAAAATAAAATATTTGTGAGTTGTGGTCAAAAAGAATAATTTAAAAAAAACAAACAAACAAAAAAACTGTCCTAGAAAATTTAGAGCACCTTGCTTATGAACAGTGGACCAACATACCTGTCAACAGGTGCAGACGTGTTATCAAACATTACAGAAATCACGTGATTGCCTCAAGTGTTGTTCAACTAAATTTCTATGTTGAAGCCCCATCATGCTTGTTTTATTCTGTTTTTTATATTTTTATTTCTGTTGAAAAATCCAAAATCGATGTCATGATTTTCCAATATTTATTTATTTATTATTATTTTTGTCAAGTTTGGGATCACTGCCCTGTTGGATTTAATGGGAAAGTGATCCTAAACTTTTGATCGTCAGTATATATACAGAACAAACCGAGAGGGACCCAACTGCAGTCACAGTACGTCGCCACATCCAATCCATGCCGGAAGTCCCAATCGGAAGTTTCTTTTTCATGTAACTTACTAAAATCTAACCCTAACCCTGATGCTTCTCCTAACCCTAACCACCCGACTACACCACACGCATCTGTTTGCAAGCTGCAGATAGTTACTCTTGGCGGTATTTAACTAACTTCCGCATGAGTCTTCCGGTATGGATTGGATGTACGGCGGCGCCCTTGTCGGTCATTGTAACTGCAGTTACGTACTCTTGAACAAACTTTCTGTTCATGTGACCCATTGGTTTCTGAAGAGTTGAAGTGAAGCTCATTGGGCGGCTCCAACTGTCGCCACCTTGGCAGCGTCGAGCGCGTCATCACTCCCAAAGAATACAAAAGTGGGCAAAGAAATGGGAGCAATGGGCTAAATGATTGACAGCCAGTGAACTCTAAACAAGCTAACGCGGTACTAACGGGAGCTAACAGAGGCAAGTGGGCTAAAGCTAAGTCTTGCTGTTATCTGGCTTAACACTGCTGTTGCTGCTCTGCTACAGGCTGGAGCAAGCAGGGGCACTCAAAAGGACACTGTAACTGTAAACATGTTCATTTCAGCTGTAAACATGTTTATTTCTGCTGTAAATATGTTTATTTTTTCTGTAAACATGTTTATTTCTTGTTTGAAATTGGCCTTTTTAACAAGGAAATCTATTGGGCCTGGCTCCCTTTTGCATCCAGCCCCTAGTGGATGAGGGGGGAACTGCAGTTTTCCATTTTTCTGGGTTGTTTTCAATTTTTTCCACCACAGTTTGCTAGAGCAAGAGTTGTAAACATTGGGATGATAGACCAGGGGTCTGCAACCTGTGGCTCCAGAGCCACAAGTGGCTCTTTCTTTAGATCTTCCACCATGGCTCTTAATAAAACTGGCAAAAAATGATATAGAACCAAAAAATGTTTTTAAATATCTTATATATTTCTTTTTTCATAATATAACTGCACTAAATTTTTTTACACAATAATGACATTAACAGACCAGTAATATTAGTTTATATCTGTTGCAGTTTTTCGTAATTTTCCACAAATAGGTTATCCACATCCCATAAAGGGAAATGCATGTAACATCCTTTACAAAAGATATCTTATTTTTATTTCATAATCTAAAAATAGAGACACATTGTGGATATTAAAAAATTGCAACAAAAGTCTTAAAGTAGATATTTAAAAGTGATTACAGAACCTTTTAAGAAAAGAAAACCTATAACATTTGCAGCGCTTGTCAAGTTTTATTTAGCTGGGTTGAGGGCAAAATTGGCTCTTTGGATTGTAAAGGTTGCAGACCCATGTGATAGACTATTCAATTTATTGTAATATAATGATTATTCAAACATTTGAAAATCCTTTTTCCTCCCTGGTTGTAAGATGTAATAGTCTTAATAGACTTCCAGTGTTTTGACAAGACATATAACCATAAACATTCATATAATGGAGCCAATGTGTGAATGGTTTGAATAAATCAAGGATAAGTGGAGGCAGCTGCAAATCTCACTTTTTCTACATGTTTATCTTACAGTAAAAGTTGTATGCGTGTGGGTTTAATCATGCTAACAGAGACGGCAAGCTGTTGTAAAAACTGTGATATTTACTTCACCTTTCTGCCGTCGGTCAGACAAGAATTGCAGCAACACAAAAACCTCTCGAAGTGCTTCAGCAGCTATAGTTTTCTCATGACAGCATGTCCTTTTACCATAAAAACTTGATTTAAGCTAACAATCACATGGTTGTGTTGAACATAACAGCGGATTGGAGCAGTCAAAATATTGACTTAAATCAGAGCAGGACCTTCAGCTGCAGCTCCAACACTTTCCGTTTTCTAACATGTATTTGCTCCAGATGCTGAGAACTAATGACTAGATGCTGCAGCTAATTAGTGGAGGTGAAAGCATGAAGACGAAGGCTTCTTAGACCCGGTTAGTGTGTGCAGGATATGATTAGTGCCTCCGTGACGTCTTTCAGAGCGGCTCTTCGTAGCCACAGGTAGGACTCCTCACTTCCTCCACCTGCTAGTCCTCGTCCTCACAGACAAGTTTAGGTGTTAAGTTTGAACATATCTGGAAAATAAGTGTTTTTGTTTCTGTGTTTACACCAACACCCTTCTTTACTAAACAATGACACCAAAGCTCCACGTCTGCCTTCACCTTACCTGTGTGAACCACCACGGGAGGATTAGTGTTGCAGGTGCTGCTGAACATGATGTGGCTTTTCCAGGAAAACTGCATGTCTTCTTTGTTGATGCTGTGTTTCTGTAGCAGGGTTAACGTTGACTCCTACAGAGCCGGCAGACAGACCACAGCATTTTCACAGGTTTGTGTGGATGGACACATTTCTCCAGAACAAGAAGTCAGTGGTCCCAGACGGGAGAGGTGCATATATATATATATATATATATATATATATATATATATATATTACTACATACATACATACACACACAGTTGTGCTTGAAAGTTTACATACCCTTCAATCAAAGACAGAAAAAAATCAGCTGCCAGTGAAATAAGTTGAAATTTACTAGAGTAATAGTAAATAAAAATTTTATGAACATCATGGCAGTGATTTTATATTGTGGCTCAACAGAAATATTGAATGGGAGCGATGCAGTGTGCGGGAACCTTTTTTTTAAATTTGTGGACAAGCTTTGGGTTATCGCCCTTTTCCAACGCACCTGAGCTTTCAGGTGTGCTGAGATTTTGTACTCATTCTTGTGTTATTTTATGGTACTTACATATTAAACCACACATCAACATGCAGAACAATAACCTGGAAACATCCCAAGTAATGAGTCACGGCTGTAAAATGATCTATGTTCATATAGCCCCTTTCAGATTTGCTCTGGAAAGCGGTAATATCACGGACTCTGTCGTTTATAACACTGCATTCAGACATGTTTTCCGGTCTTTTACCTCGGAGATGTAGTGGACATGTACCGGCTGGTCCCCACGTCATAAGAACAGAAGTGTTGCGGCACGTCGTTTTGGCTGAACGCACAGGAAAATGTTCCGGACTGACTTGAAGGGAGAGCGGGGATGTGCTGACTTATCTTATAGAACATTTTGCAGCCCTGATTCGTGGTTATTACATAATAACCCAATAATAACTGAGCAGTTTCTATGACATATCTGTCACTATAATAAATCTTTCACTATTTACCTTTTGCAGACATTACTAGTAAATTACCACATAATTACTTCAATATTACCAAATAACTACCAAATAGTTTCGCCACTTAAAATAATTTTCCCTCTCACTGTTACAGGTTTGAGGTCCCTTATTACCTTGTAACTTCAGTACTAGTGTATACTGTTACCATGATATTCCCAGTGTCACTACCAGAAAATAACCCAGGTTATAACATAGGTAGTTACCTTATTTGTGGTAGTTACTTACCTATTTCCTCAGTATTACTAGCTTGTTACCACACTATTACCATGTTATTACTGTACCGTATTGTAAGTGCTTCCACAGTATGCAGCGGAGCAGGATGAAAAGGTATAATGGAAAACATGTCAGGTACACAGGGAGTGATGCAATCCTGAGAACATGATACAGTCCGTAAAGCCTGAGAAATGAAGATGATGGACAACTGCGCTTTATGTACAAGCACCTTCTAAACGACGCAACCAAAACATTTTCATCTGACCTCTGATAAAAGAACGGTTGCATAAACCATGAAGGGTTAAAACCACATGATTGACGGGGCTTCTGTCTCCCCACAGCATCAAACTATTACTTTAAATGGATGAAAGTTTTCAACAGTTGTTAAAATCTCAGGTTATTTGTGGTCTGTTGATCGCAGTGGTTGGTGTTTTCCCAGCATTACATTCCAGATTCCCACCATCACAGCTGACCCCGGCCCAGGGGAGCTTTTGACCACCTAAATAAACCGTTACTACCCACTTAGACTTAAACCTTGCCTGACTTCTCCATATCTTTCCTTGTTTCTCTGAAACATAACATTCTCCTCCTTCCCCCATCCTGCTTCATCTGTCCGAACTGTTTTCGTCCTCTTCTCATCAGCCTCCACCTTCGTTGCCTCGTTGCAAAATAAACGAACTAACCCAGCTTGTGAAACTCAATCCTTCGCTGCGCAACACTGAGAGAAGTACACCTCATAAAAGGCCTGGGGGGTTACGCACTTCAAACGGGGGCAGGGATTAAAAGGCCATGTCTGTTTACTTACAACCCTCTCTGCAGCTCTTTAGATTCCCACCACTTCCTAATTCAATTACAGAGGCGAGCTGTAGACAAGGCTGGATCCTCTGACGTGGAATTCCCCTCCATCCACTCCCTCCGATTACAGGGTCACCGGCGGTTTCATCGGAGTCACGGAGGGACATGATGGACAGGTTCGGCCTGGGTGTTTAGGAGACTCCATCTCAATATTTTAAGTCTATAAATTTCAGGAATAATAAGGATAACAGCAATTAAATCTATATCTCATCCATCATGGGTCATGGAGTTGCCCCTCCAAACACCTGGAGTCTGGTCAGGCCGTCCAAGAAATAATCTGCTATGCAGGAAATGATTTGTTCTACATCTCTTGCTTATATTGGAAAAACGGGGAAATAATCCGACACTTTGAATAAGAATAAAGCCACTGAAAGCCACTGTCAGAAACATCTGGAAGTAGAAAAAGCTCATTATACATGATTCTACAGTTGCTGTCTGCATGCGATCGCTTGTTCATACACGTTTGTCCGGGGAGTTGTAAATTCAGGGTTGCAGACCTTTGCAAATATGTGGAGCAGCATATGATACTTCATATGGAAAAGATTGTATCGTGAAAAAGGTTGCAGCTTTTACAGCTTGTAAATGTGCGAACACTAATTACAAACTTGTTCCTCTGAGGAATGACATTTTTCATACTTCTGATTTAATTCTGTATCAGGTCTGCGAGATTTTCCAGTTCACACCAGTCTTCCAGTTTCTACTTCTATTTTCAATTTGACGGTAAAGTAGAAAATTTGTACACATTTCAGTACACAAAGTGCATGTAGGCAAATGATTTGGAACATGTAGCCTACAGTTAGCACAGATAGCCTGCCTTTACCACAACTCTCAGATGAAAAGATCTTGTTGATCTGAACTGATTGGTTGACTCTTACCGTGTTCACACTGGACGCCTCTGTTCACATACGCGCCTAGATTTCAACGTGCGAATAAAGGATGTTTACTCACTCGATTCGGGCTTTTTTTTTTTCGTGTGAATGGAGTGAATAATACTCATGAATGGAGCATATGATACGCGTGAATAAGACACCTCATTCGCGCGTCAAGTTTAACTTTCTGGAGTGGGGGATGGTGGTTTGTCTACCGTCAGTCACCTCAGTCAGGTGAACATGGCAGAACCGGTTATTTTAGTACTTTTAGAGAGTTGCAGCGTTGTACCTGCTTTGGAAGTCAAAGAATAGAAGACACTGCTGTGTTTGGGTCCACCAGGTTCTCCAGAGGTCTCAGAGCTCGTGAATTTCATCACCTGATCCAGGAGTTACGTCTGGGTGGGGGTTGCTTCCAGGAGGACTTCCTGAGCCCAGTTTGATGGGCTTCTGTCGAGGAGGATCGGTGCCGCATATCCCTCCAGGATACAAACTACAGGCGCTGTATTCCGCCTGCGGAGCGTCTGTCCACCTGCCTTTGGTGAGTAAGCTAGCTGCAGCTAGTTAGCGCTTCCAGCTAAACTTCCAACAACCTCCCACAGAACAACGTAGCTGCTGTCGCTAGCTGTTGTAGCTCAGTTTAACGAGTCTGTACCGTCTCTTCGCCTCCACCTCTCAAAATTTAACCAGCTGATTAAACACAACTCCTGACCGACCGCCTTCCTGCTGTTTTCATACTTTGGATCACAACACACAGCGAGTGTTTGTTTACATCAGCTGAGGCTGAACTCCTGGTACTGGAGCGTCATCGAGTGACCAAACTGAATACTACACTAGTCTGAACACAGACTCAAATGGAAATATATTTACATTGAGCCGCATATATTTCTCCGGTAACTACAGGTTCTCTGTTTTTGCTGCAGAGTGTCGGCGTTGTGACAAACACCGACTGCAGAGACAAGCAGCTTTTGGCTAAGGAGGTTTTGGCTGACCAAATGTGCAGCACTTTGTGATTTTATCCTGGAAAAACACTTTTTCCTTCTAGAAGAGAGCAGCAAGCTGCAGAGCGCCGGTCTGTTCACATCATGTCTCATTCATTTTCAACGACGGGGCTCGTGAGTTCAATTTTTTCAACTCGAGCAAACAGGCGAAATAAGCTCTATTCGCGCAAGTAGGACGCCTCATTTGCTTGAATAAGGCCTGCGTTTGGGGCTTGTCGCGCCGCAAATTCATGTCAAACGCACCACCCCAAGCAATTTGCGTCTGTACATTGACTTAACATGTAATTCATTCGTGCAAATAATTTTATTCGCATCCGGTGTGAACACAGACTCAGTCTAATGGTTGTTCTCTCCAAAATACATCAGCATAGTTTCATTATCTGAGCCATCACAAGCACAATAATCTGTTCAATTATTAAAAAATCGAGCACATGATATCATGAATATCGTATGAATCTTCAGGGACATTTGATAAATTGACAGTCGGGTGACACTAGAGCTATTGAAAAGGGAGTTTCATGCATCTCAGACAACCAGTCAAATACTGTTTATTTACCTGGCAGGTGCTGCATATACAATGATTTAGTACATGTAGCCCAGTTAGCCTGCCTTTAGCACAGCTCAGATGAAAAAATTCTGTTGATCTAAACTGATGGGTTGACTCTCAGTCTAACAGTTGTTCTCTCCAAAATACATCAGCATAGTTTAATCATCTGAGCCATCACGTGCACATTAATCTGTTCAATTTTCAAAATAAATCAAGAACATGATATCGCGAATATCGGGACATTTGATGAATTAATCAATTGTCAGGTGACACGCATGGTTTCAGGCATCTAAGACAACCAATCAAATACTACACCATACTGCCAAAAGTATTTGCTCACCATCCAAATGATGGAATCAGGTGTTCCATCACTTCCATGAGCACAGGTGTGTAAAATGAAGCAGCTCGGCATGCAGACTGTTTCTACAAACGTGTGAAGGAATGGCACTGTCAGCTGTAATATAAGAAGATGGAAGTGTTTGGGAACGACAGCGACTCGGCCCTTTAAACTGACGGGGCGGGGTCAGCAGATGCTGAAGCGCATAGTGCAAAGAGGTCGCCAACTTTCTGCAGACTCAGGTGCTTTTGTGCTGCTCCGAGGTGCCTTTTAAACTGCCTGTCAGAAACTAGTAAAACAAATTGTTTTACTGAAATGAACTGAGGTTTAGACATTTTTCTAAATGAATTTACCCTCCTCCCATCAGACATGGCCTCCTGTAATCCAGGACATTATGACTCTCTGTAAACTTTAATTGCATTTCTGAATTTAAAGATTGAGGCCAAAGTCTTTCTGTTAAAGGATTCTACAACATTTTCAGTTGTTGGAGGCAGTTTTTTTTCTGTCTCATCTGGATCAGTTCTGTATCGAGAAAGTTGCACGTTAATGAGATGCCCATGTGGCGTAAGAGGACATACGAACCCAAGGAGCTGTCAATAAACCTATCACACAAAGATAAAATGTAGCTGAGGCCTTGATTAAAAATGCATTGATAATTTAAGAATAGCTGGTTTCCTCTTCCTGGACAACACAAACATCTATTTAATATGAGCATGTAAGAAGCAGAGCAACTGCAGAAGTGATCTGCATCCACGCTGGCCTTCGTCATGCTGCAACAAGCCAAACTCGGCGGTTGCATCGTGGACGGCGTTCAGAACTGTGGCAGCCCGCAGCAGCTGAGAAAACATTGCTCATTTCTAGCTTGGTGGGATGATCGTATGGCTGACATTAGAATAACTGCAGTTCACACTGCCATGCAAGAGGCATGCACACCTTACGCAGCAACTCGGCTGCACATCTGCCTTACAATCAGAGCCAAAGCCAGCAGGTCTGCAAGTAAGACCGCACGATGCTGACCTCCAAACACTCAAATAACCGGACACACACGAGCTGCTGCATCATTCAGATCCGTCAACAGCTCTCTGACTGGAGCAGGACGCACTCAGGAGGCACTTCTGGAAAGCAACGCCGACGTCAGCAGTAATACTGAGACCGAGCTGAGGATGATGTGTTGGAGACTTCTGGTAAGCTGATGAAGAAGTGGGTTCAAGTTAAAGGAAAGGTTCACCTAAACACAACTTTCCACTGCTGAACTTGTATCTTCAGTTGGAAAATGTCGGGCAGAGAATTTTAACCCCTTGTTAACACAAATATCCAACTAGCCAATCACATGGCAGCATCTAGTCATGTAGATGTGGTGAAGACGACCTGCTGAAGTTCAACCTGAGCATCAGAATGAGGAAGAAAGGAGATTTAATGGTTGTTGGTCTGAGTGTTTACTGGGATTTCCACCACGACCATCTCTAGTTTCCAAAGAATGTTCTGAAGAAGAGGAAATCTCCAGTGACAGGGTTCTCACACGCCCTGGAAAACCTGGAAAATGATTTTTCATTTTTCCACTCATGGAAAACACATGAAAAATGAGAAAAAGAGCAGAAGTCTCGAAGAAGCGCGAGTTGTCCGGGAAAATGATTTTTCCTCCCTCTGCTTCATCTCTGCTTCGTTTCCGTTTCATCGTGGCTTCGTCTCATCTTCGTCTCTTCTTCGTCTCGGCTTCGTCTCATCTTTGTTGCCGCTTTGTCGCCACTTCGTCGCCGCTTCGTCGTCGCTTCGTCGCCGCTTCGTCTCGGCTTCGTCTCGGCTTCACCTCCACCTCCGCTTCCTCTCAGTTTTGTCTCTGCTTCGTCTTGGTTTCGTTTCCGTTTCATCGTGGCTTCGTCGCCGCTTCGTCTCATCTTTGTCTCTGCTTCGTCTCTGCTTCGTCTTGGTTTCGTTGCTGTACAAAATATAAGCTATATTTGTAGAACACTTCTCTAAATCTCGGGGTGGAATTTATTAGTCTATGTTGTGATAACTTGACTCGTACTGTAGCAGCTGGAAAAGTCCTGGAAAAGTCCTGGAAATGTCCTGGAAAAGTCCTAGAAAATAACTTCAACAAAAGAGTGAGAACCCTAAGTGAGCAGCAGGTGTCTTGACCAAAATGCAGCAGAAGACCAGACCGGGTTCACTCCTGTCAGCTAAGAACAGGAAACTGAGGCTACAATTCACACAGACTCACCAGAACTGGACAATAAAGATGGAGGAACGTTGCTGGTCGGATGAATCTCCATCTCAGCTCCACATTCAGATGCTCGGCTCAGAATTGGGTAGAAACATCATGAAAACATGGACCCATCCTGCCTTGGATCAAGGCTTCAGGCTGCTGCTGGTGTGATGGTGGGGGGTGATTTTCTTCTCTTTCTCTGGGCTCCGTAGGTAGGCTGTGGTGGTTAAACCTACACGTTGGTACTGAGTATTGTTGCTGACCATGTCCATCCCTTTATGACCACAGTGTAGCATCTTCTGATGCTGCTTCCAGCAGGATGATGCACCAGCATGTCACAAAGATGACATCATCTCCAAGAATTAAAGCGACTAGAGGCAGGAGTTGTTAAAGAATAAACATGCATGTCCAGTTTTTCAATACTAATGGGTGATGAAAAGCTAAAAACCAAGAAGAGCGAGCCCCCCACATCTCTCTCTGTTGCCTTGAACAAGCTGTGTGCTGCATAATGCGCTGCAATTCGGTGGCCGAATTTCCCATGCTGTCCTGAAGATGTGACGTCAAATGACGCTACATCTGCGTCCCCGACAGTTTTGATATAGGAAGAAGACGGTCACAGTGAATTCAAACACTGTAAGCGATAATTATGGATTCTTCTGCCGTCAGCAAACGATCCAGATCAACTGAAAGACACTAAAAAGTGGAACTACGAAGAAAAAGACTTTATCAGCGTAGAAAACAATGTTATAGCTTCAGTTTGTGCTCCGTGACGATTTGGCTCGTGGCTGCAGTTACCTGAAGCGCCAGTCACGCCAGTCGTGGGTGTCATTTCTTAATCTTGCCTCAAGTCCCTTTATGGCAGTTCTTGTCCCAGTACTAATATGGTGAATGAGTGCATCAAAGGATAACTTTTTTTTTTTTTAAACCTGGACCTTATTTCTAGGGGTATATACATGCATTTACTCACCAGTAACATTTCTGTAACACTGACTCCTTTGGAGGATATTACGTTGGGTCGCCCTTCAGCATGCATCCATATAATGGGAGAGACGGGCAGCCTCTCTATAAGACATTATTTGCAGCAAAACTGCTTCATTTCATCAATACTTGAAAGACACACAACGTAACTTTTAGACCTTAAAAATCTGCGTTTTTGACTCGTTTTGATGGCACACCAACATTCATTATGCTTATGTTCAAGCCGTCACTGCCCAGCAGCATCCCCAGGTTCAGAAACAGCAGTATGTCAGATTCCCATCCGGGATGCAGCCGTCACGTTGCAGCACCGCGTCACTTACAGGTGGGGACTTTGACTAGGCCACTCCAAAGTCTTCATGTTGTTGTTCTTAAGCCATTCAGAGGTGGACTTGCTGGTGTGTTCTGGATCATTGTTCTGCTGCAGAACCCAAGTGCGCTTCAGCTTGAGGTCACCAACAGATGGCCGGACATTCTCCTTCAGGATTTTTTGGTAGAAGCAGAATTCATGGTTCCATTTACCACAGCAAGTCTTCCAGGTCCTGAAGCAGCAAAACAGCCCCAGACCATCACACTACCACCACCATGTTTTACTGTTGCTATGATGTTCCTTTTCTGAAATGCCGTGTTACTTTTACGCCAGATGAAATGGGACCTACACCTTCCAGAAAGTTCCACTTTCGTCTCGTCAGTCCACAGAGGATTTTCCCAAAAGTCTTGGGGATCATCAAGATGCTTTCTGGCTAAACTGAGACGAGCCTTTATGTTCTTTTTGCTCAGCAGTGGTTTTGGTCTTGGAACTCTGCCATGCAGCCATTTTTGCCCCCCAGTCTCTTTCTGATGGGGGAGTCATGAACACTGACCTTCATTGAGGCAAGTGAGGCCTGCAGTTCTTGGATGTTGTTCTGCGGGTCTTTTGTGACCTCTTGGATGAGTCGTCGCTGTGCTCTTGGGGTCATTTTGGTCGGCCGGCCCCTCCTGGGAAGGTTCACCACTGTTCCATGTTTTCACCATTTGTGGATAATGGTTCTCACTAGGGCTGGACAATAAAAATCCTCCACCAAAAACCACCGGAACACGCAAACCCCCCCCCCGTGGTTCTCTGGAGTCCCAAAGCTTTAGAAATGGCTTTGGAACCTTTTCCAGACTGATAGATCTCAATGACTTTGTTTCTCATTTGTTCCTGAATTTCTTTGGATGGCAGCATGATGTCTAGCTTTGGAGGATCTTTTGGTCTCCTTCACTTTGTCAGGCAGGTCCTATTTAAGTGATTTCTGATGGAGAACAGGTGTGGCAGTAATCTGGCCTGGATGTGGATAGAGGAACTGAACTCAGCTTTCCAAAGATGATAAACCACAGTTAATTTATGTTTTAAAGGGGGGGGGGGGTCACTTTTGTAAACAGGGTCATGGAGGTTTGGATTTTTTCCCCCACCCTTACTTATAAGAATCTTCATTTTAAAACTGCATTTTGTGTTTACTTGTGTTATCTTTGTCTAATGTTTAAATTTGGTTGACGATCTGAAACATAAAAGTGTGACAAACATGCAAAAAAGTAAGAAATCAGGAAGGAGGAAAACACTTTTTCACACAACTGTAAATATCTTCTGAAAGAGTCAAAGTGATACAAAAACTTAACCAGTGAGTAAATGCACGTATAAACTCTTAGAAAAAAGGTCCAGGTTGAAAAAAAAGAAGGTTATCCTTTAACCTGCGTTCCAGGTGGATGAAATTATTTTAACAGGTGTTTCTGTCCATTCAAAGTGACAGGAGAACATGTGGAGACCTGGATCAGGTTGTATGATTCTATAATTCCCTTTTCACCGCATCAGATGGAAACAGAATATTCAGGATCACCTATGAAACAAATCAGATTAACTTCACATATGTTGGCTGGTGCAGGGACAGCTGTCTCTGCTGTCACCACGCTGTAAAGAAAGAGTTGATAACATTGTAATGTGACGGGGGGGTGGAGGTAAACCAGATCACTTCCAGTGAGATGACACACCATAAACACCCAGAGACCATCACGGATCTGCCACGGAAAACTGCAGGAATAATGGAAAAGGATGCCGATTGTCAGCTCTTCCCAGGCCCGACCCAGCTATGTCTAACACACCACGTCACTGTGCTAGTGCGTGTGTGTGTGTTCCTCTACCTGCTACATTGTGAGGACCATTTTGCGCTTTTAACAAACAAAATGAGGACATTTATGCAAAGTGAGGACATTCTGACCAGTCTTCGCAAAACAAAAAACTAAGAAAAACCCATTTTTGAGGGTCAAGATTTGGTTTTAGAGTTTAGGTTACAATCAGGTTTTGGTTAGGGTGAGGGTAGGGAATGCATTATGTCAATGAATGTCCTCACAAAGATAGAAGTACGAGGATGCATGTGTGTATGTTTGAATATGCACGACAAAGAGAAGGAGGCAGAGTGAAAACATGGATTGGTTTTCAGCAGCTCAGCGCTAATTTGACAGATGCTGCACTGACAATGTGGTACTTGTGGTCATCATGAGTGCGTGTGTACGATATCGTTAGCCCTTTATAAAAATAAATAAATAAATACCTCACTAGAAATCTACTTACATGCACATGAATCATCATTTTGGGCTGAAATAACAGACACGAACACGCAGACTCAGGATCCTGTTAATATGCCGTTGCTGTCAGAATCTGGTTATGCAATCAAACACTCATGCATGTGTGTGTGTGTGCATGTGTGTGTGTGTGCGTTTGGGTAAAACCAACATGTTCCACTGCTGGTTAGCTGTAATTTCATGTCGGTTTTAATCTGGGGGGTGTCAATCTTCATTCCTGGATAATTCTGACTGGAAACACATAAAGTCAGCACATAGCTTTTTCGCTAATCACCTTCTCACCGTGTGTGTGTGTGTTTGAGGTTGTAAACAGCACTGTTTCTGACTTACTTTCTGAGATGGATTTCTGGCTGACCAGCCGTGCTCTCACGTGCACTCAGACTTGGACAGATTGTTATAACCGCACATTTTATAATATCATGATTTAATACTATAATAAATACTATGAAAAAATTAGAGGTGAGGAAAATGCTTTAGCACGATAAATGGTTACATACAGGAGAAAAAAATTAGCATGAACGTAAATCAAAATCACCATCTAATTAGTCACAAGCGGTTTGAAGTGCAGTATTGAGCAGGAAGCAATTAGATTTATCCACCACAGGAAGATCAAACTTTTACAACTCAGAAATAAAAATATGGGCGAAACAAAAAAGCAAGGATGACGATAAACTCAGAATACAGCTTCAAACTTTGCAATCGTGAAAAGGCGGAGTCAACGCTGCACGAGCAGCTGTTTCTGGAGATCTTTGTTTCTAGAAGAAACTGAAGAATTTCCGTGCGCAGTCACCCAGCCCACCCCGTTGGGCCGGTAGAATCAATCCAGCTTCAGTTCGTCTGCTAGTTTGGCCGACCGACTTCATTAATGTAGAGCAACTTCCGGCTTCCTTGTGCTTTTGGTCTGAATGTACAGTCACAGTTGACATGAAGATGAGCTTGATCTGTTTAACCTAAAATGATGTTTTGAACTAGTTTGAACATGTTTATCTCTGCTGTAAATATGTTTATTTCACTGTAAACATGTTTACAGCAGAAATAAATGTTTATTTAGCAGTAAATATGTTTATTACTGCTACAAAAATGTTTTTC
>JALJCO010011073.1:0-15372 GCA_023101725.1 Atherinomorus stipes | reverse complement strand
TGTGATGAGAATCTCCCGTTCCACTTCATTGGTATGAGAATCTCCCGTTCCACTTCATAGCAATGAGAATCTCCCGTTCCACTTCATTGTGATGAGAATCTCCCGTTCCACTTCATAGCGATGAGAATCTCCCGTTCCCACTTCATAGCGATGAGAATCTCCCGTTCCACTTCATAAGCGATGAGAATCTTCTGTTCCACCTCATTGTGATGAGAATCTCCAGTTCCACTTCATTGCGATGAGAATCTTCTGTTCCACCTCATTGTGATGAGAATCTCCCGTTCCACTTCATTGCGATGAGAATCTTCTGTTCCACCTCATTGTGATGAGAATCTCCCGTTCCACTTCATAGCGATGAGGGGTTTACACGAGAAAACAGTTGGTGATTATGGAAGTGAATGCATTGAAATCGTGACAATAGTGAACTACAACAAAAACGACCTGATGAAAGACGTAAACATAAAAAAGAACAATTGCACCAATTTGAGCGGAGTTTTATTTCTGATGGTGAAATGAAAGAGAGCTAATAAATGAAGACGTCTTCTATTTCTCTTAATGATAAACAAAATTGTGACGTGAAAAACAACAATAGATGTGGAGATGATGATGAAGACACTTGCTGTCAAACTATTCACCAATCAGAGAGCTAAAATTGACGGTAGCGTCCAATCAGGAGCAGCCACAGATCAACAAGTGAGCAGAAGGTTTTATGTGCATCTGAAAAGAAGAAAATAATGATCCTCTATGGCTGACTGGGATTAAAGGTTCTGATGCTGACTGGGATTAAAGGTTCTAGATATTGACTTGGATTAAAGGTTCTAGATGCTGACTGGGATTAAAGGTTCTAGATGCTGACTGGGATTAAAGGTTCTAGATACTGACTGGGATTAAAGGTTCTGCTTCTGACTGGGATTAAAGGTTCTGATGCTGACTGGGATTAAAGGTTCTTATTCTGACTGGGATTAAAGGTTCTGATGCTGACTGGGATTAAAGGTTCTGATGCTGACTGGGATTAAAGGTTCTGATGCTGACTGGGATTAAAGGTTCTGATTCTGACTGGGATTAAAGGTTCTGATGCTGACTGGGATTAAAGGTTCTAGATGCTGACTGGGATTGAAGGTTCTGATGCTGACTGGAATTAAAGGTTCTGATGCTGACTGGGATTAAAGGTTCTGATGCTGACTGGGATTAAAGGTTCTGATTCTGACTGGGATTAAAGGTTCTGATTCTTACTGGGATTAAGGGTTCTGATTCTGATGGGATTAAAGGTTCTAGATGCTGACTGGGATTAAAGGTTGTAGATGCTGACTGGGATTAAAGGTTCTAGATGCTGAACTGGGATTAAAGGTTCTAGATGCTGACTGGGATTAAAGGTTCTGATGCTAACTGGTATTAAAAGTTCTGATTCTGACTGGTATTAAAAGTTCTGATGCTGACTAGGATTAAAGGTTCTAGATGCTAGCTGGAAATATAGGTCTAGATGCTGACTGGGATTAAAGGTTCTGGATACTGACTGGGATTAAAGGTTCTAGATGCTGACTGGGATTAAAGGTTCTAGACGCTTACTGGGATTATAGGTTCTAGATGCTGACTGGGATTATGGGTTCTAGATGCTGACTGGGATTCAAAGTTCTGATGCTGACTAGGATTAAGGGTTCTAGATGCTGACTGAAAATATAGGTTCTAGATGCTGACTGGAAATATAGGTTCTAGATGGTGACTGGGATTATAGGTTGTAGATGCTGACTGGGATTAAAAGTTCTAATGCTGACTGGGATTAAAGGTTTTGATGGTCACTGGGATTATAGGTTCTAGATGCTGACTGGGATTAAAAGTTCTGATGCTGACTGGGATTAAAGGTTCTGATGCTGACTGGGATTAAAGGTTCTGATACTGACTGGGATTAAAGGTTCTAGATGCTGACTGGGATTAAAGGTTCTGATGCCAACTGGGATTAAAGGTTCTAGATGCTGACTGGGATTAAAGGTTCTGATTCTGACTGGGATTAAAGGTTCTAGATGCTGACTGGGATTAAAGGTTCTAGATGCTGACCTGGATTAAAGGTTCTAGATGCTGACTGGGATAAAAAGGTTCTGATTCTGACTGGGATCATAGGTTCTAGATGCTGACTGGGATTAAAGGTTCTAGATGCTGACTGGGATTAAAGTTTCTAGATGCTGACTGGGATTAAAGGTTCTGATTCTGACTGGGATCATAGGTTCTAGATGCTGACTGGGATCAAAGGTTCTGACGCTGACTGGGATAAAAGGTTCTAGATGCTGACTGGGATTAAAGGTTCTGATTCTGACTGGGATTATAGGTTCTAGATGCTGACTGGGATTAAAGGTTCTAGATGCTGACCATGATTAAAGGTTCTAAATGCTGACTGGGATTTTAGGTGCCAGATGCTGACTGGGATAATAGGTTCTACATGCTGACTGGAATTATAGGTTCTAAATGCTGACTGGGATTAAAGGTTCTAGATGCTGACTGGGATTATAGGTTCTAGATGCTGACTGGGATTATAGGTTCTAGATGATGACTGGGATTAAAGGTTCTAGATGCTGACTGGGATTAAAGGTTCTAATGCTGAGTGGGATTAAAAGTTCTGATGCTGAGTGGGATTAAAGGTTCTAGATGCTGACTGGGATTAAAGGTTCTAGATACTGACTGGGATTAAAGGTTCTAGATGCTGACTGGGATTAAAGGTTCTAATGCTGACTGGGATTATAGGTTCTAGATGCTGACTGGGATTAAAAGTTCTAGATACTGACTGGGATTATAGGTTCTAGATGCTGACTGGGATTATGGGTTCTAGATGCTGACTGGGATTAAAAGTTCTGATGCTGACTAGGATTAAACGTTCTAGATGCTCACTGGGATTAAAGGTTCTGATGCTGACTGGGATTAACTGTTCTGATGCAGACTGGGATTAAAAGTTCTGATGCTGACTAGGATTAAAGGTTCTAGATGCTGACTGGGATTAAAGGTTCTAGATACTGACTGGGATTAAAGGTTCTAGATGCTGACTGGGATTAAATGTTCTAGATGCTTACTGGGATTATAGGTTCTAGATGCTGACTGGGATTATGGGTTCTAGATGCTGACTGGGATTAAAAGTTCTGATGCTGACTAGGATTAAAGGTTCTGATGCTCACTGGGATTATAGGTTCTAGATGCTGACTGGGATTAAAAGTTCTGATGCTGACTGGGATTAAAGGTTCTGATGCTGACTGGGATTAAAGGTTCTGATACTGACTGGGATTAAAGGTTCTAGATGCTGACTGGGATTAAAGGTTCTGATGCTGACTGGGATGAAAGGTTCTGATGCCGACTGGGATTAAAGGTTCTGATGCTGACTGGGATTAAAGGTTCTAGATGCTGACTGGGATTAAAAGTTCTGATGCTGACTGGGATTAAAGGTTCTGATGCTGACTGGGATTAAAGGTTCTAACGCTGAATGGGATTAAAGGTTCTGATTCTGACTGGGATTAAAGGTTCTGATGCTAACTGGGATTAAAGGTTCTGATTCTGACTGGGATTAAAGGTTCTAACGCTGACTGGGATTAAAAGTTCTGATTCTGACTGGGATTAAAGGTTCTGATGCTGACTGGGATTAAAGGTTCTAACGCTGAATGGGATTAAAGGTTCTGATTCTGACTGGGATTAAAGGTTCTGATTCTGACTGGGATTAAAGGTTCTAACGCTGACTGGGATTAAAGGTTCTGATGCTAACTGGGATTTAAGGTTCTGATTCTGACTGGGATTAAAGGTTCTAACGCTGACTGGGATTAAAGGTTCTGATGCTGACTGGGATTAAAGGTTCTGATGCTGACTGGGATTAAAGGTTCTGCCTCTACATATATCCGTACATTGAAACAGAGCAGTCCAACATTAGCGCTAACGTTCAGCAGAGGTGAACCGGTCGAGGCTTCCAGCAGACATCATGGACCATTAGCAACCGTTGCTTTATGAATCAAACATCTCCTCCTCCTCCAGATCCGGACCTTAATCTCCTTGTAAGCTGCGAGCGGCACCCTGGGTCTGAGTTTCTGGCCCACGGATGATGTGGATTTAAGGTGAAGGGCCTGTTGCTTATGTTGCTGATTGTACACCTGTGGATAAGGCTTTCAGGTGTAAGCCTCTCGCGGCCTGCGCTGACAGAATACTGATCTTCCCTCCATACCATCATCTTCCTCCTGCATTCACCGGCCTCTCTTTGCTTTCATTCTCCTCCAGGATCACAACTCCTGTCGCTCTTTTACCGTCTCCGAGTCACAGTTCGTACGGCACTCGTGCCACATGTAGGAAACCTGAAAAAAGCGAATAGCTGGATAATGTACGTGCTGAGTGTCCTTCAAACCCAACTAAAAGCTGTGAAATGAACCTGGTTGAAAGACGCTCATACTTGAAAAAGTCAGTATTTTCCCAAAGAGTACATTTAATTCTCTAACCTTTTTAAAATGATGATGTATGGACAATCCTCTTCCTGAGCAGCTCTAAGACATAATTCATGCAACTGTTGAAGTGTTGGACCCTGAACGCTAAAAAGCAGCAGCAACTCAAGTGTTGCATACGCTTCCTAACAAAGCATGTCTCCTGCTGCCTTCCCTCCATCCGCTGCCCTGATTAGCATACAATCTGAATGCCGAGAGCGCCAACAATGGTGGGGTCAGTGCCGCTGGATGGGGTCAATTCTGAGGACGGCTTGGCAACACGCTCGCTATGTGTCTTTGCATACTGTAGGAAATCTATTGCGGTGGGAAGTTAAGTGGCGGTGAATGCCAATAGTAGACCTTCCAGACTGCCTTCTTGAAAACACAAAGCATGGCCTCGCCGATGCTTTTCTGCTCCATTTTACCTTTTGAAGAGGCAATCCAAGAGTTTAACCCCCAGAATATTATCTCTGTCTGTTCTCCGATGAACAGAATGGCCAGCACTCATCACTCAAGAAAAAAAAACACAATTTTGTTCTGTCTGCTCGGTCCAGCCTGCGATAATCCAAATCCACTTTTAGAGCGCTGATAAGACAACCTATTAAATGTAATTATAAAGCGGGGCGCTACAAATTGTTAGCGCTATCTTCAGAACGTCTTAATGTCTGGAAATAGCCGCCGTGATTTAAATCATTTTAGCATTTCCTTGCAATTAGCGCTCACATAATAATACTGAAGCTAATTTCTGCAGCACGTTTGACATGATAAATGTAATTGGCTCCCATTCACATCCCCACTCTGACACATCTATCAAGCCTGGTGGGCGACATCTGTGTGCGTGTGCTGCTGTGGATCTCAATAAACACTCACCGTCCTTTATTGTTATTTTTCCCCCTTCTCCTAAAAATCTATCAGAGCTGCATCGGCGTAACGACCGGCCATAGATTGCACTTCCTCTTTCAATTTAACGCTCTCAATAAAAATAGGGACTTAACAATGCTTTCTAATTACACTTCTTAGGTGACCTATATAACGACTGGTGGCCAATGAAGGCTCATTAATTGGCCTGTCACAGTTCAGCTGGAGGCCAGTTGTGGCACTGTCCTTTCCATCGGCGTGCCGGCATGACCGGCATGGCTGCGTGCTCGTATATAAGGCCTCCAATAACAGTTAAAATGCTATTAAAGCGGATGAGGCGCGGCTATGCTGCTGCTGCCTGGGGGGCCGTGTGGACGAGTCTCCGGGGAAAACTGGTCCCGGCGGGTTCCAGCATATGTCGCCGCTGCACCTCCCGTCCACTCCGCGCACGGCTGCAGGGCCGACGTGCACACGTCGTAAACGCTGCTGCTGATGAGCTGTAAGCAGAGACCCCATCCGCCAGCAGACGTGATGTCACAGCACACCAGGAGCTCGCGATGAGAGTAAAAACTACTCATCTGAGTTTGGACAGCTGGATTAGACTCCCGGAGCCGGATCTGGACTTCAGGGGCCCGACCCCCCGACCCCTTCATGCCACCAACAAAGACGTTACCAAAGATTATACCACGGTGTGCATCATTTCTGTATATACGCACAGCCGGATGTCGCCATAGCAACAGTCAAGCCAGCTGCCAGCAGAAATCTGTACTTAAACATGTTTAGCAAGTGTAATAAAGTGAATGAATATTTGTCAGAAACTCTGTGGAACTGTGATATGAGCAGATGAAACAACCCGGATCCGTGCGTTATACGGTTTTACTGCCGCACCCCGCTGCGCGTCGTGCATTAAAACTGTATGATGCATGGCTCCTGGTTGTTTAATCCTTACGTAACACGTGCAGAAGTGACACTGATGTGTTTTTGAAATGCGTTTTCTGCCGTTGTGAACCGAAACAGAACTGATTCTGGAAATGTTCCTGTTACAACCTAGCAGTTACGAGACGAGCGACAATGAGCGATCGTATGAAGCAGAAGGCAGCAATGATCTGTATCAGAAGTAACACTTTGAACACATGGTGAGCAGCATGTGAATTTACCGTTGTTGCATTGGATTAAATGTTGTTTCTTTCACCCTGCCTTTGATTACTCATTTGATTCTGAAAGCTTATTGTAAGAACCGTTTCAGCATTACAATAATTATGAAATGATTAGTTTACAGGCCAATATTTTGTCATTTAACTTATAAAATAATTCAATATATTAGCATAATATAAAAATTATGAAACAATTATAAAAAATGTCATAATATAATTATACTCTAGCTACTTGGGCTCTATTGTCTCCAGGAGGATCAGTGGGGATTGTTGAAAACAGCTTGTTAGGATATTTTGGAATTGTTTCTGAATATAAAAGACTTCAGTGGAACTGCTGGCGGTGGGAATGGATGCAGTTACCCTCCTCTCAATAGGCTTGCTAGGTGTTAATGTGTTTTAACAATTGTTACAGAAGCTGTGTTTTTAAAATGATGACAGTGTGTTTTATTAGTCCTATACAGCAATGAACCGCTCACTTTAGCACAAAATGGCGGATGCGCACGGGTAGAAATGGAGTGGTGTACTGGAGTGTCGCCTTGGTGTCTCCATTCTTTGACGTTACACCTTAAGTCATCGTATAATGTGTATTAACGTATTCAAAGTGCTCCAGGAACTCAAGAAGAGTATGGAGAACGCTCCCAAGAAGTAACGGAGGCTAAATCTGAACCTACAGGACTGGTTCGTTGGTTCATTCGCAGCGGATGATGTCATACAGAGGTCCATCCATTCTGCCCTTTTCACTCCCATTGTATGGATGTGACAGATGTGTACTGGACGTTTATGAAAATACTGAACAAGTCATGTCCAACATGATTTAGTCTTGTATTATATGGACCATCAACATTGAACCAATAATATGTTTAACTCATTGACTGCCAGACCTTTTCTGTGCAGAGCTCCATATTACCAGGATTTTTAAGCCTTTTCACTTATTTTGGGAGATCCACAGAATATTGTGTACAATGCCAATACAAACACTGAATGTACCAAAGGAAAGCTTAGACTCTCGTCTTTTATCAGAAAAAAATCATTTGTTCCTAGCTTTTTCCGTTCTTTAGTAATCTGCAGTAGAACATGACTTTGTTGCAGCAAAAACGCTGCTTTTCACCAAAAAGCTGAGAAAACGAGCTTTAAATGCTGCAATGCGCTTCAAGTGGTAAAGCGTCTTTGTTGCAAATATTTTTTTACTTTAGTAACACCTTCATCATCTGATCAGCTGTTTCTTCATGAAACAACAAAAACAACACTGAGAAAAGAGATTTGGAGGCAAAATAATTATTTACCAGCTAAAAAAGCCACAAGTTTGTTTCACAACGTTTGGCAGAAACGTCTCTTTCTGTCCGTCACTCCTGCTCAGCCACTTCTGCTTTGGTGTGCAAGCACAACCCCCCCGCGGGAAACACCCGCCGTCGCTGCATGACCTACTTTCATTTTCAGATGGCGCACTTCCTGTTGTATTACAATCTATAGATCGTGTCTTGGATCGATCGGGTCTGTCACAGATCAGTTTTTCCACAAACTTTCCTCTCACGTCCGCCGCCTAAACTGCTTCGATTGTGATCGGTCGCCGTGTTCTCTCCTACAGTTATTATATTAAGAGTGCATTTGCACAAACAGACACCACTGTGGAAACACGGAAACACGCTTTTCATCGCTGTACAAACCTCCTATCTCCATTTTCTACTTCATGGAGCTGGATTTGGTGAAAATATTCAAAAAGTGAATGAAGAGTTTATTTGCAGAAGCAGTAAACTCTGTTTTTTCTAAATGGCGTTTGTCTATTTTTGCAAATGAACTCTTCATATTTATCTTAAATTGTGTTTTTATTTGCCTCATATTATTTCTCTGGAACTAAAATCTCTATCAGGACGTCCAGGGTACGACGGAGGAAGAGGAGGGGAGGAGCCAGGTATGTGTGTGGAAAGCTCAGGGTGTGTGTGTGTGGGGGGCATGTGGGGGGAGTGCACGGGGTATTGGGGGTATAGAGAGAGGTGGGGGGTATGTGTGCGGGGAGGGAGTGCGTGTGGTGGTGTAGGGGGTCCTCTGTAGGGGATTGTTAGTTTTGTTTTCCGACAGAGACGTTGGAATGTTGTTTAGGGATTTCTGTACAGATGCACCAGTGACCTGTGGAAGTGGATTCATGTTTTCTCTCTCTCTCTCTCTCCCCTCTCTCTCTCTCTCTCTCTCTCTCTCTCTTCCTCTTCCTCACTCCTTTCTCTCTGTTCCACTTTCTATCATTACCTCTGCTAACTTTCATTTCTCCTTGTCAGGCCCAGCAGTATGAAATGGAATGGTGTAACAGACAAATGTTTAATTAAAGAAATATAATGAATAAACATGATATCAAGTGGGGCCTTATATTCATAAAGCTCCGCTTGGTAAAGCAAAACTGTTCAACAGAATAAAGCAGCCAGATCATCATTCTGCTGCCAAGATGCTGGACAGGACGCGTAGAAAAAAAAAAATCCTCATGTGGCGTGTCCACGGTGAGATCAGCTGTTTTCAGCCGCCCCTCCCTCCATCACTGCTGCACGTTCCTCTGGGATAACAAATGTGAGTTTGTTCTTCGTAATTTCGTGTTGGAGCAGGTGTGTTTAGACCTATATTTACAATTTCGTGCCGTTTTCGTGCCGTTTCCTATCGGTCCCGGTGTGAAAAAGGCCTTCAGAACGCAACCTGACAACTTTCCATCAACGTTTCCGTGTTCCCACCAGGATCTTCCACCCGTGTAAAACCGAACGAAATCCTTCCAGTTCAGCACTGTGGTTCAGAATGAGGTGTACGTACACGGGGATCCGTCAGTCCTGGGGGGCCGCTGTCCTGCAGCTTTTCTTTCCGTTCCCGCTTCGACACACCTTTGACACGCCGATGAAGTTCTGCAGGACGACCCGTTCATTTCAACGAAAAGCTGTTTCTGTTCCCTCGAGGATTCGTGTCTGCCATCTAGTGGTGGAAGCACGTAAACGCCTCCAGCTCTCTGGAGACGCGGCACTTCGAGGGTCAACGGTGCCGAGACGTTTTCAACAGCAGATAATCACATTACTGACGAAGCTGAATAAGCTGAGAACGTTTTCAGGGACGACACAAACGACTGGCTCCTCATGAGTAAATAATTTAGCCGCACAGCTTTCACAGATCTGATGTCTTTCACTGACTATTCTTCTCCGCAGATGAATGGAGAAATAATGCAGGGAAATTTGAATACAAGGCGAGGTAAGCCTTCCAGCTCGGTGAAAAGCAGCCGCTCCTGATGGATTATTTGCTAATTTCAGGCCACTTTGTTGACGGAGGCTAGCCTTGCAGGGATAACTAAGCCATGTCGTGTTTAACAGCAATCTGTGAAGAAGTTTTCAAATGAAATGAATGACAGAGAGGAAGGTTATCTCTCTTGGAGAGAAGCCAGGTTTTAAGTAACAGTCCTTGCTGAGCCGAGCTCCCTGCTGAAAGCCCGTCTTTTATCTGAGGTGTGAATGCAGCTCAAATGGGCGGACATGAGTCGGTTTTAAGCAAAACGACATGAATACGTTGCTCCTCACCGAGAGAAAAGGAAAAGAAATGAAGAAACAATTACTGATGACGGACATTAAAATTCCACCTTAGCAGAAAAACAGAACAAACTCATTATTTTTAATGTGCATATGCTCCGACTCATTCCAGGATTATCTGTTAATGGACTGGTATTTAGAAAAAGGCGACTCGGTACATACATAACACCATTACTGACCAAATTAACCTTGAGTACATCTTAATTATGTTTAGTTCCATTTGGGTGGTCATGCAATTCTCACAGCTCGGGATATTCAAATGGACAGGGGCAACACCCCCCCGTTATGAAGCTGGATGGATAAATCCTCCCAGTCATGCCGGGTTTTATCCACGAAAACTGCTGAATAAAAGTATGAAAAGGCAGAATGCAGGATCAGGTTTAAAGGAAAGACCTTGCCTTTAGAAAGCTGGAAACCTTTTCTTCCACCGAGCCTCAAAAACGTCCTCATTCATCACGAAGTTCTCCATTTTTCTTATTATAAACGTGAGTCACAGAAATTATTATTCGCACACAAAGTTTGAACCATTTAGTTGTTGATTCAAAGTTTTTATTCAAACGAGAACTTAAAAAAGTCAATTAATTTCAGAAGAAAAGACAAAATATAAAAGAATTACAAAATGGAAAAACTGAACACTGAATTAATGAAAAGTTAAAAAACATTAAATGCAGGGATGTTCGATAGTTTGTTTTACCGATATCCAACATACCGATATTGTCCACTTTACGGTATCCAATATCAACCAATACCGATATATGCAGAGTACTGTGAGTTGTATTTGTAATAATATGAGAAATAATCCCTCATATTTTGACAAATACACCTGTATTAGCAAAGATCCCAAAATATCCTGAACTCAACCATGTATCAGATACTAGCAGGTAGCAGATACTACCAGATATCAGATACTACCATATATCAGATACTAGCAGGTATCAGATACTACCATATATCAGATACTAGCAGGTATCAGATACTACCATATATCAGATACTAGCAGGTATCAGATACTACCATGTATCAGATACTAGCAGGTATTAGATACTAGCATATATCAGATACTAGCAGGTATCAGATACTACCATATATCAGATACTAGCAGGTATTAGATACTAGCATATATCAGATACTAGCAGGTATCAGATACTACCATATATCAGATACTAGCAGGTATCAGATACTACCATATATCAGATACTAGCAGGTATCAGATACTACCATGTATCAGATACTAGCAGGTATTAGATACTAGCATATATCAGATACTAGCAGGGCAGGTATCAGATACTACCATATATCAGATACTAGCAGGTATTAGATACTAGCATATATCAGATAGTAGCAGGTATCAGATACTACCATGTATCAGATACTAGCAGGTATTAGATACTAGCATATATCAGATAGTAGCAGGTATCAGATACTACCATTTATCAGATACTAGCAGGTATCAGATACTACCATATATCAGATACTAGCAGGTATCAGATACTACCATATATCAGATACTAGCAGGTATTAGATACTACCATTTATCAGATACTAGCAGGTATCAGATACTACCATATATCAGATACTAGCAGGTATCAGATACTACCATATATTAGATACTAGCAGGTATTAGATACTACCATGTATCACATACTAGCAGGTATTAGATACTAGCATATATCAGATACTAGCAGGTATCAGATACTACCATATATCAGATACTACCATGTATCAGATACTACCAGATGTCAGATACTACCATATATCAGATACTAGCAGGTATCAGATACTACCATATATCAGATACTAGCAGGTATCAGATACTACCATATATCAGATACTAGCAGGTATTAGATACTACCATTTATCAGATACTAGCAGGTATCAGATACTACCATGTATCAGATACTAGCAGGTAATAGATACTTGCATATATCAGATAGTAGCAGGTATAGATACTACCATATATCAGATACTAGCAGGTATCAGATACTACCATATATCAGATACTAGCAGGTATCAGATACTACCATGTATCAGATACTAGCAGGTATTAGATACTAACCATATATCAGATACTAGCAGGTATCAGATACTACCATGTATCAGATACTAGCAGGTATTAGATACTTGCATATATCAGATAGTAGCAGGTATAAGATACTACCATTTATCAGATACTAGCAGGTTTTAGATACTACCATATATCAGATACTAGCAGGTATCAGATACTGGGAGGTATTAGATACTACCATATATCAGATACTAGCTGGTAACAGATACTACCATATATCAGATACTAGCAGGTATCAGATACTACCATATATCAGATACTAGCAGGTATCAGATACTACATTATTAAAACACCATAAATCAGATACTAGCAGGTATCAGATACCACCATAAATCAGATACTAGCAGGTATCAGATAATACCATATATCAGATACTAGCAGATATCAGATACTACCATAAATCAGATACTAGCAGGTATCAGATACTAATATATATCAGATACCAGCAGGTATCAGATACTACCATGTATCAGATACTAACATATATCAGATACTACCATAAATCAGATACTAGCAGGTATCAGATACTTAACATATATTAGATACTAGCAGTGTATCAGATACTACCATATACCAGATACCATGTATCAGATACTAGCTAAAATGATACTACCATATATCAGATACTAGCAGGTATCAGATACTACCATATATCAGATACTACCATGTATCAGATACTAGCTGTACTGATACTAATGGTGAGACTATACTAGCAGGTATCAGATACTACCATATATCAAGGTTTTAGCAGAGATTGATACTACCATATATCATCAGATATACTACCATGTATCAGATACTAGCTGGTATCAGATACTACCATATATCAGATACTAGCAGGTATCAGATACTACCATATATCAGATACTAGCAGATATCAGATGACTACCATATATCAGAGACAAAGAGGTATTAGATACTACCATATCAAGATATCTAGTGGTACACGATACTACCATATATCAGATACTACCATGTATCAGATACTAGCTGGTATCAGATACTACCATATATCAGATACTAGCAGGTATCAGATACTACCATATATCAGATACTTAGCAGATATCAGATACTACCATTTATCAGATAATAGCAGAGTGATAATTAAAGACATTGATATTTGCAGGTATCAGATACTACCATATATTTGATACCATGTATCAGATACTACCATATATCAGATACTATTATGTACTGAGATGGCCATATATCAGATACTAGCAGGTATCAGATTATCACCATATATCAGATAATATATATTAGATATTATGAGTATATATCAGATACTAGCAGGTATTAGATACTACTATATATCAGATACGCAATGTACTGATACCAACCAATACTTCAGATACTACCATGTATCAGATACTAGCAGGTATCAGATAATGAAGAAGGTATCAGACATTGTAGTAATTGATACTAGCAGGAATACCAGATATTAGCAGAATGATACTATCATATATCAGATACTAGC
This sequence comes from Atherinomorus stipes, assembly GCA_023101725.1. NCBI lineage: Eukaryota > Metazoa > Chordata > Actinopteri > Atheriniformes > Atherinidae > Atherinomorus > Atherinomorus stipes. Next base: position 1,837 of record JALJCO010011073.1, on the reverse strand, counting down.
AGGTATCAGATATTAGCAGGTATCAGATACTACCATATATCAGATACTACCACAGATTGATGATTTATGTATCAGATTAGTATGTATCAGATGCACATATATCAGATACTACCAGATGTCAGATACTAGCAGGTATCAGATATTAGCAGGTATCAGATACTACCACAGGAGCCAGATACTAGCAGGTATCAGATACTAGCATACATTATCATGTTGAATGTCTGTAGCAGCAGCAGCTGCACGAGTCACACGACTCTGAAAAGGGACAAGGGAAACAGTTCTTCCAGGACACAGGGACTTCATGCTGGACCAACGATGATGGGGAAACCAGATCTCACCAGATTTCATTCTCCAAAATTTAGGCCCAAAAAACTCGATACTGATATTTTCTGATATCCCATTTTAATGCCAATATCGCCCGATATTATCAGTAGGTCAATAATATTGCACATCCCTATTACACAGTAAAAACTCCTGCTGGGCTTCGCAATAAGCGGTTGTTGGTTATCTTTGACCCAACTTTCGGGGTGAATATCTGACCCCGTCGTTGGTCATCGACCCCAAAGTCAGCGCTGAAATATAACAGACGACCGTCTGCCGATCGTAGAAGGTCAGACAAAGTTTAGAGTACTAACTGACAGTGCGCACTGCTTGGGAGCGGAGCTGGACACGAGTCTGACCCCCGTAAAGATCATTCATCCCGGCAGGAACAGGCTTCATCGGAGCTGCCGTACAGACGCATCGCCCCCCCCCTAGCGTTGATTAAAATTCCCTCCACATGACGAGCGCTTCCCAGCTGCCACCCGGCCCTCCATCCGCCACTCTGCTGCTCACCAGCGTACTTGAATCCTGTCATAGAGAATCCCATTGACAACGTATTGCTGCAGCAGTTGATGAACATTGATTGAAAACGGGGCATGGTTTGGAGTTGACCCCCCCGGTCCGGGGAGGGACTTCAAGTCCGGCCTGAACCGGAACACGGCTGCAGATCTCAGCACGAGTGTGTTCACGGCTTGTTTATCTGTGTCCAGGTCCAAGGCCGGCATGCACTAACCCAGACAGCACTTTCAATAACCCTGACGGACAGATTAGGAAGAGGATTCACAGGCTACTTTTCCCCATGAGCGCCTCCATCACGAGCCCCCCCCTTTTATCGCTACTTTTCTCCCCATGAGCGCTCCATCACTAGCCCCCCCCTTTTTAATGTCAGCCCCTGTCAATCACGGCCTGCAGTCCTGCCCCTGGAGCAGCTCCTCCGTCTTCTGGCTGCAGCTGGAGAGCAGCAGCAGAGCAGGGAACTGGGGGCTCCTAGGGGGCCGTTCGCCATACTATCGCCCCACGGACCACAAACCAGGGGCGCTGCTGTAAACATGTTTATTTCGCTGTAACATGTTTATTTCGCTATAAGGATGTTTGTTTCTGCTGTTAACATGTTTATTCCTGCTGTTTACATGTTTTATCTCTGCTGTAAACATGTTTGTTTCTGCTGTAAACATGTTTATTTCTGCTGTTAACATGTTTATTCCGTGCTGTTAACATGTTTATTCCTGTTGTAAACATGCTTATTTCTGCTGTAAACATGCTTATTTCTGCTGTTAACATGTTTATTCCTGCTGTTAACATTGTTTATTCCTGCTGTAAACGTGTTTATTTCTGCTGTTAACATGTTTATTCCTGCTGTTAACATGTTTATTCCTGCTGTAACTATTTATTTCAAGGTTAACATGTTTATTTCTGCTGTTAACATGTTTATTCGTAATGTTAACATGTTTATTCCCTGCTGTAAACATGTTTATTTCTGTTGTAAACATGTTTATTTCTGCTGTTAACATGTTTA